>VZQC01010953.1:908724-1215515 GCA_009823505.1 Rhizomys pruinosus | reverse complement strand
CCTCTTAGACCTCTACCGAACATTTCCATCCTAATACCAGGAGAAACACTTTCTACTCAGCACCCACGGGACATTCTCCAAAATTGACCACCATCCTGGGACCACAGAAGAAAGAAAAGAAACAGAACGAAACCTCTACCAATCATACAAAACAGATTGAAATTTGTAATAATTTCAATCATGTCGGACCACAGTGCAATGAAGCTCAACATCAACACCAGGACAAGCTCCTCCTCTACAAAATCACAATGGAGACTAAACAACAATCTCTTGAATTAATGAATGGCGGTCAAGGAGAGTTCAGATAAAGACAAGAATAATAAAAACATTCCTGGGAAACTGAATGGACAATGAAACAATACACACTATCGAACAAGAACATTATGGGATAACCTAAATAAAAGCAGTCCTAAGCAGGGAAATTCGTTATAGCCGGGTCTAAAAAAAAAAAAACATTAGAAAAACAGAAAGAGCACACAGTGAATGATCTGACACTACAAGCTAAAAAGCAACTTGAGAGGCAACAGCAGATGAACCCTAAATGCAACAGACAGGAAAGAAATAACAAAAATCAGAGCAAAGAAACTCCAATGAAATAGAACAAAGTGAAAAAATACAACATCAAAAAAGTCAATGAAGCCAAAAGTTTTGTTCTTTGAAAGAATAAACAAGATAGTATACAGACCGTCTAAGCCCAACAAAGAGCTAGTTACATGCGCAAAAAAAAGAAGATAGGAACAATCTCCAAAATCAATACAATCTTATTTAAAAGTGGAAAAGGGAAAAATATCACAACTCGTGCAAGGGAAAAAGGGAAAAGAATCAGAACAAATTATATCGGGAAGTATTACAAAGAACCCTATTCTATTGTCTCACCAAGTCTGAAATTGAGAAAGAAAGTGGGAAATGAATATCTGACAATCTTGGGAAGTCACCAAAGCTGCCAGAGATGTCAACGAGGAGGACCAGCAGCGTTAAAGAAAAAGCCCCTAACTAATTATGAAGTCTCTATGAAGAAAAATGAGTTAAGAGTAAGTAAGTATAGTAAGAAACGCCCCCAAACTACAACAACCAAAGCCCGGCCCAGACGGTTCACAGCAGAATTAAAATTTCAAAAAGACCTAAACAACATATTAAAAAAAAAAAAAAAAAATTAAAGTAGAAAAAACAGAGGGAATTCTCCCCAACTTCTATGAAGCCCCAACATCACTCTATTACAAACAAAGCAAAGAGAAAGAAAAAAAAAAAAAAAAAAAAAAAAAAACTAAAAAAGAATTAATAGACCCATCTCCCTCCTGAACTCACAGATGCCCAGAAAATCCTCAAATCAGAAATAGCTTGAGCAAAGACTCGGCCTACCATCCTACAGAGTCCCCACATAGAAGACATCCAATCCATCATGACCAGTTGGATTCATACCAGAGATGTGCAGGGATGGTTTCAACATACGCAAAATCATACAACATCATCAAACACATAAAGCGGAATCAAATACAAAACACTACCATCATCGCAATTGATGCTGAAGTAACAACGCCTTTGACTAAAATCCGCATCGTCAGTGCTTTAAAAGTCCTAGAAGGAATGTGGTTGGAGGGATCATTTTCCCATGTAATCAAACCATATACCAGGAAACCCAAGCCAATATCATCCTAAAATTGGGAACTTGACGAGAACATTCCCTTTAGAAGGTAGGGTAGGACCTCGGCAAGTCTGCCCCTCTATCAACACTCTCTCTTCAAGTTAGTGCTGAAACACTTGCCTTAGAGCACTAATAAGGCAAAAGAAAGGATATTAAAGGAGTACTTAATGGAAAGAGGAGGAAGTCAAACTATCCCATTTGCTGGATATATGAATTGTTTACTTAAGAGAAGCAAAAACTCCCCAGAAAAAGAAGATCCTTAGAAAACGAAATTAAGAAACAGCTTCAGCAAATGCAGGCAGGCAGGATACAAAATTAAACCTAATAAAATCAAAAATGGCCTTTCTTTACCAAGAACAACAAGCACGGAGAAAAGAATTCAAGAGACCTTCCACCACAATCGCCTCAAAAACAATAAGATACCGTAGGAACAAAACCTAACCAAAGACACCTAAAGACCTCTACAACAAAAAATTTTTAAAACCCTTTAAAGAAAGAAATTGAAAGGAAAGACCTCCAAGGAATAAGATGGAAAAACAAAAAAACCTCCCATGCTTATGGATTGGGAAAGAAAAATACACATTGTTAATAAAAATGTCCATTTTACCAAAAACTCTTGTATTATTTAATGCAAATCCCACCCAATCAAAATCCCCAAACATTTTCTTTCACAAGGCTTGGAAACACAAAAGTTCTTAAAATTCTTTGAGAGAGAAACAAAAGACCCCGAATTACCCATAATCAAAATCATGAGTGAAAAGAGCTTACACATGGAGGAATCTCTATACCAGTTTTTACACTATATCTACAAGGGCTCTATTAAGTAAAAAAACAGCCTGGTCTGGCAAAAAACAGACCTGTTGACCAATGGAACAAAACCCGAAATCCAAATTGAGCACTACAATTTTCAGGTTCATCTTCAATTTAATTTTTTTTGACAAGGGGGCCACAGAAACCACAATGGAGAAAGAAAGACAGCAATTCTTCAGTAAGTGTGTTGGCCAAAACCGGATCACCTTGTGAGAAGAATGAATTAAACCCCTACCTCCTCCCTGTACAAAAGTCACTCCAGATGGATTAAACGCCTCAACGTGAAACCCCAAACCTTTGAGTGATAGAAGAAAAAAATGGCAGCAACCTACAAGACACTTGCCTCTAGGAAAAAAGACTTCCTAAATCAGACAGCAGCTGCCAAGAATTAAGGTCGACAATTGACAAATGGGCCTCATTAAACTCAAAAAGTTCTGTCATCAAAAAAGACACAATCAAGAGTGAAGAGAAATCCCACAGAGTGGGAGGAAAACCTTCACTGCAGATACATCTGACAAACACTGATTTGCATTAGAATATATAACTACTCAAAAAACAAAAGAAGAAAAAAAAAGAAAAAAGAACCAAGACCCGCTCAATAGATGGAGCAAAGAACTGAACAGAGACTTCCAAGCAGCAACGGAATTAGAGATGTCTGGAGAACACCTCAAGAACTGCTCAACATCACTCTCATTAAGGAAATGCCAAATCAAATCACCACTTTAAGATATCATCTTTACTCCATAAGACTGTGGCTAGGATCAAGAAACAAAATGATACCAAAGTGCTGGAGAGGTTGTGGGGGAAAGGGGAAACACTCATCTCACTGCTGCTGGGAATGTAAACTCTGTACAGCCATATGGAAAGCGTGTGGAGAACCCTTGGAAGACTTGGATGAATTGCCACCGACCCAGCCATACCACTCCTGGGGCATGTACCCAAGAAGACTCACCCCACCACAGAGATACATGCAGGCCATGTTTATTTACAGCTCTCTTCACAATAGCAAAGAGCTGGAACCAACTCAAATGCCCCTCAACTGACGAATGGATAGAAGAAAAATTGTGGGGTACATCTACACAATGGAGTTCTATGCAGCAGTAAAGAAAGACGACATCACGAGCTTTGCAGGAAAATGGCTGGAGCTAGGGACATCATGCTGGTGAAGTAACACAGTCCCAGAAAAAAGAAAGAAAACGTTGCGAATGGTATCCCTCATCTGTGGATGCTAGTGCCAATTACCCAGTTGTAAGTATTTCTTGTGTAGGGCCCCCTGAGCTTCTGTACAAAGCAGTTGGACATAATGCATTTTGGAAACAACAACAACAACAGAAAATACTGCATCAAAGAACTGACTGAAACAGTGAACTTCTGCTCAAAACAGTCAACGTCCCCATGGAAAATATTGAGAAAGACTAAGAGATGGAAAGCATGTTTGGCAGAATGCACGAGCTCTGACGGGGCGGGGGAATGAGCGGGAACACGGGTCTAGATTTGTTAAAAATAAATAAATAAATACAATTAAAAAAAAAAAAGCAGGGATTTAAAAATTTTTTTATTTTTCGTTGATTTTTTGTTTATTTCACACAGAACATCCCAGTCATCTCTATACCCCTCCCCCACTGGAATTCATACATTCTGTCATCTGTGTCAAGACCCATTGTGTCAAGCTCGTGTCTCTCAGTGCAAGTTCATCCACTGGGGTCTAGCCAACCCACCCAGAGTCCCTCCCTTTAAGAAGATCAGCATTTCTCACCCAGCAGTAATCACCTGCCAATAATTCTTCAACTAATGTTCGGGCCTGCTGCTCATTTCCCTAGTTCTGTGCTGGGTTTTTGTCTGCTTGAGTTTGCTTGGCTCTTGTGCATGCTGACACCATCGCTGTTGATTCATGTGAGCAAGATCCCAGGAGCCTGTAGGACTCTATTTCCATATGGTCATGAACCTTCTCCCTGGCTCTTATAATCTTCCTGCCCCCACTTCCACAATGGTTCCTGAGCCCTGGGTGGGTGGAGTTTAATACAGGAGTCCTGTCCAAGGACCCCCATTCTGGAGACTCTTATTCTCTATGCTCTGGCCAGAAGTTTAAAACTAGGAAAAATCACATCTGATAGAATCAGGCCAATAGATTTGAAAGTGTTGCTAATACTAGTGATTTAACACAGAGATCAAAGCATCTAAATTCCAAAATAAACCAACCATTTTTAAGCTTCCCTATGCTACATACATATAATTTCATATATAGAAATACGGAAACATTTGTATTTATGGACAAAAATTTCAAACATATTCAGAAAGTCTTTTCCTATGCCTATGTCTTATAAGTTGCTGCCAACTTTTTCTTCTATCACCTTCAGAGTTTTGGGTTTCATATTGAGGTCTTTGATCCATTTGGAGTTGATTTTTGTTCAGGGTGAGAAGTAGAGGTTTAATTTTATTCTTCTACAAGTGGTGATCCAGTTTTGTCAACACCACTTGCTGAAGATGCTGTCTTTCCTCCATTGAGTCTTTTTAGCCCTCTTGTCAAATATGAGGTGGCTGAAATTGTATGTGCTCAAGTTTGGATCTTCAGTTTTGTTCCATTGGTCTACAGGTCTGTTTTTGTGCCAGTACCAAGGTGTTTTTATGACTATAGCCCTGTAGTATACTTTGATGTCTGATATAGAAATCCCCCCTGTATTGCTCTTTTCACTCAGGGTTGTTTTGGCTATTCGGGGTCTTTTGTTGTTCCATATGAATTTAAGACTTTTTTTCCAAGCAGCTGCACAGGAAATAAGGTTGACAATTGACAAGTGGGATCTTATTAAACTCAAAAGCTTCTGTACAGCAAAATAAACAATCAGGGAAGTGAAGAGAAAGCCCACAGAGTGGGAGGAAACCTTCACCACAGATACATCTGACATAGCATTAACTTCCAGAATATATAAACTACTCATAAAACAAAGAAGTAATAAAACAAATGACTCACTCAAAAGATGGAGTAAAGACTGAACGAAGACTTAAAACAAGTGAGGCAATTAGAGATGGCTGAGAAACTTAAAAAAGTGTTCAATGTCACTAATAATTAAGGAAATGCAGATTAAAACCACTTAAGATATCACTCTTCAATAAGACTGGCTAGGATCAAGAAAAACAATGATACCAAGTGCGGAGAGGTTGTGGGGAAGGGGAACACTCATCCACTGCTGGTGGAATGCAAACTTGTACAACCACTATGGAAAGCAGTGTGGAAAACCTTTTAAAGACTCAAAATGAGCCTACCATGACCCAGCCATACCACTTCTGGGTATACATCCACCAGACTCTTCATACCACAGAGATACATGTACAGCCATGTTTATTGTAGCTCTCTTACACAATAACAAAGAGCTGGAACCAACCCAATGCCCTCAACTGATGAGTGGATTAGAGAAAATGTCTCACATTCTACCAATGGAGCTCTATGCAATGGTAAAAAAAAAAAAAAAAAGATGAACAATAATGAAATTTGCAGGTAAATGGATGGAACTAGAAGATTTTTGCTAAGTGAAGTATCACACGTCTCAGAAAAACAAAGACGAATGGTATCCCTATCCATGGATACTTAGCACCAAGTAAGTACTATTTTGTAAGGCCAACCTGAGCAAGATTAATGGTTATAAACACTTCAATCGTGACCTGACTGAAAACAATTGTGCTCTTATTTGTGAATCCTAGACAGGTTGTAGAACTTTGACTCCCATTTTTTTCAAACCTTGGATTTTTGGTACTATGATGAGGTACTCTATGCATTTTTTAGAAGTATATAAAATTAAACTGGAAAAAATTGTGACAAAAATTGATATGGAAAAATAACATACAGCTTGTTTTTCACAAGATACTGAAAGTTCTTAGATATATGTGCACATGTAACAGGCTGGTGTTGTTAACTTAGCTTCTCTGCGTTACTTAATGACGACCATATTTAACACCCATACCAATATTGTCCGACAGGAAACCTACGGAGATTATCCTTCGTTCCTTACCCTCAGATGTCACCCACAAGTCTTAGGGGACTATGTATCATGGGGGCATCTCTTGAAAATGTCCTGCAAATGTGGGTCACAGTCTCCCTGTTCAGGAGAGGTCTGAGAGCCAGCCACTGAATGGGACTTCAGCCAGTGTCCAGTCTATAGAGAAGGGAAATCGGAAATCGACACGCTTCAGAGAAAGGAAGCATGGTCAGCAAGAACCTGATTCTGTTCTCTCAAGTGGATGGAACTAGTAAATGAAAAACTGAAAGGAGACCAGGGCTCCCCCCAAAAAACCACCCCCCAAAAACAAACCAAGAGACTCCCTGAGGACCAGATCATCAATTGACTCAAGAAAAAACAAAAAAGCTTTGTTCATCTGGGCTAACTGTGTAGCCTTAAGTAAGCTCCAAAAGGAAGTAAAGTAAAACCCGAAGAAAAATAATTCAGTAAGACCTGGGACAGAATTCTACTTCAGATATAAAACTTGAGATCTTAGTAACAAGACCAAAAGAAAAAAAAGAGAGGAGCACGCATGTTGTTTGGCCATGTCTTCCAATTCTTACTGGCAAGTGGCATAACTCTGTGGCTGCCACTGCTTTTGCCACTCATCAAAGACATGAACACAAACAGCTTTTTATCCTCCCAATAGGACTGAAGAATCATGTCTCTCCAGAATCCTCCAACTTCTATGCAAGATGGGGACCGAAACTGAGATACCCAGCTTGTGGACTAAGCAGCCAAGGGGATGTTTCAGCCTCGGCAGAGACAACTGGCTTTGTTGGACTACCTGGGCTTGTATCATGGAACTTAGTGTAGGGGTATCAAGACAGGAACACGTACTTAATGTACTTTGTTTGGGGGGAAAACCATGGGAAGGGAAAAGACGCCAGTGTGACCAGCAACAGGGCAGGATTGATGTTTGTTTGGGTTGCCAAGGAGGAACCTTCGGCACTTCCTTAAGGAAAAACATAACACTTTTAAGCAAAAAAAAAAAAAAAAATCCCTCCCTCCAATTCAGGTGAAATATGGTTATTAATATGTATGTGTGTGTGTGTGTGTGTGTGTGTGTGTGTGTAATTATTTATATATATATACAAAGAAAATCCTCCAATTCAGGTGATATGGGTATATATGTTAATGCGTGTGTGTGTGTGTGTGTGTGTATATATATATATATATATATACATAAATTATGTATATATATTGAAGCAATGCAAGTTAGAGAGAACAACAACAAAAGCTGGAAAAAACTCTGGAAAAACTCAGAAAAAGATGCAAGACATGTATGGTAGAGTGCAGGGACTCGGGGGGGGGGACATAGAAAGGGAAGTGACTCAAAATTCGATTGAAATGATGTAAGATTTATGGAAAAAATTTAATAACAATAAAAAAATTTAAAAATCTCAGAAATAAGGGAGATATGTGACCTTCATTTTGTGTAACCCTATTCCTCTGTCCCTTCAAAGGAATAAATTAACCGAAATGCCAATAGAAAAAAAATTCAAACATAAATGCCAGGATTGGTAGCACACACCCATAATCCCAGCACTTGGAAGACTGAGATGGGCAATTGTGTGTCATGTTCCAGACAAGCTTTAGCTACACAGTAAGTTCTGGTCCAGCCTGAGCTACACAGCAAGACCCTATCTTAAGGGAACAAAAGTAGGTAAATAAATAATAAAGATACATAGATAGTTTAGAACATTTTGATTAGAGTGGATTACTACTGAATTAAACACATTTTAATTTTTTTTTTTTTTTGGCTCTTTTTAAGACAAGGGTCTCTCTTTAGTCCCAGCTGGTCTGGAGCTTGCTCTGTAGACTAGGCTGGCCTTGAACTCATAGATATCTGCCTGCTTCTGCCTCCCGAGTGCTGGAATTAAAGCATGCCCCACCACACTCAGTTCATTTTTTAATTATTGTCTTGTATATGTGTGTATGATGTGAGTGTGGGGGCAGGACGCACGCGTGGGCTTCAGAGGACAGCTTTGAAGATTTGGTTCACTTTTTCCACCTTTGTGGGTGCTGGGGATTGAACTCAGGTCCTTGGGCTTACACAGCAAGCCTTTTTAACTATTAAACCATTTTGCCAGCCCTAAATAGCTAACATTTGATATTCATTCTATGTATAGATACAAAGATTTTGTAAACATTACTGATTATACATTCCAAGATTATCTACAGGCTCCAGGCAAATCTAGTTCCTAAAGTGTCTAATATGAAAAGTTCAAGAATAGCCATCTCTAAAATGGTCTTTTCAAGATTTTTGTGTCCTTCCATTTTTCATTCTAACTGGATTCAGTTGCCGTAACATACCTGAGCTTCTGACAGACTCGCTGATGCAGAAGCCCTCCCTTCTCCCTGTCCCTGTCTTCAGCCAGCTCCCCCCTGCATGTCTCTCTGACCTTCTGTTCCAGAAGGGGGTGATGGCCTTGGGAGTCCAGAATAAACTCAGCACTGTCCCCCATCTAGACACTAACCATTAATTGCTTTAATAGTTTAGAATTCTTTAGGTCAGTTCATCTATAACTATGGACACATGCTTCCTCTAGCTGTGTGAAATGTGAAACAATTTCCTAAACTTTTGAGGGTGACGTAAAAGACAATGTTTCAGTTATTTTCTGTTCCAAAGGAAACTAGCACATAGATTTTTGTTTTTCATTAAAACAGTTTTCAAACTCTGATCTCCATATCTCTAAAGGTCCCTAGACAGTTCGCCTGGGGTCTCAAAGGAGGGTTAGAGCAGGGACTGTTTAAACATTCCACTCACATCACACGGAGCAGTGGAACAGTTTCAATACTGATATTCTTTACAAAATATGAATAACAACTGCCCACAGCAAAGCACAGATTAAAAGCTCTTGCTTTAAGGCTACCCTATAAAAAGTATCTCTAGATATCTAGTTAGGCATACCGAGGACCTCAAAAGCCAGGTCCAAATAAAATCCTCAAATAACTTCAATTTTTTTGAATATTTTTATTGATTCCTTGAGAATTTCATACAATGTATTTTGTTCATATTCAATCCCTCCTTGGTTCATCTCTTGTATCTACACCCACCTCCCTATCTGCCCAGCTTCCTGTCTTTTTTTTTTTTTTTTTGGTCCTTTTGGGATAGATTCTCTTAGCAGCCCCAGCTATCCAGGAACTCACTACGTAGACTAGCCTGGCCTTGAACTCAACAGAGATCCACTTGCCTCTGCCTCCCAAATGCCCGGATTAAAGTCTTGCACTTCCTATCTTTTTTCTAAGCCAAGACCATTGTTTCCAATTTCTGTTCCCCAATTATTTTTGGGTGTGGGTCTATCCCTGCAGCATGGTCAACCTGGGGTCTCCCTGTAGTCCCAGCTGTCCTGGAACTCTGTAGACCAGGCTGGCCTTGAACTCACAAATATCCGCCTGCCTCTGCCTCCCAAGTGCTAGGATTAAAGGTGTGCACCACCACGCCCGGCTAAGATTAACTTTTTAAATAACACAGCATACCACAGTGGTTTCCCCTTACCTACAACTTCACTTTCTTTGGCTTCGGTTATATGTTGTCAACTGCCGTCCAAAAATATTCTAGAAGCAATAATTCATACGTTTTAAATCATGTGTTACTTTGAGAAGTGTGCTGAGCCGCTCTTGCTGTCCTCCCCTGCTACCCAGGGTGTTTCCCCTTTGCCCCGTGTATCCATTCTGTGCTACGACCCACCCACACTAGTCACAAAGTATTCACCGTGATTAACAAGAAATCAGGTCATTTCTATGTTGTAGTGCTTGGGTTAAAGTACCCTTATTTTACAAGAATTCGGAGAAGGCACCAAGGTCATTAAATGTGAAAGGAAAAGTTAACTCTGGTACAATGTGACACTACAGGCCTATACTGAGGAAACATGTAGACAGAGTTCAGCACTACGAGGGTTCAGGCATTCTCAAGGGTCTTGGAACATACTGGTCATGGATAAGAAGGTACTGGTGTGCTATTAAAACCATTTAAAAGCCATGTGTTTGGTCACCTGGGTACCCATAATCGCTCCTTTTTTAGGGGGAAGCATGAAGAAACGTAAAGGCAGTTAAATGATTCAAAGAATTTCTTGGCTCTACATCTCATCTGCCACTTTCAACCTGCGGCTCAGTCTTCCTGGTTTCCATGACTGCTCTGGGAGCCTCTTGTCCTTGCCGCCCCCTCCAGACATGCTGAGGGAGACGTTGTGAGTCCTCAGCTGCTCGCATCGAACACCCTCGCCCACAGCCATTTTCCGTCTTCTCACAACCAGCCTCAGGTACCAGAACCCTGTCCTACATGAAGTCACAGAGGAGAGCGCTGGAGTGGATTTCTAAACGAAAAGCAGCTTCCACTCTGGATTTTAGTACTGAAGATAAGATTACAGAACCTGAGAACGACAGATCTTGAGTGGCTGTGAAAGACTGGTGACATAGCCCTTGTTTATGTCCATTTTCTCCCCAAATCTTGGTTCTTTTTCCAAGTAGCTAACAGAGATAAATTCATGATTTTTGTAAGGGTCAAGCCATTCTTCTCCTCCCTGTTAGACATTCGTTGAATTAACATTTATTACAAAATTAGCTTTTATACTAGAAAATACCTCTTTTACCACATCCTTGTATGTAACAGCAAACTGAATCAATTACAAAGACCAGGCACTTCAAAAATAAGATCATGGGGTCAGCAAGGTGCTTCAGTAGGTAAAGATGCTTGTTGCCAAAGGTGACTACCTGAGTTCAATCCCAGGACCCTCATGGTGGAAGAGGAAAATCAACTCCAGAAAGTTGTTCTCTGAATGCTACATGTACACACACACACACACACACACGCACACACGCACACATACACAAAATAAATGTAATACAAATAATAAACAGACTGGAGAGATGGTTCAGTGGTTAAGAGTACTGGCTATTGTTATAGAAGACCTGGGTTTGGTTCCCAGCATCCACATGGCAGCTGACAACCATCCATAATTCCAATTCCAGGGGATCCAATGACCTCTTCTGACCACCACAGGATTGCAGATGACACAGATGCACTTACATCGCACAGCCAAAACAATCATACACATAAAATAAAAATAAAATAGACTTTTAAAAATAGTAATTAATAATAAATAAAATTATGAAGCAGTTCTAAGCCTCAGCTTTCATTGCAGAATGGAGAAATACATGAACACCCTTACAGAACTGTTCTAGAATGGTAAGTGGATTCCCCTGTGCAGCCTGGCCTATTGGAAGCACTTCAGTGAAGGCACTCCACTCTGTGTGGTTGGTGGTTGAGGTATTAATGGTGAGGTTTCCACACCAAAGTACCAGCTATCAAATCACGTTTATCCAGGTGTAAAATGGCAAATCGTTTCTAATAACAATCCAAAACATTTTCCACATTTACCCAGGAAGTTGTTAATGGCCACCATTCATTCCTAAAGCCAATAACTGTGGTTTCTTCACAAGGAAACAAGCCTAAAATAATGAACAGATGGTGTTGTTTCAATATTCCCTCTTACAAAAGCCTGTGGCAGTTAAATCTTCACAGTCAAGTTAAATGGATTTAGAGTCACCTAGGACACACACCTCTGGGAGTGCCTGTGAGGTTTATCCAGAGAGGTTTAACGGAGGAAAGAAGACCCATCCCACAAGCTGGAGTCCTGGACTGAAGAAAAAGGAAAAGCAGAGAAAGCACACTGAGTACCAGCCTTCATTTCTCTCTCCTTTCTGACTGACTACAGGCACAGGCTGACTAGCCACCTCACGCGCCAACCACCATACCCTCCATGCCATGGCAGACTGTACTCTTAAACACTGACACAAAATAAGTCCTTCCTTCTTTAACCCTTCCTTAAGTGGCTTTTGTCAGGTCAATTGTCACAACAATAAGAAAAGTAACTAATACAGAGCTTTAAAAATGCATCACATGGGTCTAGGTCAGGTGTTAAGAGCATTGGCTGCTCTCTCCCATGCTCTCGAAGAGGACTGGGCTTTGATTCCCAGCACCCAGAACCGTCCATAACTCCAGTTACAGGGGACTCTGATGCCCTCTTCCGACCTCTGTAGGCATTGCACAACACAGGTGTACTTACATACATGCAGGCAATACACTAATACACATAAAAATTTTCTTAAGATTTTTAAACATGTCATTTGTGGATGACATGGAAACTTTATTTTCCAGGAACAATTTTGTTGAAATTTTGACCCTGGGTATTATTTACTGAAGTAAGACAGAGTCTCTTTTATTTACTTAGCACTCCCTTAGAAATACGACAAATCTTGGGGCTGAAGGAATGGCTCAGTAGTTAAGGGCATGTATTGCTCTGAACCTACATCAGACATCTCAGAACCTGCAACTTCAGATACAGAGGATCCAACACCCTCTTCTAGGCTCCACGGTCATACATACACATGTACATAGACACGCAAACATACAAATTTTTAACTTGAAAAATAAATATACAACTATAATTTAGCTATTAGGCCCCATCAGAAATTCTCCTTGTTAATCTATCTCAATTAATTTTATTTTATAAGGTACTCCTTGGGCATTTCTACTAATTACTTTTCATGAAACTGTCTAGAGCCTTTTACTATTATTTAGCAATCACAGAGGTCGGTTTCCCCATCTAATACAACAAGCATGTTGTCCACTCATCATCAATTCCCATAGTTTTATTTCACAGATTTTTAAAGTTAAACCTGGGAAGGAATTTGTCAGTGACATGTAGTGTGCCACAATGGGAAAAATGCCGCACTCAGAGTTAGAGGACTTGGTTTTCAAGCTCAGCTCTGTTACATTCGACCTTGGGCTATAAATCCTTGGATTTTTCTGGGTTTTTCTTTACCTGTGAAATGGATGTGACAGTTCCTGCTTTATTCCCTCCCTCACAGGGCAGATTTGAGGGTCAAAGTGGCATTGGATGTAGACCTCTGGTCTTTGGGGCTGGCTGCCCCAGCTCTCTCCTACCTGTTCCTCACTTCTCCAGATGATCTCTGTGCAACCAACCAGCACACTCAGCAGGTCAATAGCACAGTTCACCCATGTGTGAGCCTGTTGTTCCTGGAAAGCACACATGGTCCCTGACTTATGATGGTTTGAGCCAGAATCCGTCAATTTTACAAAAATGGTGCAGCAGAAATGAGAGGCATCCAGCAGAAGCTCCCAATTAAGTCTTGCATTGGATCTTTTGCCCAGGCTACCCACCTGTAGTCCCATGCTGCCCCAACGCTGGTCAGCTGCAGTGGCCACAGCTCCATAGATGAAGCACATGTATTTGAGTTATGGTCTTATTTCCAATCAAGATGCATGTAAGTCTGAGGCACCTGTTTTCAGGCCTTTCAAAGAATTAGTCTTAGCCCCGTGTGGTGGTGCATGGCTTTAATCCCAGCACTCGGGAGGCAGAGGCAGGTGGATCTCTGTGAGTTCAAAGCCTGCCTGGTCTACATAGTGAGCTCCAGGGCAGCTGGGACTAAAGTGAGACCCTGTCTCAAAAAGACAAAAAAAAAAAAGAAGTAGTCTTATTTATTGATGATTCCAGAAAAAGGAAGTCTGCAAGATGCCACAGAGTTTATTAGAATGCAGAAGCTTCCAAATGATCTTCCAAATAGGATTCACTTATGAAAACCCTTCATATCCACTGAAATCAGATTACTATCACATGACAGAATGTCACTGAAAATGTCCTTGTATGGAGCATCACTCACATATGCACCATGCATGCTTCAGCTTTTTTGACAACTCCAAGTAGTTTAATAATTAATTCATTTTTAAACTTTTAAACAATTTTTAGTTATATTTTTCATTTTGTGAATGTATATGTGTATATACATGTATGTATATGTATATGTATAATGATGGGAGTGGAGCGTGTGCATATGCCATGACACACATGTGGGGATCAGAAGTCAACTTAGAAAGAATAAGTTCCATGGGGTGGGGGTGGGGGGGAGGGAAAGGGAAATAAGCCTGAACTGAATTGGAAAAAATGTATGAAATGCACAAAGCATCAATAAAAACTAATTTAATTAGAAAAAAAAAAAAAGAAAGAAAGAATAAGTTCCATTCTCTCCTTCTACCATGCAGGTCCTGGGATCAAACTCTGGTCATTAGACTTGATGGCAGGTGCCTTATCTGCTGAGCATCTCATTTTAAAACTTTTTAATCATTACTTGATCAAGATAGCCCCTGGTAAAACCAAATTTCAGTAACATTTTCATTCACTAGATGCTGTTCAATTTGCTTTATGAAGCTTTATAAAGAGTAAGAAATTATGAGTTAGCTTGAGCCCTATGCAAGTCCATGCTGATGATAAAGGATGCTAAAAACTCCACCTAGAAACTCCTATAAAATGATTAGTGCTTCATTGTAAAGTGGAAGGATACAAAATTAACCTAGAAAAATTCAGGAGCCTTCTCTTACACCAACAACACAGCACCTGAAGAAGGAATATCCAAGGAGACCTTCCCGCTCACAATGCCTCAAAAACACAAATAAAATGAAACACTAAAACAACTAAAAAAAAACAACAAAAAACACAAAAAATGTAACCCCTTGAACAAGGAAATTGAAGAAGGACATCAGACAGATGGAAAAAAAAAAACCTCCATGCTCATGGATTGGGAAAATTAATATAGTAAAATGACCCTTCTCATCCAAACTCTTGTACAGATTTAATGCATATCCCAATTAAAAACAACCCAAGAGTTTCTTCACAGGCTTGGAAAATTAAAAAGTGCCTTCAATTCATTTGGAAAAAACAAAAGACCCCGAACTGCCAAGCAACCCAGTGAGTGAAAAGAGCATATCAGGGGGGAATCTCTCGATATCAGCCTCAGACTATACTACAGGGCTATAGTCATAAAAACAGCCTGGTACTGGCACAAAAACAGACCTGTTGACCAATGGAACAAAACCGAAGATCCAAATCTGAGCACATACAATTTCAGCCACCTCATATTTGACAAGGGGGCCAAGAAGACACAATGGAGGAAAGACAGCATCTTCAGCAAGTGGTGTTGGCAAAACTGGATCACCACCTGTAGAAGAATGAAATTAAACCCCTACCTCTCACCCTGTACAAAAGTCAACTCCAGATGGATTAAAGACCTCAACGTGAAACCCCAAACTCTGAAGGTGATAGAAGAAAAAGTTGGCAGCAGACTACAAGACATAGGCATAGGAAAAGACTTCCTAAATCAGACAGCAGCTGCGCAATAATTAAGGTCGAGAAACATCTTAAAAAGTGTTCAACATCACTAATAACTAGGAAAATGCAAGTTAAAACCACTTTAAGATATCACCTCACTTCAATAAGACTGGCTAGGATCAAGAAAACAAATGATACCAAGTGCTGGAGAGGTTGTGAGGAAGGGGGAACACTCATCCATTGCTGGTGGGAATGTAAACTTGTACAGCCACTATGGAAAGCAGTGTGGAGAACCCTTGGAAGACTCAAAATGAGCGTGCCACCTGACCCAGTCATACCACTCCTGGGTATATACCCACAAGACTCATCTTACCACAGAGATACATGCACAGCTATATTTATTCCAGCTCTCTTCACATGAGCAAAAAGCTGGAACCAACCCAAATGCCCCTCAACTGATGAGCGGATACAGAAAATGTGGTACATCTACACAATGGAGTTCTATGCAGCAGTAAAAAAAGACAACATCGGGGCTGGAGAGATAGCCTAGTGGTTAAGAGTGCCGACTGCTCTTGCAGAGGACCTGGGTACAATCCTCAGCACTCACATGGTGTCTGAGAACCGTCTGTAACTCTAATTCCAGGAGAACTCCAGTTCCAAGGGAATCCAACACCCTCTTCTGACCTCTGCAGCATTGCACGACATGGGTGCACAAACCTGCATGCAGACAGTACATTCATACACATAGAAAATAAATAAATTAATTATAAAAAAAGACAACATCATGAACTTTGCAGGTAAATGGACGGAACTAGAAGATATTATGTTAAGTAAAGTAACACAGTCCAGAAAAACAAACGACAAACGGTATCCCTCATATGTGGATGCTAGCGCCAATAATGCAGTTGTAAATATTTCTTGAGGGGAGCAATGCATATTGGAAAGAACACCAACAGCACCAACAACAGAAAAGACTTCATCAAAGAACTGACTGAAGCAGTGACTCTGGTGGGGGGGGAGGGTTGGGAGGGGGACACAAGTCTATATTCGATTAATATATATTTAATTGATATGAGTTTAACAGGTATCCGAATTTGCCCAAACTTTGTCTACGTATTATATGGTATTTTAGGACTTAGTAAAAGTAAAAATGTCTATATTAAACAACATTGGTTAAAAGGTTTTAATAAAAACGGTAATACATTTAAGCCAATTGGAAATATAAATTGTTGTCCACATTTGTTTTACTTATTTGTATAACAACAACTTTGGGGTTAATGTATACAAATGTTCTCTATAATTTTCTGTTGTACAGTATCATCTTGTAACATTTTCTTTTACTTGTAGTATAATTTATTTTTTTTTAATTTTTTTTATTAATTTTTATTTATTTCTGTATGTGTATGAATGTACTGCCTACATGCAAGTTTGTGCACCCGTGTCGTGCAATGCCGCGGAGGTCAGAAGTAGGTGTCGGATTCCCCTGGAGCTGGAGTTCTCCTGGAATTGGAGTTTCAGACGGTTCTCGGCCGCCATGTGGGTGCTGGGGATCGAACCCGGGTCCTCTGCAAGAGCAGTCGACGCTCTTAACCGCTAGGCCATCTCTCCAGCCCTACTTGTAGTATAATTTAAAGGAATTAAGTTTGCTTCCCAAATTAACAACATACAGTCAATGATAAAAAGCTTGGGTAAATTTAATGAAAATTTTTATCTTGATTCCTGCCTATAGGTATGTGTAATACAGCTGCCTTTTTGAGATTCATGGGTCAAAAAATAAAAACCTAAAATAAAAAGGGTGGATATAGTTATATATTAAACCTTTTGTCAAATTTTTCAATTTAAATGTTAAAACTAACCATGGGAAAAGATCTGCATGCTCCCACAGGTCAAAATGTCACCAACTTAATGGCTGAGAAAGAAAAGATACAGCTTTGCATTGTGCAGGATGTACCAAGAAATACCAGCAGAGAACTTGGCCCATCTAAACATTAAGAGGATGAAAAGCCTTAGACTGCTACAGGCATCAAACATCTCTGTGGATCCTATTTGTAACAACTGTCCATAATGTGTCCTAATGAACTTTACCTTCCAGGTGCCATAAAGTTTTAATATGAGAGACTTTCTTACCTCCTTTTCCTAGAACAAAGAAAAGCATGATGGTAATGAAGTCATTCCCTAACTGTAAATTAGAGCCAACTGTTAATAAAGGTAATCTCTTATAAAACCAGTATAACTGCTTTCTTTAATTGACTAATAGATATAGGAACTGTGAAAGGAGAATTCTCTATTCAGAGCCAAATATAATACTAAAGTCTTTATAAGCTGTGTAATTAAGCAAAATATGTTAATACAGGAGAGCTCTGATATCAGCAATGGATTATTCTGCCAAGGAGATGTTAGCTAGGGGATCCAAGCCCCCCAAAAGGTAAAGGCTTCTTGCCTGTAAACTGGGATACCTACAAGAAGAGAGACAGTAAGGCCCTGCTGTCAAAGACCTGGTGTAGGCATGGGAAAGATGTATTGAGACCATACTTGCAAGTGTACAGTTGGTCTCTGGAATGTCAGAGAGTGTTACCAAAGGCCACTAAATCAATAAAGCAAATATTGGTCTCCTTGAGTCAAGCAAGACTCCTCCATCACCTCAACTGCCTGGAAATACTGTGCAGCAGTGGCAGCCATATGTCTGTATATCCCAAATCTAATTGGCTATTAGCTCTCTCCTTGGACGAATAATTCACAGCTGATGCCACAAGCTTATGTCCTCTAGTGGTTAGGAGATGTTACACACCACAGTAAGACCTTGTCATCTTTTACAGAAATGCTATAGTTCATGGATTAACATACCATCCAAACATCTGTGTCTATACCAATGTAACCTAGCATAATAATTAGTACTGTTTAAATGCCTGTATATCTAATTGCTTATGCTTCATTAGTAGGATTAAAAGGTTATTCCTGGGGCTGGGTGTGGTGGCACACACCTTTAATCCTAGCACTTGGGAGGCAGAGGCAGGTGGATCTCTATGAGTTCAAGGCCAGCCTGGTCTACAGAGTGAGATCTGGGGCTACAGGGAGACCCTGTCTCAAAAACACAAACACATAAAAAAGGTTATTCCTGGATAAACTGCCAACCCATGAAAGGAAACAACCTGAACTGATCAGAGTCCAAAATGACATCTCCAGAGAAAATAGACTGCTTTGCTTCTTGCCCACTCCTGTCCCTTTTCTAAAGCCTAGGGAACAATCTGCAGAAGAGCAGGCATGGTAGAATGTAAGGGCTGCAATTGGGGTGAATTGTGAAACTACAGCAATATAGACTGGACTCTTATTTTATCAACATACAAGCCCCTCCAGCTGAACAATGGGGACCTTGAGCTGTATAAGTTTGGGCATAGCTGCTTGCAAATTGGTTTTACATGAAGGTTGCTTGTATTCATTACTTTTATTACTTAAAAAATAAATAAATACAATGTACTGCCAAAAAAATATAAACACCCATGAAATACATTTTCTGATAAATTCATTGAAGCCTCTTATAATCAATAAAAGACATTTAGGGCTGTTTCCTGCTCCCAACCTAAGATAGTCACATCACACAACTGCCTAAGCAGGTGCATCTCCCAACCTGTTCTCATTATTAGCCCCATGGGGGCCTTTCCATTTCTTTTCATTTTAAAAGTACATTCCAAATTTAGAACATAGTTTCGTAGTGCAGTAACATGCAGCCCTAGGTGCACCTAAGCAAGAGCAAGAGCCTTGGGAGGATCCAGTCCGAACCTTCTCCCATGCCCTCTCCTCCCTTTAACATTGTCATTAGGTGAGCTCAGACTGAGGAGAATGTCAGGGGAATTCTGAAAGTGGGCTTCCTGTGGAGTGGGCTGATGTTCCTGTGGTGACAGGAAGACAAGGAAGGGCCTGTATGAACGATTTTTTATTCTTAGTCTTTTCAGAACCAGTCAGCAGGGTTATCCACTTCTGTCCCAGCCCTCCTAAAGTGGAAGGACCCTTTTAACTGTGGCCAAAGAGTAGCTATTTGATTAATTCTCCATTGGCTGTCTGAACACTGAAATATCAACCCATTCTTCCTTCTACCTGTTTCTTAGCAACCAACCTGACTTGGCTTGATTTTCTGTGGGGGACATTGACAAAATACATGGCAGACTCTTCTCATTTATGCTGTCGTGGACCAACTGTCTGATAAATAGCTATTTGCATGTAGAGACTGGGTTCACAGCTTTGCCCAAGCAGAGCATCATTACTGTCTAACCATCAGCCATATATATCAGGGTTCTACAAACCTCAGCATTTGTGTATTTGCCCAAAGGCCTTTCAAATGTCACAAACAAAGGGGATGGCTTGTTGGGCCCTCCCCCTTCCTACTATGCTTTGTATCACCATAAGTGAGCCAGTTATCAGTCCTTCAGCACCTGCTGGACTCGGAAAGGGATTTCTCCAACACGATATAAGCATTGTCCATAGAGGGCGCTGCAGAGCCACTGCAATGAAGCACATGCTCAGTGACACCTGGTGGTGATCTGTTCCAGCTGCACGTCTGAAGTCCCTCCATGGTCCTCACAAAGTGGACACTAAGAGATCCAGGCTTTGTGCCTACCCTAGACCCCCAACTCCCTCTGTCCACCTGCCTACCTCTTTACTCACCTGCATCCCAGAGATCTGTTTCCTGCTTGTTGAGCATCTAGGGTCAAGATAGATCTGGCAACCCAGCATACCTCCTATCCTATCCGCGGGATACAACTATACCACCAAGATCTGAATCTCAGACTTGGAGACAAGGAAATGTGCCTGTCCTTGGGTACTCAGCCCATAGTATCCACCCGAGTCATCTCAATGTCTTTGTATATTAGGTGCTAGGATGAAAATAATTCTTTATATTAAACTTCCCCTTGTTTACATTCTTCTGTGTTCTCTGGTTGAACCTCATTTCTCACACCATCTTTCCAGAGCACATGACTCAAACTTTCAGTGGCTTCCTCCTAGCTGGCTGTGAATTTTGATCACCCTTGAAGTCTAGTGCAGAGCCCCACCACCAGGTCAAGAGTGACAGTATCCTCCATCTCCCCAGAGCAGTGGGACACCATGACTCCCAAACCATTAGACTGGGCCAGCTCTCGGGCCTACAGAGACTCAGTCACAGAGTGGATCTAGTTCACTTTGAGCAGGAGGCAGTTACAGGACTTTTCACCCACAGCCGTGGCCATCAGCTTCAGGTTGGTCCCTGGAGATGGTCCCGATGGACCTGGATGCCTGCAGTAGCTGTGAACTGCCAAGCTTCCCAGTCATCCTGGTCAAAAGAGTCTTCAATGGACACCACTGGATAGTCCCAAATGAAGGACTTATACAGGTCAGCCAGCTGGCCAGGCGTGATGTACCTGCTGGCATCATCAGGAGACTTGACGTCCAGGTCGTTTTTGCCATAGCCATGCCAATGACAACCTCATCGGTGTAGCCGGCCTTCTCAGTCACATTCTCCAGCAGCTCCAGGGCTTCTTTGTTCCCCAGGATGCTCCACATTGGTGGAATCTTTCCCGTATTTCTCCGTGATGACATTCTTTGGATGGTGGTAAATCTCTGCTCCAATGTACATGGATTCCCTGAAGCTGGATACATACACGGGGAGACTTACAAACTCCTGCATGAACAGCTTGTCACCAGAGTGAGAACTACCATTGATCACACTGAAAGCCAGGACCGGCAGGTGACTTTAGGTTTCCCAGCCAAGTTGGTAATGTATCAGTATGCCCTTCTCTACAGCACCAGCTTTGCAGACAGCAAGGGACACTCCCAGGATGGCGTTTGCCCCAAACTGAGATTTATCTTCAGTCCTGCCCATTTCAATCATCAGGTTATCAATCTTCCCCTCTTCTAATGATGTTCAGTTTCTTGCTAACCACAGCAGGTGCAATACTTTTATTGATGTGCTCAACCGCCTTTGAGAGACCTTTCCCAGCATAGCAGTCTTATCCTTGTCCTGCAGTTCCCAGGCCTCAGAGATACCAACTGAGGTGCACTGGGTACAACAGCTTAGAAGGGACTTTTTGAGGTCTAGATCAACCTCAACAGTGGGATTCCTGAGAGTCAAAGTTCTCTCTATCATGGATCCTGAAAATAGACATGGTGAATTTCTGGCCACTGGGTGGCCAATCAAGAAAGGAACAGACAGCGGAGTGGACACCAAGGAGACTCGTCAGAGAGGAATCGCCCACGCTCTGAATTCCCAAGCTCATAGATAGATTTTCTAAGAGTAAAAAGTAAAGGATTATTAGATTTGGGTTTTTATTTTTTAGATTTATATTTTGTATCTTATCCTAAAGGTGCAGCTCCGATACACAGCAGCACCCAACGCCATCTCTGGGGAAAACAAAATTCACCAATAATCATGCTGCTGTCTGTCACTAAGACCAAAGTATTCCTGTTAAAGTCCATTTCCTTGGGCCATTAGGGGTTTGGAATCTTATGTTGGGAACATGCAGATATTCCTTAAGGAACAACCCATTTTAAGTCTTCATGGGCTCATTTTTTTCAGGACTAAGTTTATCTAGTTGCTTCACAATCATGACACTTCCACAGTCATGGATCAAAGTGAGGAATCTGATGAGTGTTAGAGAAACCAGAGGAATCATACCCATTAGTCCACCCATCTTGTGTGTGTTCATGTGTGTGGGTGCAGGTGTGTGTGAGTATGTGCACATGTATACCTGTATATGGAGGTCAAGGGACAACCTTGGGTGTTGTTCCTCGGGCTCCTTCTGCCTTTCATTTGAGATAGAGGCCATGAGTGATTAGTTTTGCTTGGCCACACCCTCCTACAACCATGAGGTTCTTCCTCATCCCAGGCTACAAGAATCCATGGAATGAAATCTCTGTAACTATGAACAAATAAATCCTTCCTCCTTTAAATTCGCTGTCACAGGCATTTTGTTGCAATGATGAAATGCTAACTAACACAAACGACAGTGGAAAGTCATGATTTACCTAGAAAGAGCAATGACCATCTTTACAAGACAAACAAAATGCTTAAGTGAACACAAACCATCTTGGCTCATAGTAAAATATTACAAAGCCAGATAGATATCTTCTAAGATGCACCTTAAAGAGTCTATAAAATGTGGGGCTGGAGAGATGGCTCAGCTGTTAAGAGCAAGACTGTTCTTTCAATCAGGGGATTGCCAGCCCACAAGGTGGCTAACAACCGCCCTTAACTCTAGTTCCAGAGGATCTCACACCCTCTTCTGACCTCCACAGAAATTTCACAACATGGGTGCACTTAAGCACATGCAGGAAATACACTGGTATACATAAAATAAAAATGATAAAATAAAATATTTTTGAAAAATAAAAGGCATTTTGAGGCCATTGGGATGGTCAGTCTTGTATTGAGTAGAACTCAACTTTACTGGAAATTCAAGAAAACTCCCTCATTCTTTTTAATACATTAGATTTGTAATCTCTTTAGACACTGTATTCCAAGGCTTGGGATTGCATTTATGTACATTTAAGTTGATTCTTTGACATGACCTCTTTCTTTTCGACAAATAAAACATAAAACTTCAATCTCCCAAGCTCTTTATACATTTATTTTTAACAAGCAATGTCCCAGATCAGACAATCACATTGAAAGGTCAGCCTGGAATCTGAACAAGCTACCAAATAAAACTTATGAAATAACTTGAATGAATTTTCCTCTGACTGTCAAGACCAGTTAAAGGTACTTGTTATCTTAAGAAATACATAGAGGGGCTGGAGAGATGGCCTAGCGGTTAAGAGCGCCGACCGCTCTTACAGAGGACCTGGGTTCGATCCCCAGCACCCACATGGTGGCTGAGAACCGTCTGAAACTCCAATTCCAGGAGAACTCCAGTTCCAGGGGAATTCCAGACCCTCTTCTGACCTCCGCGGCGTTGCACGACACGGGTGCGCAGACTTGCATGCAGACAGTACATTCATACACATACAGAAATAAATAAAAATTAATAAAAAAAATTAAAAAAAAAAAGAAATACATAGAGACATGGAGAATGCCAATCACATTTCTTTCCTTTGTTTCTGTGAAGATGAGAGTCTGTTGTAGGCAAGGAGGGACACAAACACCATGTTTTTGGCCTTTCAACTTCTTGGCCTCTATGTTCAAGGCTCATAAATACCAAATGTCAGGTACCAAATTAATGTTGTAGACTAGGTTAATAGGCAGGCCATCAACTTATGATAAAATCGCAGAGGGGTAATGAGTAGAATTAAAATGTCACTAAATATAATAAGGCACTGCTCTGATTGCCCTGTGCAGAAGGATGAAATCTGGATGAATTCTGAGTTGGAAGAGGCTTTCAAAGTAACCTATTTCAAATTTCCTCCGTGTCATTCTCTAAATGTTTCTTTCCTTCACTCTGTTTCGAATACCTCCAGGGTTGGAAGACACTGAGCTTCTAAAAGCTATGATTCCAAATTGAATAAATCTTGATTTCTAATCCTATCCTGGTAGATTTGTTACCTAGAATTAAACACCTGGCAGTTCAAGGGACATTTTCACCACTCTTGTGAAGTCATTTGGAGTAAGCAAAACACAGTCAAGAGCTACCCACTGGGGTGGAAAGAGTCAGTAAGATATCAGAACTGCTGGTACTGTTATCTGGGGTAATTCTTACTACCTTTAAATCTCTATGGATACACTGATGCGTTATGTTTGAAATACACAAAAATTCAATAAAAAATTAAGTATATAAGAAAAGAGCTACCCACTGAAAGACACCTAAAACGCCATTGATCTGCATCCTGTCTCTGTCTAGTCAACCTTTCTGCCATGCTCACTGCATTATTCCTTCTCTTACTGGCTTGATAAGGAAAGAGGTCTTTTTTCCAATGAATGAAAGCTATGGTTGCTTACTAGTTGCTGTCTACTTGACATAATATTCAAAAAACATCCACGTCTGGGGCTGGGATGATACTCATTCAGTAAAGTGCTTGCCCCAAAAGCTTGAGGCCCTGAGTTCAGTCTCCACACCTCCTGTGCAAATGTTGGGTATGGCAGTGTGCACTTGAATTCCAGCACTGGGAAGGATGAGACAGGCAGATCTGTGAAGCTTGCTGCCAGCCAATAGCCTCATGGGTGAACTCCAGGCCAGAGTGAGACCCTGTCTCAAAGGAAATGGATGGCATTCCTGAGGATGTGACTCCTTGGTTGCCCTCTGGCCTCCACATGCGTGAAAGTATGTGTGCATGCGCACCTAAATATGGACATGTGCATGTGCATGCACACACAAACCCTTCCCACACAAATGCATTTTTTAAAAAACTGTCTGGCCAAGTACTGGTGCTTACTTTAAACATGACCTTCTTCCTGTAGAATGATTCTGGAAGATTAAGAAGTTGAGATAGATAAATTTTAAAAGGGTGGGCAGAGCTAGAGAGATGACTCAGCAGTTAGGAGCACTGGCTGCTCTCAGAGGCTCCAGGTCCAGTTCCCAGCACCCACATGGAGGCTAACAACCATACACAGCTCCAGCTCCAGGGGACACAATGCCCTCTTCTGACCTCCGTGGGCATTGCATGAAATGGTGCACTCAAATACATTCAGCCAATATACACATAGACAGAAATTAAAATTAATAAATAAAATAAAAATAACTTGAGATAAAAGAAATTTCCCCAGGCAGGTGATGTCACGTCAGGTAATGCTGCCACTTGCTGGCAATTCAATCTGCTAAAGTGGATAAAAGAAATGGCTTTTTCAGTGATTTGATCTGGTTCCCAACTAAAATATTTTCTGTCCCCCTTCCTCATCACCTCCAGTTCCTGAGGAGCCTTTTAAGAAAATCAAGATCAGCTGGGCGTGGTGGCTCATGCCTTTAATCCTAGCACTTGGGAGGCAGAGGCAGGTGGATCTTTGTGAGTTCAAGGCCAGCCTGGCCTACAGAGTGAGTTCCAGGACAGCTGGGACTATAGGGAGACCCTGTCTCAAAAACACCCCCCCCAAAAAAAAAGAAAGAAAAGAAAAAGAAAAAGAAAATCAAGATGAAAGGCGCATCTAGACAATACTCTGTTCAGACATAGCCCAAAGTAATGACTATTCTATATGAAAAACTTTTTTCAAGATTTATGCTATTTTAAATTATATGTATGTGGGGGATGGGCTATGTGCTAGTCAGGTGTCTTTGAAGACCAGAGGCCTAGGATCCCCCTGGAGTTTCAGGGGTTTGTGAGCTGCCAGATGTGGGTACCAGGAAACAAACTCAGGCCCTCTGCAAGAGCAGTGCATGCTCTTAAACTCTGAGTCATCTCTCCAGTCTTAAAACTTTTTTAAAGAGCTAAATCACTACCCGCATTTCCCAAATGGCCACTGGGCTTAGAGAACAGAACATGAGTCTTTGTGTCTCACAGGCAAAGTGTCTTTAATGGTCCCCACAGTACATCTACAACTCTGTTCTTCCTGAAGGTCCTTCTCCTTCCTCTCATCTTATCCATGGTTCCATAAAGTTTGAGCAATGCTTTGTGACTGTCTCCTCTCAAATGCTCCAAGTTGTAAAACAACTTCTTTGATCTTCTCCATCATATTTCTGAACTCTCAAACAGTTTCCAATTTGGGGTTGACTTAAATAAAGCAAGTCAAGAAGCCAGTGCCAGGAGCTATATGGGTGAGCTTATTCCTGAACCTTCCCACAGATGCTTAGTGTAAGTATGTAATACATTTGAAATAAATATGTTTACATGTATCTTCTCTTATTATTGAAGAAATATATTTTCCCCTAAAACAGAAATCACTATACACAGGCATAAAACCTTATCACTAATAAAATAATCATTAAACATTTTGATGTGTATATCTCTTCCATTTGTTTTCAACAGAATTAAATATATTTGCTTTTTTTTTATTCTCCAGACTTGGGTTAACACTGTTTCATGACATGCTACTTTCACTCAACCACATATATCAGAAACGTTTTCTCATATCACAACATATCTAGAACACTATTTTTAATGGCTACATTGTACTTGAGTCTACAGATCTTCCCACAGTTCATTTTACCCATTCTCTATTGTTGGAGTTTGGTTGTTTTCCAGTCTTACTGTGTTAAATAATTCTGTTGTAAGCATTCTTTTCATAAATCTTTGAAAACATTCTTAATTACCTCCTTGGGATCAATTCGTAGGAGTGGTGCTGTGTAGTAACATTTTTAAGACCTTGGATAAATATTTTTAAATAGTCTTTCAATTTCCTCTGCTCTTCGGCCAGCAGTATTTGAAAAATGACTACTTTCTTGCACCTTTGACATGATTAGGTGTTACCGTAAAAAGTAAGATTTTTAATCTTCTTCAAGGTACAGAGCTATTTCTCTCTGTGGCATTTATATTCTGTCTTATATTTTCCTTTACTTGCTGGGAAAGTTCATTTACGATAGTCTCTGGTATTTTACATTTCCATGTCTCTCTTATCTTTTTTGTAGGGATTTTCATGGGTGTTTTTATGTGTATGTGCAGGATGTGTGGGTGTGACATGGAGGTCAAGAGGACAACTTGTGGGAGTTAGTTCTTGCCTTCCAGCACGTTGGTCCTGGGTATCAAACTGAGGTTCTCAGGCTCAGCATCAAGTGCCTTCACACACTGAGCCATGTCACAGCCCTGAAATTTTCATTTATTCAATTTGAGATTTTTGTCCTTGCTTTCAATCTTGTCTTTATGCATTAGGAATAAACCTTTAGTCTTCCATCTGGGTTGCAGGTGACCCCTCTTTCTTTCTTTTTTCCTTCTTCTTTCATCCTTCCTTCCTTTCTTCCTTTCTTTCACAATAATGGGGATTGAACCCATGGCTTTGTGCATATTAAACTGGTCTCACTGAGCTATATCGCCAACTGGAACTTACCACAGTTTTAAATGCCTCAGCATTCAAGTGACTCTCTAATTGGTGACACTGGAGACAGTGGGATAAAGAGATATGAAATTTCTCTTAAAACCAGAAGGAGAGAAGTCCTTTCCAGAGCCATAGGTCCCCATACAGATAGCAGGTCCAAGGACAGAGGGAAGCTCTCCCAGGAGCAGAGGGGCAGGGGAAGCATGCAATCCTGTGTACTCAAGGGATGCTGGGAAACGAGAGTACTCTGTTTCCAGACCAGATCTGACGGCTTCCATAATGACTCTCGCCTCCATTGTCAATGTGACAAAGGCCTTGGGGTTTTCCTGTCTCCTTAAAATCAGCTTCATATCAATTAGTATGTGTCACCAGGGATAAGGGAAAGAAATAGTTCTTCCTCCTGAGATAAACACTTCCATTTAGAGCTCATTAATAAAATGCAGCCCAGAATGTTGTAATCATATAAGCAACAAAGACATGCTTCCAGGTCAATGCTTTGGGGAGCGAGCTTGTTTTCTTCACTTGCTAAAGACCTTATTAGAGCTCTAAGACACATTTAAAATCTGCCTCAAGACTCCTGTGGTCATTTAAACTCCCAGCATGCTCTTGGATGTGGTATTAACTTTCCCATGTTTAATGTTTGTCTCCAACAAGAGACAGAAATGCATCATACTTTATGAACAGCTACTCTGGGCATCAATAAAGAATAGTAATAGCAATAGTGAAGGATATTTCTTGAGAACTGGGTGTGAAAGCTGTTGGTCCATCCCATTTGCAGGGGACATATTCCAGGACCTCCAATAGATGCCTGACACCACAGAAAGATTTGATGGCTACACAGCCTATTGTCTCTACCACATTTATTTGGCTTTATCCCTATCAGTGAGATGACCAGCTAAAAGATTCTGTTAGCTTTCTCTACATTCTTCAGTCTTAAGAGAATATATGAAATGTCTCAATTGTATATCATGCTTCAATTGCTGTCAGCATCTTGGGGAGGCAGAGACAACTAATTGTCACCCTAAGCATACGATTCAATGAAGGAGCTGTGCATCAGTGAGAGAAAGCCGGGCAGACTAGACACATGGCACTCAGACGCCTCTGAGCTGACTGGTACATGCAACACCAACAGAGATAACTCATGCCAAATATCCCCATATACCTCCATCTAGTGCAGTCTTCTGTGAATCAGAAACGTGAGGACAATGAAGAGAAATCAGGCCTTCTTCTTTGGGCATTTTGAGACACATTTGATAAATTTCTGTATTCTCATTAAGAAAATAATCTTCATCACAACCTGTCATTAAAATGAGTGGGGTGTGTGTGTGTGTGTGTGTGTGTGTGTGTGTGTGTGTGTGTCTATGTCCTGTCTCTGTGTAGGGCATACATGTAGCATATTACCTGTGCTGATGCTTGTAGAGGCCAGAGTCTGACATTGAGATATCTTCCTTTACCACACCCTCAACTTATCTTTTTGAGACAGGGTTTCTTACTAGCCCTGGAGCTCAGTGATCTAGCAAGATTGAGTTGCAGTGAGCACCAGGGATCTGCCTGTCTCTATGCCACCCCAGCACCCCACTCCACTCCTAGTGTGGAGTTACAGCCATGTACTGCCATGCCCAGTTTTCACATGAGTGCTAGGGATCCAAACTCAAGTCCCCGTGCTCATGAAGCAAACATTTTACCCACCGAACCACCTCTTCAGCCAAAGTAAATTATTTTGATAGATCATCTCAGCCTATCACACAGTTTGGAAGAGATCTTTGCATGGGAAATTGCAATGGTACCTAACTTTTCTAGCATTCCTATAGGGAACAAATGCCACCACTGCTCTCAAGTGAGTAGGTCAAGGAAGGACGTGGGCTGGCAGAGGCCCATGGCAGCTCTGACCCCCCCTTTGGGATCCCCTGACTCCATGAGATAGGAAGGAAGTATTTCTCACTTAAGCCTTGGTTCTTCTTGCTGGGTACATTTCAAGTCCTTTATTTACCACGTTTTTGTTATTGTTTGTTTGATGTTCTGGTTTGGTTTGGTTTGGTTTGGATTTGAGACAGAGTCTCACCGTGTAGACTAGGCTGATCTTGAACTTGTAATCCTCCTGCCTTAGGCCCCCAAGTGCTGAGATTATAAGTGTAGACATCAAGCCCATCTTTACTGTAACTCTTTGACCTGGCTTTCCGGAAGTTCCTCCTTTTCTATTATCTTCTTTAGCCACAGGAGAAATCAAGGAAGACTCTGCCCTCCTCAAAAGGTGACCATCCATCCCAGCTGGGGTCTGCAGAGCTATCAGTGTTAACACGGGAAAGTCCCAGGCAAACAACAAGCTGGCCACCTACCTTACTGCTAACCAGGGAGCTGTCTAATCTTGCTTCCTAGCTATACAAAGCTAGAAAGCTGGTAATCTTTTTGCATCTTAAATAGTCAACTGGGCCTGGTGACACAGACTTGTAATCAACCCTAGCCACTCAGGGAGGCTGCATCAGGAAGATTGCCAACGTAAGGCCTGTCTGGGCTACTACCTGAGTGAGTTCAGGACCAGCTTTGGCAACTTAGACCCTATCTTAAAAAGTAAAAATTGAGCTTGGGAAAGAGCTCAGTTGCAGAGGATTTGCCTACCATGAACAAGGCTCTAGGTTTATTTAATCCCCAGTACTGCAAAAAAAATAAATTCTCAGAAACATAACGATAACAAGCTAATTTATTTTAAACCACATCTCTCATTTTGAGCAGGAGAGCTCACTCAAAAAGTTTGTTGGCTTTTCTTTTCTATTTGATTCTGGAAAATTTCAAGTAATAAAATTTATAAGAATTTTAAGACATCAAATATACTTCAGTGGATATATATATATATATATATATAATTTCTGGAAGTCCAACAATCTATAGGTTTATCTTTAGTCTTCAAATGAGCTTTCAAAGTTTGATCTGATCTTTTTCTGGAAGTAGAGTCATAGTGAGCCTTCTTTTTCTAGTTGAGGATGAGAAACTTTGAAAAGTATGAAAATTTCTGGGTTCTCTGTACTTCTCTATTCTGCTCTCAGATGCATTAATTCTTCTCTGAAATCATTTTTTATTGTTCATGAAGTATTTTTTTGTCTTTCAGAATTTGACAGGAGACACTTTCCTCAAATATTTTGCCTTTACCTCAGGTGAGCCACCATTTTTCTGACCTCTATTGTTTGTTTAGCCACACTTGTTCTCTGAGCTCAAAGCCACTGCAACTTTGCATGCTAGTTTGCATATTAGAAATGTTCTTACCATGATAATTCTGCAAAACAGAATAAGTGTAAGATCTCAGAGCATCAAACAATAGATAGTCATGTCCCACTCACATATATGTGGATGTCAGTTGCTGTCAGCTACACTTGACCAAGCTGGACTGGACAGATTGGACCCAATTTTTTCATCATTTCTAGGTTCAATACATATCTTCAACTAGCTAAGAGAATCACTTAAGAGAATCAACCCTTGCCAGCAAATCATCAAACTGCTACCTTCAAAGTCACACATCACATCCGGATACAGATGCTAATTGACAGCTCTACCCAGCTGAACTGAACCACTGAATTAAAAGATTGCAGCTGGGCATGGTGGCACACGCCTTTGATCCCAGCACTCAGGAGGCAGAGGCAAGCAGATAAGCAGATCTGTGTGAGTTCAAGGCCAGCCTGGTCTAGATAGTGAGTTCCAGGCCAGCTGGGGTTACAGAGAGACTCTGTCTCAAAAAGACCAAAAAAAAAATTACAACATGCTTTATTTTATTATTGCAAAAATATTATCCTTTTATAAATTCATTTCAAATGTCTGTTAAGTATATTGTAAATTCATTTCAAATGTCTGTTAAGTATATTGTATATTGTATTTAAAACATTGAGCTCTACTAACAAGTGTTTATTGAGTGTCAATTATGCATACAATAAGTGTGAATAATTGAGCTGTGATGAGTTTTAAAACTGACTTTTCAGAAATGATGCAGATATGTGTAATATATTAAGTGATATTATTCTCAGCTCCTTACACACAGTAATATAATGTGCATAAAAATAATCTACAGGACAGGTACCACATTTTCCCTATTTTAGACAAAGAAATGGCTAATCCTTGCAATCATCTTGACTTGATTTGGAAGCTCCTAGGAGGCACACTTCTGGGCATGTTTGTGAGGGTGCTTAGAGATGTTTAACTAGGCCCAGACTGAAAAGAAAGGGTGAAGCAATAACAGCATCTCCCATATTCTTCCTGGTCTACCCAGATATGAAGGGTCTCTCAGTGTACAAACACTACCTTACCTTCCCCATCTCTCATGTCTCGGTTGTTTGTTTTTGTGATGAGACTTCACTACATAGCTTTGACTGGCCTAGAACCCCTTATGTAGACCAGGCTGGCCTTAAACTCATAGAGTTCCACCTGCCTCTGCCTCCCAATTGCTGGGTCTAAAGGCATGCACCACCACTCCAAGCTCAGCCCTGTTAAAAAAAAAAAAGAAAGAAAGAAAGAAAACCACTATTATTTGATTAATTTGGCTCTGCCTAGTTCTGCCATAGATCCCAACTTCTTCCACTTTTAAAAACCTTTAAATTCATACCTGGATATCCTCAGTAAGCTCCAACTTTATCAACTCAAATTAGTGTCAATAACACAGATAAAAATTCCCTGGGACATAACTGATGCAGGCCAGCTCTTAGCATGTGGTTGATCTTTAGATTTAACTGCTGCTGGGAAGCTATTACATTGACCTGCTGAGCTAACAGCAATGACTGCTTCCCTCTCACCTAGTTTCTGAAGGGGGTTTGGAATGGTTTCTATTCTTAGGCTGTTGTTAAGTGACAGGATGCATATGAAAAATACTACAGAAATTATACTCTACCACATTAATGTCAGTTGCAACTGTGTAGTGTTCAGAAAGAGGGGAGCTTTAATTTCAAACATTTCTCTTGTTAAAGACAAAGTCACACTGAAATAGCTCAGGAAATGTTAACCACAGTGTTCCTGAGCAGGACCCAGAGTCCCAGGATCAGATAGAGAATGCAGTACATGCAGAGCAAACTTAGGCTTGGGGTCATTGTCATTCAAGAAACATTTGAGTGTTTACTTGGTGTACTGGGCACTAGGACTCTGTGTTGAATAAACAGACAAGACCTCCATCCAAATGCAAGAACTCTCATGCCTATCTTCTCATGCATGAAACAATCTTGAGGATGTTTCTGCATCTACTTCCTCATCTGAAAGTAGGAGGCCATTGTGAGGATCACTGTTGCTAAACACCTAATGCCACGCCAGGATCTTAGTAACAATATATGATGCTAGTTAAATAAATGGAACAGTATTTAGTAATTGAGATAGACATTAAAATAATAAACAACAACAGCTATGATGGATGATGAAAGGCAATGTGGAAAGACCTACAATGTCTCCATCAGATTAGGAGCTCAGAGAGGGTAGAGTTCAAGCAAAGACCTGGCTAACAGGAGGAATCACCAGCAGGAAGATGGTTATCACTGTTCAAGTGGCCCTAGGCAAGCAGTGGACACACAGAGCAGCTAAACATGGGAAGAAGACGGGAGAAGTCAGAGACAAGAGAGACCAGTCATTAGAGCTTGGGGCATTACAGGTCTGGATGAAAGGCTTAGGCCCATTCATTGGTAATTAAAGTGCGCTCATTTAGAACGGAAAAAAATCCTTTGTGTGTTTTAGGGACATCATTTGGCTGCTATGTGGAGAATAGACTTTGAGAATGTAAGTGGGGTAACCAGTGACCAGGAGGGTAGCTGAAGCCATCATTCAGGTAAGAGGCAATGCTAGCTTAAACAGGGATATCTGCAGTGAAGATGAGCAGACTAGAACCAATTTGTGATGTGTTTTGAAAATAGAAAGGGCAGGATGTATATGTATAAGATATAAGCCATCATAGGAAAAACTATTAGAGAAGTTGGTGGCTGGAAAAGACAAATAAGGGTGGGATAGGATATTGGTTGCTTGTCTCATTGCCGTGACAAAGTACCTGACAAAATCAACTTAAGGGTTTATTTTGGCTCACAGTATCCAGGGGACACAGTCCATCACAAGAGAGAAGGAATGCTTGCAGAAGCAGATAACTGGTCACATCATACCTGCAGTCAGGAAGCTGAGAGAGATGAAAGCCTGTGCTCAGCTTGCTCTCTCCTTTTTATAGAGCCTCAAAGTCCAGCCCACAGGAGAGTGCTGCACACATTCAGGATGAAGCCTCACACCTTGATTAATCTAATCTCGGTAATCCCTCCCCAACACACCCAGAGATTTTTTTCCCATGGTGGTTTCAAATTCCGTTAAACTGACAGTCTAGATGAACCATCATAGATACCCATAGATACCATGTGGAATGTGGAGAACACTGGATACCCAAGAGCACTGGGAAAGTAGCTAGAAATCCAAGATCCAGTCCCAATCTGACTCTTCCTGGCATGTAGCTGACATCAAATCAACCCTCATTCTTGCTTCCCTGATCAACAAAATGAAATAATAATAGTCCTCAGTCACATCTCCAGACATTTTGGAAGATCAGACTAGATAATAAAAGTAAAAGATTTTTTTTTTGGGGGGGGGGTCTTTTCGAGACAGGTTCTCCCTGTAGCCCCAGCTGTCCTGGAACTCGCTCTGTAGACCAGGCTGGCCTTGAACTCACAAAGATCCACCTGCCTCTGCCTCCCAAGTGCTAGGACTAAAGGCGTGTGGCACCACACCCGGCTAAAAGTAAAAGACTGAAACACACAGGACATTGATATTAAAAGGTGACTTTGTTTTAATTGTTAGCCTAATTTAGACCCAACTTTCTGTCATTGAAAGAATTTGACAATAACTGAAAAAGAATCAGGTCTGTTAACATACTAGAAGGAAGCTGAATGTGCAGCCCAGTGCTCTTCTGTCTGTTGTCATTTCTGCCTCCTTGTGATAACTTAATGGCATCAGCCACACTCCAATCATGGACCCAGTGACTGTATTCTTGACCTAATGCAGCTTGGCACTGCTTAAAGAAATTTTGTATTAGGTTTTTAAATGGAAGAAAATTGACAGTGTCCAAATGTCACTTCTAAAATCAGTAAGCCTAGACAGAAAGAAAGAGCTCTGAGGCAGAGAAAACAAAATCAATCCCCTCTCGCTTTCATGGAGTAATAGTCCGTAACTGACAGGAGGTAAAGGCTTCTGTACAATTTAGTGAGTTTTCACACACACACAAAAAAAAGATACCTGAACTATAGTATGGAAACAATGCTATAGCCCAATGATATTTCTTTCAGTGTATCAATATTATATTAAAAGTATGGAAATGCTCTAAAAATACAAGAAATGATGCTTGGGTAATTAAGTTATGGGTGGTAAGCAAGCTTGATGCCTGGTTTGGCATTTATGTTTAAAACCTATGTATTACATCTCTATATGCATCTTTTAACATTCCAATATTTGAACATTATAGAAATTTACCAGTGTAGTAAAAAGAACTTGTATAAAAAGCCTTCTTGGGGCTGGAGAGACAGACTAGCAGTTAAGAGCACCGACCGCTCTTGCAGAGGACCCGGGTTTGATCCCCAGCACCCACATGGCGGCTGAGAACCGTCTGTAACTCCAATTCCAGGAGAACTCCAGCTCCAGGGGAATCCGACACCCTCTTCTGACCTCCGCGGCATTGCACGCCACGGGTGCACAAACCTGCATGCAGACAGTACATTCATACACATAGAAAATAAATAAATAAAATAAAAAATAAAATAAAAAACCTTCTTTAGGGTGTGTTGCTATCCTTGAGGTTGAAGGGATGCAAGGGCTGGGGTGTGGTTCTGGTGAGAGAGGAGGTAGCCTCTGTGGCAATGACTCTGGTGGACTCAGGATGCCTGAGTTTCCCCTAAGGCAGAGAGGAATTTTGCAGAAAGGATCTGGGCTGGGCCACCTTGAGAGGGATTAAGCATGGGCCAGATGACCACAGAGAAAGTGGCTAGCTGAGTAACAAGGACTGAGCAACCAACCGGAAGGGGAATTTCCCACATCTAGGGAAATAAGAGGAGGAGTTTCCCACATGTAGGGAACTGGAAATAAGAGGCTCCCAAAGAGCCAGTGGAGCCTCAAAGAGAGAAAATTACCTGGATTTGTCACATCCAGGGCCCCAGCCACACATCGCAGCTATGCTTATCAATCCTTATGCTCCTGGCTTATTCCTTTCCCACCTGAAACCCCAGAAACCCTGATGCCCCCTAGTGAGCCATAGGGAAATGAGGACGAAAGGGGTCTTGCAAGTAAATGCAGAAGGCACACTCTTCTGCCTCAGACATCTCACTGCACCCTGTGGATCAAGCTCTAGAGCAAGGAAGTTGAGAGAACCAGTCTGAATAGGTAGGAGTAAAAATAATAGAGCTATTTTCAGCTTTTAGTCCCTTCGGCTTGTCTAATTACCTGAACACATCTTGCATAACATAAAAGATAGGAGCAGGAAGCTAATGTATAAACACAGAAAAGAATTCTGCTCACTGTTAATGGACCACAACTGTTTTTATGCCTGCTGTAGTCTACTGATAATTTACTAATCTTCAAAATTTATCGATGTGATCCTCTGCTACATTTTAGTTATTACTGTTTATATGCTTCAAGAATCCTGCTAATTAACACAATTAAGTTTTAATTTGTTTGTTTGTTTGTTTGTTTTGAAACACTGTAGCCCAGGCTGGCCTACAATCCTCCTGACTAGGCTTGCCAAGTGCTGGGATCATCAACCGTCACACTTGGTTCTGTTTCTTTAAACAGTTAAAGCAGAACACTCAGTGTTACTCACATGGTAATTCTTTAAGACATGTCCAAAGAAAGAGTAGCTTATCCATGACTTGCTATCGCCTATTATCTCAGAAGACACTGAGTTATGCTTGATAAAAGAGGGACATTGCACTCTGTTTCTAGAGCCTTCTATTTCAAACTTATGACACCCATCCACAACATCAAACTGACAACAGTAAACTTCTCAGGGTATTTATTTAAATACAGCCTAGATTATTAAGCCCTCCAATGCCAAATATTAGATTTTCAGCTTACAATTTTTTAAAGATAATGGTTCTTTTCATAATTATGTAAAATTGAATCATACTTTCTCAGACGCTGCTTTATCATTTTAGTTGAGTCCCTGGTTGTCCTGGAAACAGCATCAGAATTCATCTTTTTCAGAAAATATTTTTATTGCCTACATGGCAAGATTCTCCCATTATTTTGGAAAATAAATGAATTGGATATTCTTTGAAAGTAAAAGACTTTGAAGCATGAGATGAGAAACATTATAAGAAAGATTTTAAATCCCTAATTCAAAAAGAAAACCAGTGGCTCTCTGGAGTGGCGGGTCCTGTGCCAATGTGATTCTGATGTTCTCTTCAGTTAGACAGTGCCTCGAAGAGCTGGCTTGCCCTTCATGGCCAACATTTAGATAGCTGCAGTAGGCAGAGAAGGCTACCCATCTGCAGACATGTCATCCGGAAGTCTGCTGGGCACCAAAGAGTTGTAGTGGTTGACTAGGAGAGAGGACTTCTGAGGTATGAAGTGACAGCTCTCCTGAAGTGTAAAATTAAGCATGGGGATAGACAGCCTCTATGAGGGGACCAGGGAGAAGAGGAGAAGAGCTCCCTTTCACAAAATAAGAATTTCAACCCCTCTTCCTGCACCTCATCCAAGGGTGAGGAGAGACGTCATCAGTTGTACAGCTATGTCAGGGCACCATCAAAGCTAGACCATCTCCGGGAAGGAAGTCCATTAACAAGCCCTAGTTTGCCTCACTGCTTGGAGTTCAATCCCATGTTGAGGAGTTTCCTCAGCTACAGAGAGACCAGTTTCTCATCAGCAAACCTTGCTTTACTTTGAACAGTTCTTATAGTTCAGAAGGATAAAGTGTGATCCTCAAATATCCACTGAAAATACAAGGTAATGATACCAATACTAGACCCTACTTTAGCTTCAAAAAACATTCCAATTCCTAACATTAAAATGGTTAAAAAAATGGCAGTCATGAAAAGAAAATAAAGTTGCATGTTTGCCCACTGCCAGACCCTGAAACATAGTGACTAGAACATAATTTTTTCCATGTTTGTGTGTAATTATTTGTGTGGCTTTAGGAAAATCACTTACTGGTAGTGGCCTAAATTACTAGAGAAATTCTAAGGTTGCTTGTATCCTTAAAAATTCTAATTGAGTGGATGATAGAGCTGAAGAAATGTGTATGGTCGGATTTGTACTGCTATGGTTAGAGACATAAACAAGGTAACAGGGGAGGGAGGATTACTTAGTTCACGGTTTCATCCCATGGGGCTAGGCAGTGCACTGTGGAGCAGAACTCAGCCCATGGAAGTCAGCCCAGCTCACAACACGGCAGACAGGAAAGAGAGAGAGAGAGAGAGAGAGAGAGAGAGAGAGAGAGAGAGAGAGGAGACACCCCCAAACACCTGCCCCTAGTGACCTTATTTCCTCCAGCTAGGCTCCTCCTTCTAAAATTTCCAGAACTTCTAAAAGTAGCGTCATCTCACACATGAACATTTTAGGGAAACACTTTATACCCAAACCATAACAAAGTGAATGACCACAAAACAGTCTTAGAATGTCAAAGAAGCTGGATCATGGCCCAGCCTATCTTGCCAGCCACTTGGGACACTGATGCAGGAGGATCACTTGAGTTCTAAAGTCTGAAGCTATCCTTGGCCACAGAGCAAGCTCATATCTCAAAAATAAAGCAAAACTAAATTAAAATTATATTTTACGCCAATGAGTTGCTGGTGTCTGGGGCCCTTAGCAAGTCTCAGAATGGACACTGGTTGTCAGGGGAGTCAGATATGTAATCAGAGGGGTAGAACTTTTGTTCCCATCCCTGATCCCTGAGGCCAAAAGTTGAGTTGATCATCAGTGGAATGATTTCATCAACAATACCTACATGATTAAGCCTTCATGAAAACCAAAAGGGTTGGGTTCAGGACTTCTAGGTTGACAAACAATAACATAGTCACAGAAGAATCCTGATTAATGTGTCTAAGTACCTTCAAATATAGGAGCATCTGCCTGGGCTTAATGCAGAAAGGAGTTTATTGATGCACTCACAAGAAAAATAATATTTATGTGTCCCCTGCAATACAGAAACCTACATCTAATCTACTTTGTGAGTGATCAAAAGCTATTGTGGGAACTTAAATTGAAAGGAGTAGACTCAGAGATTCCATAAACACAGTCTTCAGTTTTAGGGAGTGGAGTGGGCCTGTGATAGGTGATGAGGTAGGGTAAAAGCGTGCATGCGCGCATGTGTGTGTGTGTGTGTGTGTGTGTGTGTGTGTGTGTGTGTGTGTGTAAAGAGATTAATTCAGGCCTCAGAGACCATAGCTTAATGAGTTCCTCCTCACCCAGGCATTGCTGCATGCCCAAACCTAACAACATCCTGGGAGACTGATGCTGAATTTTTGTTTCCTAAAGGCAATTTAGAAGTCAGGCCTGGTGGTACAGGTCTATAATTCCAACACTCAAGATGCAGAGGTAGGAGACTGCAAGTTCAAGGCCTGCTTGAGCTACAAAGCGAGTCAAGGTCAGACTGACACCTGAGACCTTGTCTCAATATAAAAAGTAAGCTAGTGGTAGGTGCTTATGATCCCAACACATGGAGGATGGAGGCAGAAGGATCAGGAGTTCAAGGTCATCCTTACCTACATAGAAAGTTCAAGGTCAGCCTGGGCTACATGAGACCCTGTCTTAAGAAATAAAAATGGAACAAAGTAAAAGGAGAACTGGGTATACAATTCAAGGGCACAACACTTGTTTAGCATGTGTGAGGAATTGGGTTCAATCCTTAGTATCAGAAAAAGAAAGAAGGAAAGATGAAAGGAAAGAAGAAGGAAAGAAAGAAAGAAAGAAAGAAAGAAAGAAAGAAAGAAAGAAAGAAAGAAAGAAAGAAAGAAATAGCAAAATAGCAAGAATCCTGAAACAAGTTTGTCCATAAAACATAAACCATAAAATCAAGTGCACCAGGGTTGGAGAGATAGCTCAGCAATAAAAATATTTGCTTTTTTTCCAAAGGACCTGATTCAATTACAATCATCCATCCACATGGTAGCTAACAACCATCCATAACTCCAGTTCCAGGGGATCCAACTCTCTTTTCTGGCCTGTGCGGGCACTACACACACATAGTTCACTTACATGCAGGCAAAACATTCATACACATAAACTAAAAATAATAAATAAAATAGTTTAAAGTAATATCAAGTGCACCAACCAGAAATGGCATAGCCTTGCCTAGCCAAGTTCCAGCATCTAGGAAGATCAGGAGTGTGACACACTAACAACAGAAAGGAAACTAAAACTCCCCCTGCAGCTAGTACAAGACAGCCACGTCCCTCAAGCATCCTTAGAAAGAGTCCAGTGGGCAGCTGTGAGCTCTAATGAGCAGCTTCTGAGGACTGATTGTATCATTGCCTTCCATGTGAGCAAACAGAAACATGCCCAGAGCGACTCTACAAAAGCAGTTACACAGGAAGCAAAACCCCACACAGTGCAGACACAGCTCTCCAAAGGACTTTCTTTTTCCCAGGAGTATTACAATATCGGAAGCAGAGGTTCCTAATGGCATCATGGAGCCTTGGGTTGTCACCTTGTATGGGTGCTCCTAGCTATTAGCCAACAGAGCCCAGGAACGCTCAGCCTTCCACAGTGGGCAGACAATGCAGAGGACAAAAACTGCCCCCTATGCAAGGAAGAATTGCCCTGCGCTTCTCCCAGCTTTGGAAATACAATGCTGGATGCTTGCTATATTTGTTACTTTACACGTTACTGCTACAAAATACTGGGGAAAAAAAGCAGTTTGGGGGCTGAGAAGATGACTTGTCCAGAAAAGTGTTTGCTCTGCAAGCCAGAGAACCTGAATTCAATCTCCAGAGCCCACATAAAAATAGCCAGGCACGCACCTGCAATTCCAGCAATAAGGGGCCTGAAACAGGAGGGTCCTTGGGGCTCATTGACCAGTCTAGCTGGTTCAATGAGACCCTGCCTCAAAAAGTAAAAAGCAGTAGAAGACGCCTGACCTCAACTTCTGGCCTCCACACATGAGCCTACAAATACACATGTACATGATACGCATATAATGCAAATATAAATAAAATAAATAAATAATAAAATCATAACTAATTTTTTAATTCATTACAGAAATTTACATCTCGAAGATATGTTAGATGATGTCATGAAGTTATCATTAATTTTCTTAGGCATGAATCATAATATGTAGGAAATGCTCTTAATTTTAGAAGTTACCTGTTGAAACAAATTGTAAAAATTTATAAACCAGTTTTAAATGGCACTAGGGAAATGTTGGTTACCTGGGTAGATGATGTACCAGAATTCATTAAGCTTCTTTCCACCCTTCTATTCTATATTCTTAAAGTCTTTCATAATAATTAAGAATCAGAGGAAGATTTCTAATTTAATTTCATTACATTTATCTATTTAGTGTGTGTGCGTGAGCACATGTGTGCAGGTTCATGACATGGGATCAGAGCAGAACTTCCAGGAATCACTTCTCTCCTTCTATCATGTGGGTCCTGGGGATCAACCTCAATCACTCAGATTTGGTAGCAAGTGCCTTAATCCTCTGAGCAATCTCACTGGGCCTATAATATCATTTTCTAAGTGAAGACCCTGATTTCATTTTCAACCAGCCCCCAGGTACTCTTTGGCACATTGTTGAATCAGTGAGTTTTCTAGCAAGATACCTACTGTACCAATCAGAGATATTACTTAGTTTTGTTTAAACATGATTGTTCATCGCTGCAATACAACACTCCTTTATCAACCTGCCACAGGTAAGGATCTGATTACATTTTATCTTCTGTAATAGTCATACTGAACATTTAACACTTTCTTCTGAAATGCACACAGCTGGATAGATAGAGTGTGCATTTAGCAGGTTCAAGCCCTGAGTTCAGTCCTTGACACCCCAAACTAAAAAGTAAAATAAAATGATAAAAATCAAAATGCACCATATATTATATTGCATGTTGAGTAGCTGTTGTAGTGTTATTTAGTTGCTGTGGTAAAGCATTCTGAACAAAAGCAACTTGGGGAGGAAAGGGTTTATTTGGCTTACATGTTCAGTTCACAATCCATTACTAAGGGAAGTCAAGGCAGGAGCTCAAGCAGAAACCATGGAGGAACACTGCTTGCTGGATTACTGTCTGGCTCATGATTAGCTAGCTTTCCTAGACAGTCCAGGATCACTTGCCTAGGGATGGTGCTGGGCCCTTCTGCATGGAACCACCACAGACACACCCATTGGTCAATCTAACCTAGACAATTCCTCAGCCTCTCCAATGACCATAGAGTGTGTCAAGTTGACAATTAAAGCTTGCTAGGACAAATACAAGCTACAAGCTTGCTAGTAGCTATTATCGAAAAATCTTGGAACCAGAAGTATTTCAGATCTGGGGTGTTTGGGGGGGAAGGAATGAAGGTGAAGTATTTGTATATACATACATATATATGTATATATATACATATTTTTTGTATATATATTTGTATATATAGAGAGAGAGAGAGATCTTAGGGATGAAACACAACTCTAAACATGACCTTCATTTTTCTCTCATATATACCTTATACCCATAGCCTGAATATAATTTTATATAATATTTTAAATAATTTGCATATTTTGATTATGATTTTTCCCATGAAATTAGGTATGGAAATCTTTATTTATTACATGATTCTGGCTCTCTAGAAGTTTTGAATTTTAGAGGATTTTGGATTTTCATATTAGGCATGCTCATCTTCTTGAGAGTAATCTTCTTGAGAGTATTTTATTCATGGTTATCATATGTCTTATATTTTATTATAATGTTATTTTCCTGCTTCTAAAGAGCTGTGTGTGGGAGGTTAAGTTATGTTTCTCATGCATTTTATTATAAAAGAGCAAAAGGAATTGTTATAAAGTTTTGTAATAAAAAAGTGGTCTGATGGGGAGAAAATTATTTAGCTAAGGAATGGCCACAGTACAAATCCTTTAAACCTGAAAACACAGGCCTGGTTTATCTCAGTTAAGCTTTGGGCCCCATAAAGGAACTGTAGGGTGGGAAGCTGCAGGAACGCCTCATTCCAGCATCTGGGATCCACTTCCCTAAGTTGAAATTTTCACCTCTTTATATTTGCATTAAAAAATAGAAAAGTTGGGGGTCCAGACAGGCGCATGGACTCAGTGAGGTGCCAGTAAATTTTATTTTATGTGTATGAATGTACTGTCTGCATGTAGATTTGTGCACCCGTGTTGTGCAATGCTGCAGAGGTCAGAAGAGATTATCAGATTCCCCTGGAACTGGAGTTAAAGATGGTTCTCAGCCACCATGTGGGTGCTGGGGATCAAACCCAGGTCCTCTTCAAAAGCAGTCAGTGCTCTTAACTGCTAGGCCATCTCTCCAGCCCCAGATTATGAAAAACTTAAAAAAACACAAGAGTGGAACAACTAAGAAATGTGGGACAATATGAAAAGACCAAATTTCCACATAATAGGGAAAGAGGAAGAAGAATTCCAAGACAACTCTATTGACCAGACCTTTAACAGGATAATAGAAGAAAATTTCTCCAAACTGAAAAAAGACAATTCCATATAAATACAAGAAGCACATAGAACACCAAATAGACAGGACCAGAAAAGAAACTCCCCACACCATATAATTGTTAAAACACTAGATGCTCAAAACAAAGAAAAAATACTGAAAGCCACAAGAAAAAATACAATATGTTACATAGAAGGGGAAACCCATCAGAATCATAGTTGATTTCTCAGTCCAAACTATGAAAGCTAGAAGAACATAGACCAAAGTATTCCCTGTGCTAAACAACTTTAGATGCCAACCCAGACTATGATATCCAGCAGAAATGTCAGTTATAGTAGAAAAAGAAAGAAAAATCTTTTACAACATGAACAAGATAAAAGAATACATATCTAAGAAACCAACACTTCAGAAAATCCTTGAAGCAATCCAAAGAACAAAGGAAAGGAGCAATTATCCCTAAGCAATTAAAGAGAGGAAACTTCTAGCGTGATGCTCAGAAAAAAAAAAATAGAGAAATCAACAAAAGCATAACAGAGTAAATACAAACCTAGACCAAGAATGCAAACAAAAAGTAAGGGGAACGGAAGCAACACACGTCTCTCAATAATAACCTTAAATACTAATGGTCTAAACTCCCCAATCAAAAGACATAGACTGGGAGAGTCTATGTCTTTTGATTGGGGAGTGGCACATACAAATGTTCTCTATAGTTTCTCTGTTGTACAGTATCAACGTGTAGCATTCTCTTTAAGATGATTTAACATAAAAATTAAGTTTGCTCCCCAAGTTAATCATATATAGTCACCCAAAACAACATGGATAAATTTGATGAAACTTGAGCCTTGATTCCACCCTACAGTTATGTATAATACAACTGTCTTTTGGAGACTCATGGATTAAAAAAAAAAGGGGGGGTACAGATAGACATGAAACCTTCTCGTCAAAAACCTTGCAGTTCAAATCTTGAAACTAACTATGGGAAGGGATTTGTGTGTTCCAATAGGACAGGATGTCACCAGCTTGATGGCTGGGAGAGAGGAGATACAGCTTTGCATTGAGTAGGATGTGCCAGAGGGTGCCAACTGGGGGGTTGACCCGTCTGAACATCGAAAGGAGGGGATGCCTCAGATTGCCATGGACATTGGGCCCCTCTGTGGCCCCTACATGTGACAGCTATTTGTGGTGAGTCCTGGTGAAGCTTGCCTTCTAGGTGCCGCAGGGGTTTTGATGTGAGAGACTTTCTTGCCTCCCCCCCAGAACAAGAAGAAATATGATGATGATGAGGTCGCTCTCCAACTGTAAATTGGAGACAACTATTATAGAGGTAATCTCTTATAAAACTGGTAAAACTGCCTTCTTTAATTGACTAATAGACATAAGAACTGTGAAAAGGATTATTCTCTGTTCAGAACCAAATATAATACTAAAGTCCTTAAACTATGCACTTAAGCAAAATATATCAATACAGGAGCTCTGACATCAGTAATGGATTATTCTACCAGGGAGATGTTGGCCAGGGGATCTAAGGCCCCACAAAAAGTAAAGGCTCCTTGCCTCTAAACTGGGATATCTGCAAGAAGAGAGGCGATAAGGCCCTGCTGCTGAAGACCTGACGTTAACATGGGGAAGATGTATTGAGACCACACATGCAAGTGTACAGATGGCCTCTGGAACACCAGAGAGTGTTACCAAAGGCCACTAAACCAAAATCAATAAAGCAAATACGGGTCTCCTTGAGTCAAGCAAGACTCCACCGTCAACACCAGCTACACCTCACCTGCCTGGAAATACTGTGCAGCAGAGGCAGCCATATGCCTGTATATCCCAAATCTAATTGGCTATTGGCTCTCTCCTTGGAGGAATGACCCATGGCTGATGCCACAAGCTTACATCCTCTACAGGTTAGGAGATGTCATAAGCCACAGTAAGACCCTGTCATATTTAACAGGAAAAAATGTAACTCATGGATCAACATATTATCTAAACATATGTGTCTATACCAAAGTAACCTACCATAACTATTAATGCTGTTTAAATACCTATATATCTAATTGCTTGTGCTTCATTAGTAGGATCGAAAGGTTATTCCTGGACAAACTATCAGCCCATGAAAGGAAACAGCCAGAATTGACCAGAGTCCAAGACAACAGCTCCAGAGAGAGTGGACTGTTCTGCTTCTCATCCACCTATGCCCCTTTTCTAAGCCCAGGGAATAATCTGCGGAAGAGGGGGCATGGTAGAATGTAAGGGCTGCGATTGGGGTGAATGGTGAAACGACAGCAATGTAGTCTGGACCCTCATTTGATCAACCTGACCCCCCGCTGGAAGGTGGGGCTGTGGGGGTTTGGGCACAACAGCCTGCAAATTGGTTTTACATGAAGGATGCTTGTACTCATGGATTATCACTTATAGCTAAAAAATGGAAAAAAAAAACTGAGAGAAATATGCAGGACAGTTATGGCAGAGTGCATGATCTCAGTTGGGGGGGGTGGGGGGGAAGGGAAAGGGAAATATGCCTGAACTGAATTGGAAAATGATGTATGAAATGCACAAAGCATCAATTAAAAAAAAAAGACATAGACTGGGAGAATGGATTAGGAAACAGAATCCTTTTATATGCTATCTATAAGAAATCTCACCCTCAAGGACAGACACCACCTTAGAGTGAAAGTATGGAAAAAATATTCCAAGTGAATGGTACCAAGAAACAAGCTGGAGTGGCTATTCTAATATCAGACAAAATAGATCTCAAAGTAAAACTAATCAGAAGAGACAATAATGGCCATTACACCCTTGTCAAAGGAACAATTAACCATGAAGACTTCACAATCCTAAATGTTTATGCACCAAACTCTAGTGCACCTAAATATATAAACACTTCTCTGTAGGACTTCAAGACACAGATAAATCCAAACACAATAATAGTGGGAGACTTCAACAGCCCACTGAGCCCCTTGGATAGATCAACTGGAAAAAAAAATACACAGAGACATCAGAACTGAATGATACAAGGCACCAAATGGACATCTACAGAATATCCCACCCAAACAACAGCGAATATACTTTCTACTCAGCACCTCATGGAACATTCTCCAAAATCGACCACATACTGGGACACAAAAGAAAGCTCTACAAATACAAAATGATTGAAATTATTCCATGCATTCTATCAGACCACAATGCAATAAAGCTCAACATGAACACCAGAATAAGCCTAACTAGCTACAAGAACACATGGAGACTAAACAACACGCATCCTACCACAAAGATACATGCACATCCATGTTTATTGCAGCTCTCTTCACAATAGCCAAGAGCTTGAACCAACCCAAATGCCCCTCAACTGAAGAGTGGATGACAAAATGTGGTACATCTACACAATGGAGTACTACTCAGCGGTAAAGAAAGATGGCATCATGAACTTTGCAGGTAAATGGATGGAACTCGAAGCCGTTATGATAAGTGAAGTAACACAGTCTCAGAAAAACAAGCAGTGAATGGTCTACCTCATTTGTGGATGCTAATACCAAATCCCCAGATAAAAAGCAATCTGAACAGCATTATTGTTATATTTCTGTTTATCTGAAAGCAACTATGTTGTTATATTATAAATCTCTTAATGGGCTCTAGAATCCATCCACTACTTACTTTCAGACTCTGTAATTACTGTATATGAGTGGAAACTTTGTATTCATATTTTAGAGTAATATAAAATTGAAGGAGGAAAATGTGAATTCCTAAACAAGACTGAGAGAAAGATGCAGGATACTTATGGCAGAATGTATGACCTGGGCAGGAGGAGAGAAAGGGGAACATGTCTAAACTGAACTGAGGAATGATGTCTGAAATACACAAAACATCAATAAAAGCATTATAAAAAATAGAAAAGCTACCAAGAAACTGTTAACACCAGAAAAAAATCTATCTGAAGGTATATTTTTATATTTATGAGAAGAAATTGGTACTCAGGTGATTTCTTCTTAGTATTTCAAGAAGTATTTCTGATAAGAATCACAGAAATTATCCTTTTTTTCTGAACCAGAACTGGCATGTGGCTTGATAAAGAATCATCCATTATTTTAAAAGATATTATAAAGGCTGGGCATGGTGGCACATGCCTTTAATCCTAGCACTTGGGAGATAGAGGCAGGTGGTTCTTTGTGAGTTCAAGGCCAACCTGGTCTACAGAGTGAGTTCCAGGCCACCTGGGGCTACAGAGAGACCCTGTCTCAAAAAGTAAAAAAAAAAAAAAAAANCTCTCCTTGACTCAAGGAGACTCGTATTTGCTTATTATTGGTTTGTGCCTTTGGTAAAACTCTCTGGGTTCCAGAGGCAATCTGTTCACCACTTGCATGTGTTGGTCTCAATACAACTTCCCTCCATGTTTACTCAGGTCTTCGCAGCAGGCCCTTATCCGCCTCTCTTCTTGGCAGGATCCCAGTTTAAGGCAGAGGAGCCCTGTTACTTTTGTGGGGCTTGGATCCCCTGGCCAACATGCTCCCTGGTAGAACAATCCATTGCTGATGTCAGATGCTCCTGATAATGATAGTTTGCTTAAGTTCATATGCCTTTAAGGACTTTAGTATTAATTTGGTTCTGAACAGAGAATTAATTTCCTTTTCTACGTTCTATGTCTATTAGCACATTAAAGAAGCAGTTTACCAGTTTTTATAAGGATTACTCTATAAGATGTTGTGTCCAGATTTACAGTTGGAGAGCGACTCACATCATCATATTCTCCTTTGTTCTGGGGGGGAGGCAAGAAAGTCTCTCATCATCAAAACCCTGTCGGCAACTAGAAGGATTAGTTCACAGATCACCAATAATTAGTTGTTCACATGTAGGGCCACAGGGGGTTGCCAATGTCCATGGCAATCTGAGGTCTATCCTTTTTAGATGTTCAGACGGTCAACCTCAGTTGGCAACTTTTGTACATCCTCTCAATGCAAAGCTTGTTTATCTCTCTCTCAGCCTAAGTTGGTGACATTTTGTCCTGTTGGAAACAAAAAATCCCTTCCCATGTTAGTTTAAGATTTGAACGGCAAGGTTTTTGTAGGGAAAAGGTTCATGTCTTTCTGTACTACCCACCCTTTTTTTTTTAAGCTGAGTGTCTCCAAAGAGCATTGTATTAATACATAACTGTAGGGAGGAATTCAGGCATCAATTTCATCAAATAACCATTGTTTTGGGTGGACTAGATATGATAATCTTGGGAAGCAAACTTAATTTTAGTTGAAATCATCTAAAGAGAAGGCTACACGGGGGATTTCGTACACAGCGACATTACAGGATGACAAAACCTTGTCTGCTGCCAGCTCCCAAAGTTATTGCCTCTCCAGATTTTATGTAAAAACAAATGTGGACAACAGATCACTTAAATTGTTTAGAAGGATACAAACAGAGGGAATTCTCCCAGATTCCTCTATGAAGCCAGCATTCTGCTACGGGGTAAATGAAACTCTACCAAAACCAGGCCAAGATGCAACCAAAAAGGAAACTATAGTGCCCATCCGAATGAAACAAACAGATGCTAGTGAGGCTTTTATTGATTCTCTTTCTAGGTGCCTGAGGATTGTTGCTCCGTTCTTTGTACCTTTGAATTGCTCAAGTATTCTCTGAAGGGTTGGTTTTCTGGACATGTTATTCTTTCAGCGGGTTGAGTCAGGGAAGGTTTTTCTCTCTCCTTCCACCATAATCGACATTTTTGCTGATTATAGTAAACATGTTGGATCTCTTGTTTCTCCTTTAAAAATGGGAATGCTTTGCTCCCAGATTCTTCTTGCTTTTCATAGTTTGCATTGAGTAAGTCAGTTGTAATTCTGAGGTTTCCCCTTATAAGTAAACTGTTGTTCTTCTTTTGTGGCTTTTAGCATTTTGTTTTTGTTTTGGGTGTCTAGCATTTTAATTCTGATATGGCGTGGAGCGTTTCTTTTCTGATCTTGTTTGTGTGGAGTTCTATGTGCTTCTTGTATTTGTATTGGTTGTCTTTTTTCAGTTGGGAAATTGTCATCTATTATTCGCTTGAGGATCTGATCAATACCATGCTCTTGGGATTCTTCTCACGCGAGTCCTATGATGTGGGAGGTTTGATCTTTTCATAATGTCCCATTGTTCCTGGTTGTTCCACTGTTGTGTATTTTTAAATTTTTCTCATAATACTCTTTTTTACCTTGAGGTTTTTAGTTGTTGTTATCTTCCAGGTCTGATATTCTTTGTTCGCTCCTCCATTCTGCTCTGAGGCTTTTTCCATTCCTTTCCTCTTGATTGGATGGGTGTTTGATTTTCTTTTTAATTTCCTCTTCTGATTTCATTAGTATTTCTATTTCCTTTTGGAGCTTCTCAATCTCTTCCTGTAGCTCTTTGCTTCACAGGTTGGTTTCCTTATCTTTTTCAGCATGGGATCTTTTCAGTGTTTCCACTTCCTTCTGGAGTTTGTCATTCTCTCTCTCCAGGTCCTTCTTGAGTTCTTCATTCTCTTTTCTTAATTCTTTGATTTGCTCTTTATAATCTTGTACTTCTTTAAATATGTTCACAATTGTGCTTCTGATATCTTTTTCCTGGACCATCCCCTGGGGGATCTCACTGTAGGAATCTTCCACAGGGTTGGTAGAGCTTGGTGTGGGATTATCTTGCACCTTTCCCATATTGTCTCTCCTTTGTGTTCCTGGCATATGGGCTTCTCCTTGCCTGTATTCCAATGTGAGTCCTAAATGCCTCATCACTGTGTTGAAGGCTTGCTTTGCTTGCCTCCTTCAGATGCCTTCATAATCCCAGTTGGCGAGGGTGGTGTGTGTGTGGGGGTGTGTTGTACCTGTGCTTCAGGTGGTCTTGGGATATCTCGGATCTCAAGACTCACACAAACCCACCTTTTATACAAGCTGGGATGATAACTCTGCTCCCACAGTCACAAAAGCCAATCAAGCCAGAGACCACTAGATTAAATCAAACAACTATCTGCCTTGCTGAAGCACCCAGCTCCTACCTACCTGTGCTTCAGATGGTCTTGGGAGATCTCCCTAGTATAGTTTGAAGTCTGGTATAGAGATCCCTCCTGTATTGCTCTTTTCACTCAGGGTTGCTTTGGCTATTCGGGATCTTTTGTTTTTCCATATGAATAAAAGGGAAATTAAAGGAGTACTAATTAAAGGAAAAGAGGAACTCAAGCTATCCCTTTTTACAGACAATATGATAGTTTACATAAGGGATGCTAAAAACTCTACCAGAAAACTCCTAGAAATGATTAAGAGTTTCAGTAAAGGGGTGGGATGCAAAATTAACCTAGACAAATCAGCAGCCTTTCTTTATGCCAACAGCAAGAAAGTTTAGAAGGACTAGAAGGAGACCTTCCCACTCACAATAGCCTCAAAACCAGTAAAATACTTAGAAACAAACCTAACCAAAGACACCAAAAATCTCTGCAACAAAAATTTTAAACCCCTGAAGGAGATTGAAGAAGACATCAGAAGATGGAAAGAACTTCCATGCTCATGGATTGGAAAAATTAATACAGTAAAAATGTCCATTCTACCCAAATTAATATACAGATTCAATACGATTTCAATTAAAATCCCCATGAGTTTCTTCACAGGCTTGGAAAAAATCCCAGGCATTTTTATACCACAGGATAAGCAATAGAGGCTTCTGATGGAAATTTTTTTACCCTCCAGCTTTTCTCCAGGGTACAATGTTTTTAATATACTTGGGCTATATGCCCTTTCTTTCTCCTTGTCACTGGGTCATCAGCCAGCCTGCCTTGGGACAAAGAGTCTTCAAGAGCACTTGAGAATAAACATGCTTGAGCCAGAGACAAGGAGACCTGCTTTGTTCCAAATTTAGCTCTCCAACAAACATAAACAGCACATGACAGTCTACTAATATCATTCATGTTGCCATTGTTTTCATTATTCTGTGTTCTTTTCATTTTCATAATAATTTTTGGTTTTGTCTGTCCATTACTGAAACAGAAAAGCTTCATGGGGTTTTGATTTATATTGCCTTGACTCTGTAGACCATTTTAGGGAGAATTTACATGTAAGTATTATTGTATATTGTGACCCATAAAAGGGGTATGTATATCTTTCTATTTCTGTGTCTTTAATTTTTGTCTGCAAAGTTTCACAGTTTTCAACAGAGGTTACTTACATCTGTTGTCATATTTATCCTTTATTATTTCATTGTTCTTTGATTATATATAGAAATTAATTTTTATAATTTTTTATAATTTACCTTTTTGAGATTTTCATATGAGTACTGTGTTAATAGTCTTTCTACTCATCTACTCATCCCTTTCCCCTCTCCAGTTCCTCCCACTACTACCCCTATCAAACTTGTGATATTTTCTTAATTATATATATATATATATATATCCTACTGAGTCCATTTACTTTTGCTCATATGAACATGGTTGAAGGATGTCCACTTGGGATTGGATAACCTGTTAGAGAGCTCAGTCCTGGAGAAGACTGATTTTCTCTCAGTAGTGTGGGGTGCCTAGCTCCAACTGGTGTATCTGCAACACAACTCTACACTGAAACCTTGGGAAACATTGTAGAGGAGGTGGTGGAAAGATGTAAGGGTCAGAGGGACAGGACACCTACTCCAAAATAGTGTCTTTTAGACATGACAGGGATGTTGCACCCATGGGATCCTTAAACAAGACCTGGATAGTGACACCACCAGTTGACATGGCCATGTGAACAGGGACATTTGACATGGTCCCACCCCTAGATGAAGAGCTACAGGCAATCCATGGCTGTACAACTTTTATATTTTACTAAATTCACTTGTTCTAATAACTGTTCTATATATTCACAGTTTGAAGAAATTATACTGTTATATGACAGTAAAGACTGAACTTTCTTTCTGATCCAGAGGCCTCTAGTTTCTCCTTGTTTCATTACACTGGACAGAACATTACACTGGGCAGAACCTCTTAGGCAACACTGAACACAAGAGGATAGGTTCCTATCTTGTGTCTGATCTTAGACATAAAACATGCTGCTGTGGGGTTCGGTAGATGCCTTTTTCTCAAGCTGAGGCAATTCTTTTCTGTTCTTGAAAGTTGTCAGAAGAGTGAAGGTGTCCAATGGATCTGTCTATGGAGATTATAATGTTTTTAGCCTTTTAATATAGTGAGTTACATTAATTTTACATTAAATAATCCTGCACCTTGAGTAAATTTCACTTGGTTACACTATTAATACATATATATATGTAATTTTTTTATTTATGTGTATGTGTTTGTATGAATGTGTACCATGTGTGCGGGTATCCATGGGAGCCAAAGAGGGGGTTGGATCCCCTAAGCAGGAGTTTCAGTCAGTTGTGATCCACCCAACATGTGTGCTTGGAACTGAACTTAGATCCTATGGAAAAACAGATCTCCAATATGTGTGGTGTGTGTGTGTGTATGTGTGTGTGTGTGTGTGTGTGTGTGTGTTTGTGTGTCTATGAATGTGTATGTATATTTGTATTTGAATTTGTATATTTTAAAGCATCTCTCTTATTTTGGCCCAACATGATGGCTTGGCAAATAATGGCGCTTGCTGCTAAGCCTGATGACCTGAGTTTGATCCCGGGGATCCTAGTGGTGGGAGAGACCTGACTCCTCCAGGTGAGCTCCTGCTCTCTACGAGCCTGCCATGGCATGCGTGTCACTCTTCATATGCACATAAACAGCTATAATTTTTAAAAAACTGAAAAAAATTGCTTGTTCATGCATGATTTGGCCAATAGTTTTAACATCAGGGTGACATCAATGACTTCAGACAATGAACTGGAAAGTCTAATTTTCTGGGAGGGTTTACATAGAACCGATATATTTTTCTTTACACATTTGACAGCATTCACTAGTGACGCCATTTTGGCTTCATGTCCTTATTGAGGGAAAGCTTAAATTATAAATTCAATTTCCTTAATTAATGCAGAGCTACTTAGGTGGATCCTGATACTTAAAGTTGTTTTCCGATTCTTCCCCCATCTTCCTCCTGAGCCAAGGGGATCACAGGAGAATTCATTTCTCTCAGAGTGGAGAGCTAGCTCTTCATCTAAGCACACACATTTTTACCCAATTCCCCCATGGCTCTTTTTTTTTTTTTTTTTTACCTAAATCTCCTACCTTATTTGTAGAACATTTCCAAGATGCTCTAATAAGAAGTTACAGCTGTCCACACCCTTTCCTCTTGCTTGTGTCTGCTCCTGATCACCTTTGCTTGGGTCTCTGAGGATCTCCAGAAAGTCGCAGATGAGCCATTTACACTCTGACATTTTCTATGCCTAAGAGCTCCGGCATGGGGCTTTCTTAGATTGGGATCCAGTATCCTTGGGCATTAAGAATCTCAAGAAAACACAAGAAGGCTACCATGGCTAACATCACTGTGTAGTCTACCTAAGGTATAGACATTGTCTGGCCTTGCTCTTCCTCATGCCCTTGCTCTTTCTTTCTGTCCTCATAGGCAGTGTCCCCTTTATCTAAGACTCCAGTAATCAATGTGACAAACCTCAAATAGTCATCAAGTGACAGAAATATCACAGTTGTTTATCTTGTAATCCAATGGTCCTCACTCTCTCCTGGCCATCAGAATCATGTGGAAGTCTTGTTATTACCGGGACCTCTCCCAGAGCTGTGATATGTGAAGGAGAAAGCCACAGAAATGTCACACCCGTAGGATCATTGACTGTCACAAGGACTACTCAGGAGTCTCATCTCAAAGATGAGTAGGCTTTGGCCTGGTCACCATGGTGACCGTGGCATTCTCCTCCTTTGTGATATCACAGTGAGAGAAGACTTGCATCACTCAAGTGTGAGCAGGAACTGGGGAGGGGGAGTATTTTCTTCCAGCTTCAGTCGGACAGAGCTGGGCAAAGCATTTGGTCGGCAGACAGCGCCCGCACGCCTGGTATCCTTCTGCTACAAGCACCTTGCACTGCCACTTTGTTGATAATGCCATGATTAAACGTGAAGGCTCCTGCAGGTGCGCTGCATCCTCCCCTCGCCTGGTGGACAGTGCTGCAGGGCGGAAGCCTCAGGGTTGGGAGAAAGCAAGACCTTCTCTGTAATCACGAGGACCTACCTCCAGCAGCACAGAGAAGTGCTCAAGGTTATTTTCAGGAAATATGAGGCGAGAGGTGGAGGAGGCCAGGACAGGCAGCTTGCTCCTCCCGAGTGTGTGCCAGGTGAGCTTCCTAGAGGCAAAACCTGGAGCCAGGCAGACACCGAGAACAACAGCCCTGATTCCTAGAGGTGGGTTTCCTCCTGGTAGTTTCTGGCCCAGGTGGTTTACAGACCGCTAGATGGAGCAGCAGGAAGTCAGTGGCCTTGGCTGGAGGGAAGCTTGCTCTGCAGGATGGTCCAGGCTCTGGCAGAGGGAAGGGCCTCCTCCATCAGGGACTAGCCAGGCTCTGTCTATCTGGTGTGAGAGGAGCAATTGATGGCCAAGGCTTATGTCCCAGATCGAGGTCAGCTCATCAGCCGTGAGCATTTCACCAGCAGCTGGGCGTGGGCGCCAACAGACCTGCTACGCTGTGCGTATTGGTGTTTTCTGAGCAGTTCTACAACTTACGATGCTTGAGTTGAATGGTGATTACTTTAGGGGGAACATGTTCTTCTTTACTCTCCTTTGGGAACTAATACCCTTGCTGGATGTATTGTTCCTTTTTTTGGTATAGTATTTCCAGATTCATACTGGATTACTAAATTCTTAGATTGCTCGTTTTTGCAGTTGGCTTCAAGAAAAATACTCCCAAACATACCAAGATAATTTCTGCAACATTTCAGATAGAAAACAGACATTTTTTTTAAAAAGGGAAAAAACTAAGGTTTTAAAATGTTTTCCTTTTTAATTAATTAATTAAGTGTATGAGTGCACTGTTTGTATGTAGGTTTGTGCACCATGTTGTGCAATGCCACGGAGGTCAGAAGAGGGCGTCGGATTCCCCTGGAACTGGAGTTAAAGATGGTTCTTAGCCACCATGTGGGTGCTGGGGATCGAACCTGGGTCCTCTGTAAGAGCAGTCAGTGCTCTTAAACACTGATCCATCTCTCCAGCCCCATTAAAATATGTTTTCAAGATGAACTTCAAGTTAACAAAATTTCTACCTGGGAAGCCATCAGTGTGCTGATGCCCCCACACACACTTAGTGACAGCACCTAGCACTTGGGCAGCACTCTGCTTTCCTGTCAGTAACTTAGGACTGGAATGGAGGTGGGGAAGAACCAGTCATTGAAGCAGAAGTTTGGCTAGAGTTCAAAAGAAATTATGCTGATACTTATTAAAACTTTCAAAGTAAGGAGCACTCTATTCTCGTGGATTGAGAGTGGAACAGAGATGGTGAAAACAGGGGTGTTTGTCTCCAACAAGGAGAGTTGAGGGGTGATTTTTGCCCAAGGCAAATGAAGGACTAGATGTTGTTCAGACACTGAGGGTGGAGGACTGAGGATGCTGGTGAGACTTTGGGGATGGAGATCCTTACTAAATGGACTTAGTAAAATTTGTTACTCAAACTCAGCATGGCAGGACAGACTTAGAAGGCCAAGGTCAAGATCAAAATGAGAAGATGGCTTGCAGGAGACTCACTGGGGTTTGGTCAGGGGGGGATCTTTGTCACCCTGCACCACACCGCAGCACCCCCAAATCTGAGTTCCTGAGCCCTGGAGCTAAAGGCAATGGGACTGATGACTAATAATTAGAAAGTTTGTCATGGAATCTTGGATTCAGTGACATGCAGACAAAAACCTGCAAATGGAAGTCTGACTCCAGGGACGTTGATGAAAGCAGGGTGTGGTCCTCAAAGCCATGAGAGATGTCTCCAGCAATCTCTAGAAGAACGAGGCAGCACAGAGAATGAAGGTGGGAGGGGCCTGAAGCACCAGCACATGGCCTTTTAGGTGCCTGGGATTTTGATTTAAGGATTTCCTGGATTTTTGTGGCTGAAGAGAAAGAGTAGTTTCTGGCTTGTAGAGGAAGGAAAGGATGCTCTTCAACTGGATCAAGCAAGAAAATAGTGTTTCAATAATATCTACCTCTTCTCCAGCTACTTAAGAATAACAAAGACCTGTGGAATCCTGTATTTAATTTATCTATAGAAAGAGTCCTACTGGGTTGCATCAAAACAGGACATGCTGCCCCGAGTTCTTGGAGTTGGAGCCTGTGAGGGGTTATATACTGCCAGCTCCTGCCTCTCGGCTACAAAATCACCCTCAGATCATGTGACACAAGGCCTATAGTGACCCGCTGCTGTGGGTTAACTCAATTACTGACTGAAGATTTAGAATTTAAGTCTTGATTCTTCCAATGTCTGCATCAATACACATTGGTAACGGAAGTAGGCCAGTCTGGAATCCTATACAGTACGATTCCAACCACATAGCTTCCTGGGAAAGATGAAATGATGGAGACAGTGAAGGGACCAGAGGGAGAGGTTATAGGGGGCAGAGTTCCCCCAGGAGAGGGAACACTCACACGGATGACAGAGCCTGAGTCATGAGGATGCATCAGTGTGGCTTTACCCATTGGAATGAAGACACTTCTCTGATGTGGTACACCGACCTCATAGAGACCAGGCATGAGGGTAAGGGGGCATCTGGGTACTCTACCTTCTGGCCAATTTGCTGTGAACTTAAAATTGCTCTAAAGAATAAAATCCAGTTTAAAAAGAAATGTATGCAGTGCACTGTGGGATCGGGTACTCCAGGTCGATGGACTGGAGAAGATCAAGCCCATAGGAGCTTTGCCCGACCCTGTCCCCCATGCATGGATCTGGTGTCTGGCCTGTGTCTGCTAGGATAACTTGTTATTCTGGTAGTTATATTCCATGACTTCACCCTCAAAATCTTGCATTAGTAGATATTAAACTCTAGCTTCTAAAGGAAATACAGGCAGGGTTTCTGAGAGCCACTGGTCATATCATCGTTGTCTATTCATTAATGGATAATGATGCTTTATGTGTACGTGTTGAAAGACACATTATTAAATATGTACTGCTGGCTATTTCTGCCCTGGCTGCTGGGAACTGTTCTTCCTCACCATGGCCGTCACTTTGCCTCAGGATGTGATCATGATCTGCTTTGCCCCGGTTGGCTAAGAAAGCCCCTCTGTGATCCTAGGGTTCCGCTCCATCCTGCCTCTTGGGAAAATGTAGTATTAGTTACTTTTCTTGTTTCTGTGACAAAATATCTGACAAAAGTAATGGAAGGAAGGAAGGGTTTATTTGGATTCACAGCTCACGGGTGGAGTCCCTCACAGAGTGGAAAGCATGACTGCGGGAGCATGACTGAGGCAGCTGGGCATGATCCATCCCCAGCCAGGAAGCAGAGAGAGATGCTGGCTGCTGCTCACCTTGATTTCTCCTGTCTATTTGGTCAAAGACCTCAGCCCATGGGATGCTTCCTGCCACCCATATTCGGGTGGATCTTCCCATTTCTGTGAATCTAATCTAGAAACTCCTTCACAGACCTGACATTTGTCTCCCGGGTGATTCTAGAGTCTGCCATGTTGCTAATATAAACAATCATAGATGTGAATGGAAATAATCAAAGATGAATGGAGGCTTTGAACAGGGGTATACATCAATATAACTCAATAAAAATTGCTTAGCGTAGCTATGTCTCACACAACATTTGGGTTGTTCTTGAACCAAAAAATGATTTACCATTTACCTAAAATTTAAATTGATGTGGACTTTCCTATATTATTGTTCACTAGATCTGGCAACTCTAATTTCCCAGGAGCCTCAGGGATCACTAGCTAGTGGTATGCTTTGTGTGAGAATCAGAATCTGCAGCCAGTACTGTGAGGTCTTGGGAATTTCCACCCTCTTCTGCCTCAGTTTTTTCACCTGTGAAATGCACACAGTTCCTAGCAGCTGCAGCTGTGACCTTTTCTGGAGAAAGAATTTAGGTCTCAGACTTGGGTTTCCTCTTTTAGACAATTTATAATAAATTCTCCCAAAGATCAGAAAATAAATATGTCTATTGATTTCTGGGCATAAGTTTTTTGTTGCTGAAAGGAAACTCATGTATGTGGGCCAAAGTCATACTGCCGTGGAAGGAAAATAAATGTCTGGAAAAGTATTAAAGCACCTCAGCCTCTACCTCCTTGAGAAGCTCAGCAGCTTTTTTAGAAGAAAATAAGCCAAGCGCAGATGTGGACTGTAAATTGCTACTCTGCTCAAAGTGACATGTTGCATGTACTGTATCCACACCAAATTGTGCCCCTGTGCACAAAGAGGTCAGAAGTGACTTCCAGTCTGGTGAGATTCAGAATATGGACATCAAAGTTGCTCCATCTCAGCAGGCCATAGCGCCGCAGCCTTGTCTGCATGTAGAAGTCAGCGACATCAGACCTGGGCTTTGCAGGAAATTCCTTGGGCGTCCTCTGGTAAAGATGAGTTCTGCCCTTCTGAGCTCCAGCAAGTGTGGGTGGGACCCAGAGAGGAGAGGACTGTCTGCCGATGGAGAGGAGGTATATTCCATGATGTGGATGGGTTCCAGCTGTGATGTATTTCAGTGAAATTCCCTTCAGGAATATCAGATACCCCAGCCTCCTGGGTTTGAGAGATTTCTAGCAGAAACCAGCTCCACTGGGAAGACATTTCAACAGCTATGGTCACCAGGGCACATATTCTGCACAGGGACAAAACTTGTGTGTGGTGCGGGCACTGTCCCCACTTGAGTGGACTCCTAGATCTGAGCTCTGCTATTTCTGAGTCAAATTCTAAGATGTAAAGACCATCATAGGCTTCCTTCTTCTAGATTGTGATTAACAAATGTTCCCTAAGAAACTGGTTCATTTCAGATAGTGACAGATAGGGTAAAAGAAGAGAGACCCTGTGCCTCCCAGTTTTATTTTGATGAACAATTATCAAGGATTTTCTTCTATACCATCTTAACTAAGATATCTTCAGCTCACTCAAAATCCCATCACCCATGTATGTGGGTCTGAGGTCTGTGCTGGGTGTTTGGAGGTATGGAATAAGGTGCAGTGTGCGGCTTTTGGATTTTGGTTTCACATGCAGAAAGCCATTTGTCCCAGCCTGACTTGGTGAGAGGATCATCCCTTAGACACCTCTGTATTTTCCCCTTTGTCAGAGTTCAGTGGTCCATTCATGTGTGTTGAACTCGGTCTCAGGATCTATTTCTTGCACACATCATGGAGAAGGCTCTAGAACCCAGGTTTCTTCTCATCAGAACCTTAGCAATAGTCAAATAATGATCCAGCTCTTTTTCAACTACCAGCTATGGTGCTAAGCCCCCTGCATGTAGCATTTCATGTTAATCCTGCATGTATGCCAATGATGCAGTATTAGTATGTTAGGCATGTTATAGGTGAGGAAACTGAGACATGGAATGCTTAAGTGATGTATGTGAAGTCATGTATCTACCGGGTTGCAGGGATGGGGTAAAATGCTGAGTGGTGCATGGGAAAGCGTGTGCTTGCTCTAAACCAGCTCTCAGTGTGGTTCCCAGGCTGCAGTATCAGCAGCATCTGGGCTTGTTAAAGACATTGGGTTCACACCAGCAGGTGATTCCAATGCAAACAAAACAAGACAGATGTCTGAGCACTCTGATAGTCTGATGGAACCAGTTTTCCAGTGGCCTCTGCTTACAGGGAGCTGCTCTGTGTAGAGACATCTATGCAGTTTCTGACTCAACTGAGCAGCGGTGTGTACACCAGTGGCTCTCATGGTTACTCTCAAGGGCACTAGCTGCAGGGGCAGGTGCTATACCTGGAGAGGGCTGAATTACATTTAGGTGGAGGCTGAGCTTGGCATAGGAGTTGGTCGGAGCTTTGCACAACAGATTCTCTTCTCCATGCCTTGTCCTTCCCCCTCTGTAGAGAGGACAGGACTGGAATGCCTACCTCCAATGGGGCTTTCTGGACAAAGAAAACAAGTTAAGTTAGGGAGTGCTTTCGCATGGACTGTAGCTCATAAAAACACAAATCAAAGTTTATATGTGTGTTTGTATGCAGTGGGTATGTACATGTTCGTGTATAAGCATGTGGATTTGTGTGTATGTTTGTGTAGGTCAGAGATCATCCACTAGTGTCTTCTTTGCTCTCTACCTTATTTTTTGAGACAGGTTCTCTTGTTGAGCCTGGAGCTCACAATTCAGTCAGCAAAGCTGTCCTGCCAATTAACTCTAGGGACCCACCCATCTCTGCATCCCCCGGTGCTGGGATTACAGATGTCAGCCACCACACCTGGCTTCTTATGTGGTCTGGGGATCTAGACTTTGGTCCTTATGTTTGTCTGATAAGTATTTCAGCGGAGCCATTTCCACAGCCTTCAAAATATATTTTTGATCACTATGACTTAATTTAATTTAATTTAATGACACTTCCAAAAAATGTAGGTTTGGGTATCTGCCTGGCATAGTTTCCAGATAAAATACAGAGGCCAGGTTACATTTAAATGTCAGATAAATAAATGAGGTTTTAGTATGAGTACAACTCAAGTGATATTTGGGATATACTTTCTGTTGGGATATACTAAACTTTCTGCTGGTGGTGCTATCTGAAATTAAACCCGAGTTCTCTTCAATTGTATTCAGTAAATCCATCCCAGCCCCCACAGGAAGTCCTGTCAGCTGGCTTGTATCGGAGGCCCAGAATGTTTGTACACTGTCTGTAAAGACTTGGCATAGTGAGGACTCAGAGGGGCACACACCTGCTTCTGTGCCCACAAGATTCAGCCCCATGTAACAAAACAACAGAAACAGAAAGGAACAGGGTGGTTCAGGGACCTGTTAAAAGAGACTTCAATTTGGCCGACTCCAGCTGGAAGACAAAAGCAAACAAACAAGCTGCTTTTTCCATCAGACAGATGAACAAGAAAATCACCAGCAAGGCAAGCCACCGACACGTCTGAGCAGGAGTGTGTTTATTTAGCCCTCTGGAATGCCTTAATGCGGGGCTAGATGTTCTGTTTTATAAATCTGTAATTACAAGTAACTTGTGTTGCAATGATTATAAAATTGCTCTATATTTATTTAGGAACTCAATGGCATTAATTGGGGGAGTGGAATAGTGGAGATTACTTAATTAACCCGAGATTGTGGCCTCTGCTGAAACCTACAACTATTAGGTAAGTAAGTGACCCAAGGAGAGCAGAGCTTGACTCCTGAAGCTTTTAAATATTTTAGTTATTTTGATTTTATGTGTATGAGTGTATTGCCTGCATGTATGTAAGTGCACTTGTGTCATCGTGCAATGCCTGGGGAGGTCAGAAGAGATGTTGGATCCCCTGGAATTGGAGTTATAGATGATTGTTAGCCACCGTGTGGGTGCTGGGAATCAAACCCAGGTCCTCTGCAAGAGGAGTCGATGCTCTTAAAACTGCTGAGCCATCTCCCCAGCCCTTGAAGGGGCTTTTAAAGGGCATCAATCACTGATGGTAGAGCAGAAGACTGAATAGCTGGCTGTGGGGTAGGAAGTTTTTTCTCCAAATAAACAGCAATATGAGAAGTACTTTCTCCAAATAAACAGCAATATGAGAAGTTGTTTTCCAGAGAGGTAAGGCCTTTTGCAAGGAGGGTTATTATTATTATTATTTGGTAAGCCTATTTTTGGTAAGCTTTTTTTTTTTTTTTTTTTTTTTGGTCTTTTTGAGACAGGGTCTCCCTTTAGTCCCAGCTGGCCTGGAGCTCACTATGTAGACCAGACTGGCCTTGAACTCATAGAGATCTGCCTGCCTCTGTCTCCTGAGTGTTGGGATTAAAGGTGTGCATCACCACGCAAAACTTGGTAAGCTTTTTATTCTTAGTAGGACACTCCAAAGTAAGGAGATAGTATCATATTATATATACATATGCACATATATCAGTAACATAGTCACTTGTCGCCAAGTACTGCCTACTGTACATAATTGAATAAGCCACACTTTTATGCTTTATTATTTTTAATACTTTATGTGTTTGTGTGTATGTATCCATGCACATATATGTCTGTCAGTGTGAAGTCTAGAGGTTGAGTATCTTACTCTCTACCTTATTTTTTAAAGATTTATTTTATATTTAATTGTGTGTATGTGTATGGGCATATGTGTCTGTATATGCACATGAGTGCAGGTGCCCTCAGAGGCATTTTCTCCAAGGTCAAATTACAGGTCATTGTGACCCACCCAATGTGGGTGCTGGGTACCTCACTTGGATCCTCTGCAAGAGCAGCACTTAACCAACAAGTCCATCTCTTCAGCCCTATCTACCTTATTGTTTTTGAGACAGGGTCTCTCACAGAACCTGGGACTCACTAATTCAGCTAGTCTAGCTCACCAGAATGCTCCAAAGATCTGCCTGTCGTCATCGGACCCCCGGCATTGTTATCATCTGAGCTTCCACATCTGGCTTTCAGATGAGTAACCCTCATGTTTGCATAGCAAGTACTTTACCCACTGCCATCTCTTCAGGCTTGGATTTTTTATATGACTACAACCAGAGTAGGTTTATTAAACCAGAATCACCATGAATAAGCAAGGAACGTGTTGCACTGTGGCGTTCCAGTGGCTGTGACATCACTGAGTGAGAAGAGCTTTTCCGCTTCATCATAACTCCACGGACCAGCATTTTACCTGTGGTCATGTGGTCTATCATTGAGCGAATCACGTGTGTGTGATAGGTGACCATGTGTTGCCTTGTTTATTATTATTCTTTGTATTCTTATTCTTTAATTCATAAACGTTTTCTTACAGCTGTGTATTGTGCGTCGGGCACTATCCCCTGCCACGTTTTCACCCGAGCTCTGAGAAGAGCTGTCTTGTCAGCTCTCCCAGCTCTTCTGGTCCTCACTCTCCATCAATCCTTGCATCTGTCCTCTCATGCTGGTCATCGAAGAGACACCCCTCACTGCAGCATCACAGGGGCAGCCTCACAGAAGCTACGGGAGGTGGAAATTAACGCAGAGGAAGGAAAGCCGTATCTGCATGTCCTCACTACTACTCTGCCATCCCCCCGCCCCCCATTCAAATGGAGATTTATTTTTTAATGTTGATTTCTTTATTCCTCCCCACCCTTATCTTATATAATTCTCGCAAGTGAAGGAGCTGAACTTAATTTGATGGCATGAAAAGAAATGTGCCTTGTTTTCCTAAATAGAACTAATGTTTGCCTTTGTTATTTATGAATGCAATAAACCAGCTCTACTGGGGAGAGACGAATACAGATACACCGGAAAAGGACCAAGTATTTATAACACTGCAATTAGAACATTAGAAATGGGCAAATTAAAGCCATCCCTCAGCACAAGGGATGTGGCACGGGTAGAAACTCCTCTGCACATTCCAGCCTCTTCTATGGGATGGTTGTGATGTGCAGCTCCTTGGCGATGGGGGCAGGGACTAGATCTGAAGCCAAGGAGTTTAAAGAATTGCATACCCTTATGCATGAGTAAACAGCATATGAGAAAGCCAGGATGATTCTGGCTTCTGGAAGCTTTATGATTTGGAAATGCTGCAATATAAATGTCTCAGGGCATTGTTACTATAATCGGAGAAGAAAGGATGACAGTCTACCTTCAGATGTAGAGTGGATTATCCAGAAGCTCCACCCCCTAGGTTTTACTTTGAGCAGTGAAGTCACATGTCTACCAAAGGGCTTGTTTGAGAATCACTGTGGAAAACCCCTTTCTCCAACTCTGTAGTCATCAATGGAAGACTGGATAAATGAATCATATATTCACTCAATGAAATACTATTCAGCAATAAAAAGACACGATTTGCTGAAACAAAGAAAAACATGGCTGAATCTTAAAAACATGTGGTGAGCAAGTGGAGCCACAAACACATCAAATAGAAAACAAATCAGGACTCAGTGCATTGGTTTTACTTCAGATGGATTATTACAAAAGAGGAAGGAAGGCAGCTACTTCCATAGAGACATTGTTTTCACTAAAAGGTGGACACATATTTCAAGAATCAGGGAATTGGAGTTAGTTTTAGAGAGAAAGAATTGATCAAATCTAGAGAGATAATTGAGGGGTGAATGGGGTTTGGAAGGGAAGCTGGTTGAACAGTACAGAAGGGAAAGCTTTGCCTTGAAGCTAGTTTACCTTCCTCGAGGGCTTGTTTGTCAGCACAGGCTGAAGACAACCAGCTCTTAGTTATGTTAATAAGAATATTGTTCAATAGACACCATCAGCTCAGCTGACCATCTATGGGGCCCAGAATAGAAATGTGGAGAACCTAGTGAAGGGCAACAAGTTAACGCATACCTTTAATCCTAGCACTTGGGAGGCAGAGGCAGGTGGATCTTTGTGAGTTCAAGGCCAGCCTGGTCTACAGAGCAAGTTCCAGGACAGCTGGGGCTACAGGGAGACCCTGTCTCAAAAAGACAAAAAAAAAAAAAAAAAACCTACTTTGCTGACCATACCAAAGTCTCCATCCTAGACAAAAGGGAGAACTGCCACCTACCATAAAAGTTCTGCAGGAAGACTGTGTAAGGATCAGGCTTCTGAGAGAACTCTTACAGGGGCCAGATGAGCATCTTCCCACTAGCTGCAGGAAGACTGTGTAGGGATCAGGATAGACATGTTTTTTGAAATAACTGTTGCAGGTAGTCAATGCAAAGGCCAGATAAGTATGTTCTCACACCCCCAACAATCCCAGGAACTATATGTCTTCGACAACCCAACAATCCTGGGAAATATACCATGAATCCTGTCCCCCTTCACACCAAATCCACAGCCTAGCCCCCCCCCCCCCCCCACGTTTTTGCTGAGTAATACAAGCCCACCAATCCTGTAACGCCAAGGCTTGGAAAACCCCCTGCTTGCGATCTTTCCCTTTAAATTGAGTGCTTGTATGGAGCCTCAGCTCTTCCCAGTCCTGCTGCACCAGGTTCAGGAACAGCCATGGCTTAAGCTAGTTAATAAAAAGATTCTCTGTCCTTGCATCAGTGTCTGTCTCCTGGTGGTCTGTGAGGGTCTTGGATTCAGGCATAACAGTAGATCAGGCCCTGTCCCAGGTAAGCACAAAACATCTGTGAGCCGTAGCGGGTCCTGTAGAGAAGAGTGGGAGAGTTGACGTCTTCCAGGGGCCCAGAGCTCAGCTGGAATGTAACCTTGTCCCCTGAATGAGTATGTTTCTGATTTATCCCATTTATAGAAGATTCTAGAAGAAGGAAGAAGAAAAGTTATAGTGATGGCAAGGAGAGGGCGGATGCCTGGGGAAGTGGTGGAGTGGGGCTGGCTGCAGAGGGCCCTGGGGGACTCTGAGGTGGCAGGAATGGTCAACGACGTGATTCCGCTTGTGCTGGGCCACTCAGGCTGTGATAACGGATTCTCATTGCTCACACCTCTGGCGGATGGCAAGTCCACGGTCGAGGTGCCACCAGATTTGGTGTCCGGTAAGACCTTACTTCCGGCTCACAGTTGGCATCTTCTTGCTGAATGTTCCCACGCTCTCTGGGTCTTCCTTTTGTAGGTACACAAATCTCATTTATCGAAGCTCCATCCTTGGGGTCTTAGTGACCACCCAGAGACCTCACCTTCTGACATCATCATATTGGGAGTTAAAATTTTAACATATGAATCTCAGAAGTGGGGGATTTACAGATCGTGTATAAACTAAACCTCAACAAAACTGAGTTTGACAAATCCAGGTGGTTAAATTATGGTGACCATGAGCCCAGCAGGAGGCCAGAAAATTGTTGCCTCAAGTACCACAAATCCTGAGAGGCAGGTGTCTGATGATTGCTTATCTGGATTAAGAATCATGTTCTCTATTAGCGCCAACCTCTGAAGACTGCTTAGAGTTTCACTGGCATGCATCTGGTAAGAGCTTAGTAATATTAACCAGCGTTGCATTCAGTTGTTTCTGATTATTTCCCTTCATAGGCATTTCAAAGTGGACTATTTGGGCTTGGGGGTTTCCTATGTCAGTGTTTTCAGCCATAAACCAGCTCAAGGGTATTATATTACAATGTGGTTATGAAAATCAAAGGTGATAATGGATAAGGAAGTTTCTGCAGCCTCCACCCAAGTGGAACCCTGCTCCTAGGATCATGTATGATTTTCTTTTTTTCTTTTTTGCTTTTTTATTTATTTTTTTCATTTTTTAACAATAAGTAATAATTTATGAGTACAAGCATCCTTCATGTAAAATCAATTTGCAAGCAGTTGTGCCCAAACCCACACAGTCCAAGGGTTCCACCATCCAGCTGGGGGGCTTGTATGTTCACTCAAATTGATCAAATAAGTGTCCAGTCTATATTGCTGAAGTTTCAACATTCACCCCAATTGAAGCCCTCACATTCTACCACACCCCCTCTTCCACAGATTGTTCCCTAGGCTTAGAAAAGGGGCATCTTCTGACCTCTGTGGCATTGCACGACATGGGTGCACAAACCTGCATGCAGACAGTACATTCATACACATACAGAAATATATAAAATTTAAAAAAAATTAAAATTAAATTAAAAAAAAGAAAAGGGGCATTGGTGGATGCGAAGCAAAACAGTCTACTTTATCTGGAGCTGTCGTTTTGGACTCTGGTCAATTCTGGCTGTTTCCTTTCAGTGGCTGGCAGTTTGTCCAGGAATAACCTTTCAATCCTACCAATGAAACACAGGCAATTAGATATATAGGTATTTAAACAGTACAATTGTTATGGTAGGTTACTTTGGTATAGACACAGATATTTGGATGGTATGTTAATCCATGAATTACATGTTTTTTCTGTAAAATATGGCAGGGTCTTACTGTGGCTTATAACATCTCCTAACCACTAGAGGATGTAAGCTTGTGGCATCAGCCATGGGTTATTCCTCCAAGGAGAGAGCTAATAGCCAATTAGATTTGGGATATACAGGCATATGGCTGCCACTGCTGCACAGTATTTCCAGGCAGGTGAGGTGTAGCTGGTGCTGATGGAGGAGTCTTGCTTGACTCAAGGAGGCCTATATTTGCTTTATTGGTTTAGTGGCCTTTAGTAACACTCTCTGGTATTCCAGAGACCAACTGTACACTTGCAAGTGCGGTCTCAATACATCTTTCCCATGCTTACATCAGGTCTTCGACAGCAGGGCCTTATCGCCTCTCTTCTTGTGGGTATCCCAGTTTACAGGCAAGAAGCCTTTCCCTTTTGGGGGGGCTTGGCTCCTCTGGCCAACATCTCCTTGGTAGAATAATCCATTGCTGATAGCAGGCTCCCCTGTATTAATATATTTTGCTTAAGTGCACAGCTTAAGGAGACTTTAGTATTACATTTGGTTCTGAATAGAGAATTATCCTTTTCACAGTTCCTATGTCTATTAGCCAATTAAAGAAGGCAGTTTTACTGGTTTTATAAGAGATTACCTCTATAATAGTTGGCTCCAATTTACAGTTAGAGAACGACCTCATCATCATCATATTCTTCCTTGTTCTATGAAGGAGAGGTAAGAAAATCTCTCATATTTAAACTTTGTGGCACCTAAAAAGTGCTTGCTGTACAAGTATGAGAACCTGTACAAGTATGTGTGTAGAGGCCAGATCAAACCAAATTAAAGTCCAACAGAGGCAGATTTTAATAGAGGCATTCCCGCCATGGTCCTGAGGTGCAGAGGCCATGGAAGTTGTGCACTCTGGCTGGGGCAAGGGGATTTTATAGGTCTCTGGGGGCCGGGGGATGATGTCACCAGAGAGCTGGAGTGATACCCAAGTAAGGTTATGGGAGTGGACCCCTGGGGTGGGTACTCAAGTGGACTACGTGACTTCTCTAGAGTGCAGAACTACACTGGTTCTTTGTTCTGCTCGGCAGGGGGTGGTGGTGTGGTGGTGGCAATTGGGAAGCATTTGGGGCAAGCTGAGATTTTTCCAGCCTTTGTGAACCCATGAAGGTAGGCCAGGAATTCTGACCTAGCTGTTTGAATGAGAATGTATCCCATAGGCTCCAAGTATTTGGCCATTTTGTCCCCAGTTGGTGGTGCTGTTTTGCAAGCTCTTAGAAGGTGTGGCCTTGCTGGAGGAAACATGTCACAGGGGGCAGGCTTAGAGTCCTTGAAGCCTTGTCATCTCCAGCAGCTCTCTGCTTCCTGTGCTTGTTGTTTGAAGATGTGAACACTGCTTTCTGTCCTGCCCTGGCACCTCCTGCTACCCATGCCTCCCCACCGTGATAGACTCTTAATTCCCCTGGAACAGTCAACTCAGATAAACTCTTCCTTTTATAAGTTCCCTTGGTCATGGTGGTTCTGTCACTGCAACAGAAAAGTGACTAATACAGTAACTGATATCAGAGAGTGAGCTGTTGGCTGTGAAAAACAGCTCACTTTTATGGGGACTTCTAAGGTTGGACTAAATGTATTTTGCATTTTATATGGTCGTGAGCCTGTAACAGGGGCCAGGGAATGGAATGTGGTGGTTTCGATGAGAATGTCCCCAATAGGCTCCAAGTATTTGAACATTTTGTCCCCAGTTGGTGGCGCTGTTGTAGGAGTTCTTAGAAGGTGTGGCCATACTGCAGGAAGCATGCCACTGGGAGTGGACTTGGAGAGTTCAACAAGCCTTGCCAGTCTTAGTCTCTCTCTGTTTCCTGTGCCTGCTTGAAAATGTGAACTACTGCTTTCTGCTTCTGCTCCGGCACCACCTGCCACCATGCCTCACCACGATGGACTCTAATTCCCTGGAACCATAAGCTCAAATAAACTCTTCCTTTTGTGAGTTCCCTTGGTCATGGTGGTTCTATCACAGCAACAGAAAAGTGACTAATACACTGTGTTTGCCTATTAACCCATGTAAAAGCTGGATGTGGCAGTGTGAGTCTAGGATGCAACACTGGGAAGGCAGAGACAACGGGATTCTGGGGGCTCATTAGCAGAGAGTCAAGATGAAAAAGTGACCATCAGCTCAAAGTTCAGTGAGAAAACCTGCCTCAAAAATAATGTGGATTATGATATAGGAAGACACCTGGCTTCCACATGCCTATGCAAAGATGAATATACACAGACAGACAGACAGACAGACAGACAGACACACACACACACACACACACATGAAATCAATAAACTAAGTAATTTATTGCTTGAGGGTGGATTTGTGATATTAAACATATCAAGCCTCAGAGTTAAAAAATATGGTCTCAGCCGGGCGTGGTGGCGCATGCCTTTAATCCTAGCACTCAGGAGGCAGAGGCAGGTGGATCTTTGTGAGTTCAAGGCCAGCCTGGTCTACAGAGTAAGTTCCAGGACAGTTGGGAGCTACAGGGAGACCCTGTCTCGAAAAGACAAAAAAATATGGTCTCTTCTTGTTCTTAGACATTGGAGCTCAAAGTTTCCAAATTAAGCAAGGTCTGGTCAAGGGTGTTGAAGGTTTTGCAATGGCCAGGGACATAAGCTTATTTTGCACTTTGGACAAAGTCACCTATGGTTTCCTTACAAAGTTTTTCTACCTGAGAAAACTAATTCTCTAGGAGTTTACCTCCCTGTGACCACTCGAAGCCTGACTTGGATATTCCAGAAATTGTTTCTTCAGCAATTAAAAAATCCCAGAACATTCATGTTCTGTAGTTGTTAAAAATGTCAAATATTCTGCACGACACAGGTGCACATGCATGTAGGCAATACACTCATATGCAAATAAATAAAAATATAAATGTTAAAAATCAAACATTCTACTTTGGGCTATTGAGTAAAGGATTCCATTTTAAACACTTTGAAACTTTTGAATTTTTATCATCCTAGTAAAGATACTTGGACAAATATGGATGGGTGAAAAGTTTTAGAAGACTGCATGGTCTGACACCTCTCCTTATTGATCACTTGTTAACTGCAAGAAGGAAACCATTACTACACAGTGGAGATTCCACATAATTCATTGCCTGAGTGAGAAGTGGATGCCTCCAATGCGGAATGGTGGACCTAACAAGGTTCCTGCATGATGTCCCAAGGAGGAGGAATCTATCATGGAAACTTCAGCTGGCAGTGATGCATCAGCCTGTGACTAATCACAAGGGAGCATCAAATGAAGCCACTTTGAGCAATGCTTAGAGAACCAATGGGCCATATTCTTCCAAAATGTCAATGCTATGATGACAAAGAAGTTCCAGATGCAAAGGTCTAGGGACAGGACAAATAAGTGTGTGCATAGTCATCAACTAGATCCTGTGCAGAAGGGGAAAATTTGGCATTGACTACGTTTTACCATTGATTAATTGGTATATAATCATTTAGGCAGAAGTGTCTTATGTCAGCTTTTCTCAACTGATAACTGTGTTTTTTTTAAAAACCTCTTCCTTAAGAAATACACATGGAAGAATTGAGAAGTGAAGGGACATGGGCATGGGTGCACTCTCAGGTGGTTCAGAAAACTCAAAATTTGAGTGAGCATGGGTTCAAAAGTAATGGAGGAATTGATTGGGTGCCATAAATTTCAGATCAGCATAGCATTCAGGATGCAGTCTGTTTATCACTTGCTGACTTTTGCTTGACTTGTAGTGAGAATACAGAGCAAACACTGGAGCAGAGCAGGAGGATGGAACCAGGTGCAGTTTGGTGAAGAAAGGATGACAAAAGCACTCAAAGCTGTGGACAGGGTAGTGTGTGCAAAGCTCCAACACCCACTAAGGAGATTAGCATCATGAAGGAGAAATTTTATTCTTTGTACCAGGGCAACATGGAAGATGACTTGAGGACAAGATTCATTTGCAGAGTGGGGCAGTGGTGGGCAAATGCACATTCATTGGAAAGGCTTGTTTGAAAGGAAAAGTGTCTATACAAGATGTCTGAACAGAGGGCACCTGAAGATGGGCACTCAAGATCCAAGGAGATTCAACTACATTTGAACTCCTAGCAAAACTTGGTATCATCTAGATGGTGCCTGTTTGCAGGCATGCAGAATATAAGAATTACAGCCTTAGAATCTTGTACCAAAGTCTGCCAGTATATAGCAAGGTCAGAAATCCTGCATGGGACTCCTGAGTAAGTTGTGCATGCAGCTAATAAGGTGAAGCCCAAGTTGCAATAGAGATCCCAGGACATTGAGAATGCCAGGGGTATGAAATACATGACTAGGAAAACTGCAGGTACTGAGTGGAGCTAGCCCAAGAGAGACAGAATGTGCTAGAAACAGCAGGCCACAGTGCAGGGGCTGCTCAAGTCAGTTAAAGCTCAAATGATGTCCTGTGCCATGCACACTAGCCATTGACATAAAAGGTTTGGTGTTTGCCCAACTGAGCTTTGATCTTGCTTTTATGTAATCTTCCTGTGCTACCTTCCTATTCCTCCCTTCTCCAATGGGAATTTTCGCTCTGTGCCATTATAAACTGGATGAGCGTGCCTTGTTTTCTGATGTTACAGGGGCTCATAGCAAAGACTTTTCCTTGAATCTCAAAGGAGACATAGGACTTTCGAGTAGTATTAGTTTAAGGGACAAGAGAAAGACCAGGACACATGTTTCTCTATTGCCACTGTAATTGGACTCAGACCTTCACTGGAGCTGATGCATGGGGGCAGGGTGAGAAACGCTTAGGCAGTTGAATGCCAGAGTGGGGCTCTTTCTACAATCGAGTTCCTCAGTCTGAGATCCTCAAGGATGGGGTCATCACCTCCCCAAACCTGAGTATTTTTTTTTTACAAATTACAACACCCAATGACAATACCAGATGATTATTATTAAGGGGGGTGTGCTTTAGTTGTCAACTTGACACACCTGCATAGAGGGAACCTTAATTGAAGAATTACCTCAATTGAGGAATTTCCTCCATTGAACTGACCTGTGGCCATATCTGTGGGGCATTTTCCTGACTATTGTGTGACGTAGAAGGGCCTAGGTGGTGCCACCCCTGGACAGGTGGTCCTGAGTTGACTAAGAAAGCAGACTGAGAGCAGGCCAGAGGAGCAAGCCATTAAGCAGCATTCTTCCATGGTCTGTGCTTCAGCTCCTGCCTGCAGGTTCCTGCCCTGAGTTCTCTCAGTGATGAACTATGACCTAGGAAATGTAAGATAAACCCAAGCTGGTTTAGTGTTTTTTGTATTTTTTTAATTTTTAAAATTTATTTTACATGTATGAGTGTATTGAATTGCCTGCATGTATGTAAGTCAACTGCGTTGTGCAATGCCAGTGGAGGTCAGAGGAGGATGACAGATCCCCTGTAACTGGAGTTAAGGTTAGTTGTTAGCTGCCATGTGGGTGCTGGAAAACAAATCTGCATCCTATATAAGAGCAGTCAGCGCTCTTAACTGCTGAGCCACCTCTCCAGCCTCATTGGTTAGTATTTTTATCACAGCAGAAGTAAAAGTAAGTAGACAGAGAGTCGTCTTTGTATTCCATTATTTTGAAGTTATTGCCTCCTAAAAGCTATGTGTCAGTTCCAAGCTCAGACCGAGTACTGAAATGTGAGAATACTTCACTCTTCAAGGGTTTGCTGAACTGCCAAGCATCGTGGTGGGCAATTAGCACAAGTGCTCAGCTAGGAAGTAATGATCCTGCCTTACCCCTCAGGGTGGGAGTGTGAGCAAGAAAAGAAAAGGCGGCGCCAACGGCCTGCTGATCCACTTTCCCCAGAGCGCCCCCGGTGAAGGTCCAGGGCACACAGTGCAGACAGGCCGTAGTTAGCCGTGCAGCAGTCCTTGATGAAGGGCTGCTGTTTCTTCTAAGGCTTCTGGGACTGGAGAGGCAGGAGGGGCCAAGATGCACCCAGAGGGAAGCGCAGCTCTTCAGCTGGGATGCTGAGCCGGATGGCTTGATGAACGTTCTTGGCTGGGCATCTAGGTGCAGATGTGGCTGGCTGCTCAGGCAGGGCCAGAGTCCTTGGCTCAGCTCTTCTGTACCATGGCCATTCTGTTGAGGGCTGGCTGTTCTCTAGGTCTGGTGAAGAGAAGGAAGCTTCCCCAAGAGGCCAGTCAGGCAAAGCCTTGTCATTGCCTCTAGTACAAGAGAGAGCACACAGGGACTTTGATCTGGAACTGTCCTCACATAATTTTGTATAACTCACAGCTGGACCTCCTCCCTGAGAGGGGACCTGACCTTTCTAATATAGGAAGCCCATCTGGATGTTGGGACTCTACTCTTGGAAGTACACATTCAGGTTCTTCTCAGCCCCCAAGAGCAGGCTGCCCTCTCTACAGCTGCAGGGTGGGGCTCGGGGTCACTGTAGCCCACCAGTGGTTGTGCGAGTGCCTCTTGGCAGCTTCTCCTCTCCTGCCTTGAGAAAATGATTGTTCTAGTCTGTCTTCCATTGCTGTGACGAAACACTCTGACCAACACGAACTTGGGGAGGAAAGGGTATATTCAGCTTACATCTCCTGGTTCATAGTTCATCACTCAGGGAGCACAAGGCAGGAACTCAGGGCAGGAACCTGGAGGCAGGAGCTGAAGCACAGGCCATGGAGGCATGCTGTCCACTGGCTTGCTTGCTCTGGCTCATGCCCAGCCTGCCTTCTTATACCATACATAACTACCTGCCCAGGTGGCACCACTCATTGTGGGCTGGGCCCTTCCACACTGCTCGACCATCAAGACAATACTCCACAGATGTGGCCACAGGCCAATCCAATGGAGTCAATTCCCCAGTTGAGGCTCCCTCAACCCAGGTGTGTCAAGTTGACACTAAAGCTATCCAGCACAATGATCTTTCAGAAAACTTGAGGTTTGTACATGCTTCTTGAGCTGTCATGTACCAACACAGCCATGCACCCATTCAACGTGGAGCCAGGCCCACCACCTGCTGTTAGGACCCTCAGTCAGGGGGTCCTATTGTGGTGAGGGAAAGGCGGGTAGCTCAGGCTTTTTCAAGATGTGATTTAAATTCACTCCATAAGAAGTGGGGCAGAGAGGTAAAGGTGGGAATATGATTATAGAACTCATAAAGGAGGTGGGCGAGAGGCATGAAGATGGCTCATTTTCCAGAGAAGGCAGCATGTCCTTGGGTAACTGTAAAAAGACATTACAGAGCCAAGGTACAGGGACATGGAGCTGCTGTTAAAATTGGGCTATCAATCTTCTTTGGCAGCTTTGCTTCCTCAGGCAAGGAGCTACGACGAGAAGGGCTTCCTCGCTTGTAATGTTGTGGTTTGAATAGTGCCTCCTTTGTATGGCAGCGGACAGGAATTGAAGAGATGCCGCCTGAAAACCACGAGGCCTTTGGATCTATTTAGAATGCTCAATGTGCACTAAGCTAGAAATATGTTTGTGTATGTATGTTCGTGTTTATGCATGTTACATGTAACTTCTAAATTCATATACTAGATACATTTATTCTATATAAATATAAATATGCTTCCAAACTTTACTTATATGTCCTATTTTAATCACATATATAAAATAGCACACATATGTATATATCAGGAATGTGTGAAGTCTACCTCTGGACAAAGGAGAAGTGCCTGTTTTGCCAGCTAAACAGAAGAGATTACTTGGCCAAGATTTAAACTGAATTACTCATTAAGATGCAGTATATGAATACACTGAGAAAGGTAAAAGCAGGCTGGTTTTCCTTTTAAGAAGACACATGTGTCAAGGACAGGAACTTGTGTTAAGCTGACTCACTGTGGAGTGAAAAATGAACATTTTCCCAGTGTCTGGAGATAAGGAATGGAATGTTGTCATGGATTACGCTGCTGGCACTGTGTGTGTGTGTGTGTGTGTGTGTGTGTGTGTGTGTGCACTCTGTAGGTGCACTCTGTGTGTGCACTCTGTGTGTGTGTGTGTGTGTGCTGATAGGTACTAGGAGCACTTCCCTCTCAGCTTCTTCTGGTCAGGTGTTTTTACTTCTCTCTATCTTCTTTATGTTATCCCTAAATTTCAAGGAAATGAAGAAAAGTAGTTTGTTGCCTAAAAGTTCTTTGCTGCTGGAAACATTTGCCCTGTCCAGAAATAGTCATGAAATGTGGCTCATGTGCAAGATGGGAGGGCTTGGAGGGGAGCCTTTCTGGTTCACCTGCTGCTGGTGCCTGAGGTCTTCACATCCAGCAAGTGCTGGAAACAGAAGACAGTGGTGGTAAAGAGGCCCAGGGACTACTTCTCTCCATTTCAGAGTATTCTGGCATGTTTCATGGCTAGTGTCTCCATCAGGGTATACAGGCCTCAGCTCTGCATCTCCTTGCATAGGTAAAAATGTTCTCCTCTTGCTTTGTTCCAACAACTTCTTAGAAGTTTGCTCCAACCTGTTCTGGAGTGCTAGAGAATTCCAGGCACAAAGAAGTACTTCTACTCACAGTAAGTTTATGGAGAGCTTGCTACAGAAGATAAGAAATAAAACCAATTATTAGCTGGCAATACCTAAAGTAGATGATGTTATTTGGAAGGGAGGGTTGGCTGCAGAATGATTCCCTGGTGCGTGATGTAGGGAGTACTGCAACCCCTGGTTTTGTTTTTGTTTATGGTAAATTTGATATAATGTGTTTTTATGTATAGCCATGGGCTTATTTGAGGGAAAACATTACAAATGATAATTTTAAACAATGTTTTATTTATTGTTTTTATTTTATGTGTGTAAATGTATTGCCTACATGCATGTAAGTGCACCCATATCATGCATTGCCCATGGAATCAGAAAAGGGCATCAGATGCCCTGCAACTGGAGTTATAGATGGTTTTTAGCTGCCATGTGGGTGCTGGGAATCTAACCTGGGTCCTCTGCAAGGGCAGGCAGGGCTCTGAACTACTGAGCCATCTCTCCAGCTCCCATTACTAATTTTTAGAAATCATAAATATGAACAGGAGAAGCCAAAGAGGCCATTTAGACAACTTCTGTTCCAGGAAATCATTTTGCACATCCATGTAAACTGTTTTTTATTCTTTCTTTTATTCTCATTTTTTATTCTTATGATCCGCATTTCTGCAATGCTGATAGCAGAGGTAAACATGAAGAGATTTACTACAGCACAGAAACTGGAAATCATTTAAGCGTCTTTCTTCCTGTTCACCCATTCCCTGCCATTTGTATTCCTGGCCCAAACCCTAATTTTAGAGTTGACCGAATGCGACAGTTAGTTCACAATGGGAACTTGAGCACCCCATTCTTGTCATCGCCCCGCAGACCCAGGCATGGTGCCCATGATTCACAGCACCATGCAAGAAAACCAATCATTCTGTGGAATGTAAGTGCTGTCTGCTTGGTGTGTTCACGTGAATGACATTTCCTGACTAGTGACTTTGCAAAATGCGATTTCATTAGCCTGCGACACCTATGCTTGAGAACACATTTGAAACACAACTGCGGTCATTTTGTCCCTCTTCTGGGCTTGCCTGTTATTGCCTTCCTGAGTCCTGCTCATGGTGATGCCCTCCCGAGGGTCTGCCTGGAAACTCATCTTGCTCTTCTTCATACATCTACTGTGTGCACAGGAGCCAACTCTTCTGTACTTCAGTGAAGGCTGGCCCAGGCCTATGCAGGATCTCACTGTACTGGTTACTTATCAGACACTGAAGATCTGATAAAATCCCAAGTAGTAGCTCATAGGAGCTACATGGACCTCAGCATCCACCAGTGTTTCCCAAGTCTCACAGGGACAAAAGGACTAGGTCAGTTTGTATTAAACTCTGGGTGGCTGGGCTGGAATCAACTCTACCCTCTCTGTGACAAGCTTTTTACATTTTCATCTTATTTAACATCACTTTACCAGACACTTTCTGTTATCATAATAAGGAGTCCTCAGGCAAGCCAGAGACTGGGAACCAGAAAACTCCGAGCTAGAAGTCCCGGGCATGCCTAAGGGGAGCGGACGGGCCACTCGCACTCCCTCGAATCCAGGGTTTTGGGGTTCAGGAGTCCAAGGATATTGAGACACTGTGGAAAAGCCAAGTGGTGCTCTCTGATTCCAAAGCTGGGTGGCTGACTGCCTGTGGCTCCTAGAATTGGCCAGGAATGGCATCCAACGTGCACTTGACTGACACACATGCAGGTGGTGACATCAGTAGCCAGCTGCCCACATGAGATCTGATGGGATTCCCAAGGCTGTGCACACATGCTCAGGGATGGTAGGAAAGGGCGTCTTAGGTCTTCTTTACAGCTTTGACAATTATGTCAGCTGTGCTGCCTGACAATGATAATCCTAATGCTGTCTGATCAAAATAGGACGTTTCTAATCCTCAAGCGCTGGGGTGCATGCTATTTATGAATTGGCAGGGGAGGACATTACACTTTTGTAGCTTAATACCTTTTATTTTCTAAACCTTAAAGTGTGTGTGTGTGTGTGTGTGTGTGTGTGTGTGTAAAGGTCAGTGGATAACTTTATGAAGTTGGTTTTGACCTTCTGCCATGGTTAAGTGAGGTCTCATTGTTTCTGCCATTTCTTGCTAGAAGACTGCTAGGCTTACTATGCGTGGCACCACTTCACCTGGGTTCCGGGGATGGACCTCATGTTATCAGACTTGCTTGGCAAGAGCTTCTACCCAGTGAGCCATCTCCCAGGTCATCTTTTGTTCTTATAGTCACCTGCAGTGCATGACAACATGGTGACATCTCAACAACCCCCCCCAACCCCCTGCCAAATCCTTCCCCTGCACAACACTCTGGACAGCCTTTACCTATTGACCCTGGCCACCTCTTGGTCTGAATAATATAATACCAAGACTTGATAGCCAGGCATTAACTTTCTAAGATGCTGACCTACAGTAGCACTGTGGATTACTGCATACAGGTAGTAAATATCGTACAGCTAACCAGTGTTCAGTGTTGGTATAGTCTACTGCACGTGATCATCCTGTCAATGCTGGCTGCATTTTTCTTAGACTTTTTCCCTCCCATAGAAGCTCTGATTGGGATCGGTAATGGAGCTGGCTGTGTGCAGGGCAAGGCAGGGAATGAGCACTTTGCCCATGCAGATGGGAGGACCTCTTTGCTTGCATACTCCCCCCAGGGTCATACTGTGACACTCAATAAAAAACTGAACTTTAAAGTAATTTCTTTCCCTCAAGTATATAAGATTCAGAGTACAGCTCTAAAACTAATTTATTTTATTTTATTTTAATTTTATGTGTGTGAGTGGTTGTTTGGGGTTTTTTTACCTGCATGTATATGTGAACCATGTGTGTGCAATGCCTGCAGAGGCCAGAAGAGGACATCTGGTCCCCTGGAACTGAAGTTATTAATGGTTGTGGTGCTGGGAACTGAACCTGGGTCCTCTGCTTGAGGAGCCAGTGCTCTTACCTGCTGAGCCATCTCTCCAGGTCCAAAACTCTGATACTATTATTACTGTTATGACCCTGATGGTGTTAAAGGCTTCCTGCCCAGTTCCTACCTGTTTCACAGCACTTTACCAGAGAGGTAGTGGCACTAGCTCTACTTACAAGATAAGGAAACTGAGGCTTAGAACCATGCAACTTGTCCAGAGTTATACAATAAAAGGTGGAGGTGGCGTTGGAAACCAAATCCATCGGTGCCAGTGTCGGGAACTCCTAAACCCAGGTGGAATCTAAGCTTATCTCTGCCTTCTGTTAGAAGACTAGATAATACTGTAATTGATGTGTCCCATCTGACAGGAGAGCTGGTTCTAACTGGTTCTGTTCATGTTCCCAAGAAGAAAGGTAGCCCAAGGGTGGTCTCAGACATGTCTACTGGGGGCTTAGAGCCTGTGTCAATTGTCTCAGCCAGAGACAAAGGGGGGACCAGCTATGGAGCTCTGTAGTGAAGATCTGGACTGTAGCAGAATTGGCTTTGGAGATGCCTGGTTGCCTCTCTCTGAAGCACACTTGTTTTGCTATTTTTTATTTTTAAAATATTCTTTTTTAAATTTTATTTATTTTTTATGTGTATTAATGTACTGTCTGCATGTAAGTCTGTGCACCGTGTCATGCAATGCTGTGGAGGTCAGAAGAGGGCGTCGGATTCCCCTGGAACTGGAGTTAAAGACGGTTCTCAACTGCCATGTGGGTGCTGGGGATCGAACCTGGGTCCTCTGTAAGAGCAGTCAGCGCTCTTAACCACTAGGCCATCTCTTCAGCCCCTATTTTGCTATTTTTTTATAGCAAAAGAAAATGTTTGTAAGGAGGGGAGGCCTTTGTGACATGAAGATGGGAGGAAGCTAAGACACCAGAGGCACATTGAGTTTGGCTGGATTTTCAAGTTCAGCAGGTCAAGATCTGAATTTAGATGCATTTATCCTCTCCTCCTTACTGGAAAAGAGAGAGAGAGAGAGAGAGAGAGAGAGAGAGAGAGAGAGAGAGAGAGAGAGAGATGAAGGTGATATAAATCTGAGTGTGTGTGTGCCTTTCTGTGTCTGAGTATGTGTGCATCTGTGTGTGTGTGTGTGTGTGTGTGTGAAGGTATATTTGTAAATCTGAGTGTGTGTGCTTTTCTCTCTATATCTGAGTGTGTGTGTGTGTGTGTGTGTCTGATCTGAAGGTGTATTTGTAAATCTGAATGTGTGTGCCTTTCTATATCTGAGTGTGTGTGCATCTGTGTGTGTGTGTGTGTGTGTGTGTGTGTGTCTGAGTGCATGTGTGAATGTTCAGAAACCCAAGCAGAGTTAGCAGGGTTAATATTCATAATAAAAGTTAGTGTCTATGGGGTGCTAATGGTCTGGGCTCCTTTTTTATTATTAACATCAATTTAACACCATTGGAGAACTTATTAGATTCTAACCTCCTCTGCAGTTGCTGTTGAAATAGGAATAAGTGCCATTTTCCTTTGGTTGTTAATTCAGCTTTTAAAATACAGAGCGTTGGCAAGACCCCTACGGTAAACAATTCCAAACATTCCGTGATCACCGCGGCAGCCAGGAAAATGAATATTAACAAGACTACATCCAGCCACTGGTACCAATGCTACAGGCTTCCAGCAAATGACTGCAAATGATATGAATTGTCAGCCTGCAAGTGATTTTAGTCCAAGTGTCATCACAGGGATTATGAGGGACATCCTTCATTTTGTTCTGGATGTATTGACAATCTGATGAAGAACTTCAGACACCTGCCACCTTGCCCCATCAGTGCCTGTCCCCTTCATGTTCCTGTTGTTGGTGGCTGAGGGGCTGCCGTACCTCTGGGAGGGGCAGAGCGCTCAGGGGAAAATGACTTCCTTTCTTGTTTCTGTTGGCACATACACATTGCACATATTGGTGGGTTTCATAAGGACATTTCTACACGAGTGTATCTTGTACGTTGACCATGGCCTTCCCTCCCTGCTCTCTCCATTCTCCTCCACCTGGCTTCTGTCACTCCTCTTTGTCCCCTGCCCAGTTTTGCTTCTACTTTTAGACCATAAATCCATATATGATTTTATAAGTCTCTATAAAATCTAGAATCCGCAAATGGGAGAAAACATGATGTTTGTCTGAGTGTGATTTAATTTTCTTAATATGATGATCTTCCTTTGCATCCATTTTCCTAAAAATGACATAATTTCATTCTTCTTTATGGCTGGAAAAATTACATTGTGTATATATATCATAGTTTCTTCAACCATTCTTTTGTTGATAGCTAAGTTGGTTCCACAGCTTAGCTATTGTGAACAGAGCTGTAATAAATGTCAATGTTCAAGTATCTCTGTGATACATTGACTTAGAGTCTTTTGGGTAAATATCCAGGAGTGTACAGGTAGGTCATACACTGGATCTATTTTTAGTTTATTGGAGAACTCCAAACTGATTTCTATAGGAGCTGTCTAATTTACATTCTCACCATCAGCATATACAGTTCCTTTTCAGGAAGAAATTATTTTAAATGGTCTTATTTTGGCTCTCAGTCCTGAGCTTTGGAAAATCCCTTTGTCATCAGCTGGCTTGGGGATTGGCCCCATCTCCCCCGTAGCCTCCCACTCTTTTCCTGAGATGTCTACTTGGATGTAGTTCAGGACTGGCGATATTAGGCACTGGTGTGTTCTCTGGGATAAGCCTGATCATATCAAGCCTAAGCATTTAAAACAACCACAATAGAATTTCCAGAACACAGAGGACCTTGCCAGGCATGAGGGTGTTTTTAGGTTGATTCTTGGTTCTTTGACTCCAAATACAGTCTCTCTGCATGCAGACACAGATGTCTGCATTCACTGTGCCCATCTCCTTGACATGTTGTCTTTGTGTGTGTGTGATTGGGTGTGGGGAGTGTCTCCTGAAATTTTGAAGTGACAGCTATAGATGGGTTTGTCTACTGCTAAGTGTCTGCTCCCAATGAGAAATGCCCTGACTCTGTATTTGATTTCCCCAGGGCAAAGGTGTTCAGTTTGGTCACCTAGCTCCCTTGAGTTGGATCCCACCACTGAGCTCTGTGTTCCATAGGATACATGGTGACATTAAGGAAAATCACATAGGGCTTTTTCTTAAGCATCACGGAAACATTATATTTTCTGTGTAACAGAACATGAAAACGATCTAATCTTCTAGAGAAAGAGCTCACTTACCTCAGAGTCAACAGGGACAATTTGCTTCTTACAGTAGTTCTTCCAAAAGAGGAAAAAACACTAAGTACATAGGGAGGATCTGGAAGCTTGAGAATCCCAAGAGGAAACGAATAGAGGGCCTCCCTAGTCCTGTGCCAACTTGTGCATCAGAGCAGTTCCTTTGCGAGTGTGTGGAGGTGAGATTCATGCTATGGGGTTTGCTGCAGGAAGAATGTGTGAGTGCAGAGGGACAGAGCTAGAGGATACTAACAGCTGTAAGCCATGGTGCAGATCCTGTTGTAAGAGAGAAGAGAGAGGGAGCCAGGGGATGCTTTAGTGAGCAAGTCACACTGCAGGCCTCACTTGGCGAAAAGACAGAGGGAGCAAAGTTTAGGAAGACTTTGGAGCTTCTGGAACATTCTACAGGGCTCTTGGAAAATCCTTGTGACCTGCCACTGTCTGAGAGCAGCTCAGGAGCCCAAGGCCTCATGCCAGCACAGAGATGATGGACTATAAGTGACGCTCCTGGGTGTTACACCGCCCAGGCACCGCAGGACTCTGGGCACTCTGGTGGCTGCCACAGCACCCTTTTTAAATATTATTTTATTAAAAAAATTTTTTTATTATTTATTTATTTTTGTGTATGAATGTACTGTCTACATGTAGGTTTGTGCACCCGTGTCATGCAATGCCGCGGAGGTCAGAAGAGGGTGTCAGATTCCCCTGGAACTGGAGTTCTCCTGGAATTGGAGTTTCAGACGGTTCTCAGCTGCCATGTGGGTGCTGGGGATCAAACCCGGGTCCTCTGCAAGAGCAGTCCGTGCTCTTAACCGCTAGGCCATCTCTCCAGCCCCACAGCACCCTTTTAAGGTTTTCGTTGCCTCCATGTAAAAGTCCCTTTGTTCAGCACTTGTTTTGTGGCACCTGTTAGCTGCATCCTGAATCCCAAAGGGCTGCAGAAGGGAATGAGAGAGAAAGCCATGTTCCCAGTGGGGCAGAGTGCACGCCCAGATGAAGGACTCACAGTGACAGAGCCAGAGTTAGAGCCCAGGGCATTTCCTGTCCAATGGTCCACTGTGCACTGGTTAAGATCATAGGCTGTGGTCAGATCATAGGCTGCAGTCAGCTATTTGAAGCTCCTGTCACTGAAGGATGTCTATTTCCTTGTTCCTTCCTCTCTAGAGTATGACTCTTGTCTGCCTTTAAAGAGACACAAGAGAGATATTTTCTTTGCTACATTCACCAAACTTGTAGCAAGGTGGGCATTTGTTTTCATGCCCTGTTCAGTGATCCCATTTTGACTTTATAGACTGGTATTTTGAGTGTCCCCTTGGTCCCACATCTGCTTGCTGAGGGGTCTTCCTGCATCTTAAGAGATGATGTGCCGGGCATGGTGGCGCACGCCTTTAATCCTAGCACTTGGGAGGCAGAGGCAGGCGGATCTTTGTGAGGCCAGCCTGGTCTACAGAGTAAATTCCAGGACAGCTGGGGCTACAGGGAGACCCTGTCTCTAAAAAACCAAAAAAAAAAAAAAAAAAGAGATGATGCATTGTGGGTGATGTTGGGCAAGATGGTGTCTAGGAACTGCAAGATGTTGGGCAAATTCTTTAAACTGTCTGTGACCTCATTCAATATTTGGAAACAGGGGCACTTCTGTTAACTACTGGGATTGCTTTGAGGATGCTCTGTGATGATACAAGCAAACCCTTAGCCTAGAACTTTCTATGCTTCAGCTACAAACCCTTAGCCTAGAACTTTCTATGCTTCAGCTACAAACCCTTAGCCTAGAACTTTCTATGCTTCAGCTACAATTACATGTGACCCCATGGAATCACTATTTTCCTAAGTTAAAAGTCATTAGGTCTTGACAGTTGTATATGATACAATCAAAACTTATGCTAAAGTCCAAGGGTTTTGGTTTGGAAACGTTCTCACTCTCTGTAAGGTAGGGAAGTTGGGAACCAAGTCTCCCACAAAAGGGAAGTGAGAATTGGTCAGTAATGACTGGCAGGGTGTGTCTGTAAGTTTGGCATTACTGTTAACAAAAATACCTGTTAACAAAAATCAAAGATGACAGGTTTGTTTCAGCTCGTGGCTTCACTGGTTTCTGTCCATGGTCCCTGGGTTTTGCTGCTTTGGGCCTGTGGTGTGGCCCAGAACACCTCATGCTGGTGACCAAGACTTTATACATGGGTCTTCGGGAGATACTGTCCTAGTTGCTTGCAATTCCTGTGATAAAAACACTGTCCAAACCAATTTAGAGAGAAAAGGGTTTATTTGGCTTCCAGGTCACAGTCCTTCATCAAGAGAAGCCAAGGCAAAAACTCAGGGCAGGAACATGGAGCACAGACCACGAAGGAACGCTGCTTACTGGCTTGCTACTCTGACCTGTGCTCAGTCTGCTTTCTTTTTTTCAAAACCAATTTTTATTGAAGCTTTGTGCAGTTCATATAAAATTTCCAAACAAATCTAGACTACCTTTAAGGGGAATGCTTCTGTCTTTTCTCCATTTAAGATGATGTTGCTGTGCATTTCCTGTATATGTCTTTGATTACATTGAGGAATGATCCCCCCAAATTCCCTCTAGGACTTTAAGCATGAAGAGATGCTGGATCTTGTCAAAGACTTTTTCTGCATCAACTGTGAGATGATTGGGTGGTTTTTGTCTTTCAGTCCATTTATGTGTTTTATGATATTTATTGATTTTCATATGTTGAACCATCCCTGCATCTCTTGTATGAATCCACCTTGGTTATGATAGATGATCTTGATGTGGGTCTGTATGCGGTTTGCAAGTATTTTGTTGAGAATTTTTGCATCTGTGTTCATTGATGAGATGGGTCTATAGTTCTGCTTTTTGGTTGTATCTTTGCCTGATTTTGGTATTAGAGTGATGCTGGCTTCATATAAGGAATTTGGGAGCTTTCCCTTTGCTTGAATCCTTCTGAACAATTTGAGTAATTATGGTTGTAAGTCTTTTTGAAATGTTTTATAGAATAGAATTCTGCTGTAAAACCATCTGGGCCTGGGCTTTTTTTTTTTAGTTAGGAGGTTTCTTATTACATTTTCAATTTCTTCATGGATTATGGGTTTGTTTAAGCTGTCAATCTCTTCTTGGTTAAGCTTTGGTGATTCCCAGGATTTCAGATATTCATCCATTTCTCTTAGGTTTTCAAACTTAGTAGAGTATAGGTTTTTTAAGTATTCCAATATGATTATCTGGATCTTTTTGTTGTCTATTGTGATATTTCCATTTCATCACAAACTCTATTGATTTGGAGTTGCTCTTTCTTTCTTTTGGTTAACTGGGCTAGAAGTCCGTCTATCTTGCTTATTCTTTCAAAGAAGCAACTTTTGGACTCATTGATTTTTTTGTATTGTTTTCTTTGTTTCTATTACATTGATTTCTGCTCTGATTTTTGTTATTTCTTCCTGTCTGTTGCATTTAGGGTTCATTTATTGTTGTCTCTCAAGAATCCTAGGACTTGGGAAGCAGAGGCAGGCAGATCTCTGTGAGTTCAAGGCCAGCCTGGTCTACGTAGTGAGTTCCAGGACAGCTGGGGCTACAGAGAGACCATGTCTCAAAAAGACCAAAAAATAAAAGAGTTTTCAGCTGCAGTGTTAGATCATTCACTTGTGCTCTTTCTGGGTTTTTAATGTAGGCACCAGGGGCTATAAACTTCCCTCTTAGGACTGCCTTTAAAGTATCCCACAGGTTTTGTTGTGTTGTATTATCACTGTCATTCAATTCCAGGAATGCTTTTATTTCTTTCTTATTTCTTCCTTGACTCATTCATTATTCAGGAATGTGTTGTTTGGTCTCCATGTGTTCTTGTAGATAGTAGGGCTTATCCTGGTGTTGATGTTGAGCTTTATTGCACTGCAGTCCAATAGAATGCATGAAATTATTTCAATCTTTTTGTATTTGTTGAGTTTTTTTCTGCATCCCAGTATGTGGTCGATTTTCGAGAATGTTCCATGGGGTGCTGAGTAGAAAGTGTATTCTCTGGCATTTGGGTGGAATATTATTCAGTAGATGTCTGTGAGGTCCATTTGGTGTATCATATCATTCAGTTCAGATGTCTCTCTGTTTATTCTTTGTCCTGTTGACCTGTCCAAAGGGGTCAGTGGGGTATCGAAGTCCCCTACTATTAGTGTGCTGGGGTTGATCTGTGCCCTGAGGTCCTAGAGCATTGACTTTATAAAGTTTGATGCACCAGAGTTTGGTGAATATATATTCATGATTGTGAAATCTTCATGGTTAATTGTTCCTTCAATAAAGATGTAATGGCCCTCTTTGTCTCTTCTGATTTCTTTTTCTTTAAAGTCTATTTTGTCTGATATTAAAATAGCAAATCCTGGGGCTGGAGAGATGGCCTAGCGGTTAAGAGCGCCAACCACTCTTACAGAGGACCCGGGTTCGATCCCCAGCACCCACATGGCGGCTGAGAACTGTCTGAAACTCCAATTCCAGGAGAACTCCAGTTCCACGGGAATCCAACACCCTCTTCTGACCTCCACAGCATTGCACAACACGGGTACCCACATGCAGACAGTACATTCATACACATATGAAAATAAATAATAAAAATTAATTTAAAAAATAGCAACTCCTGCTTTCTTTTTGGTACCATTTGCTTGGAATATTTTTCCATCCTTTTACCTTAAGTTGGTGCCTATCCTTGAGAGTGAGATGGGTTTCTTGTAGACAGCATATATAGATGGGTTCTGTGTCCTAATCCATTCTCCCAGTCTATGTCTTTTGATTGAGGAGTTTAGTCCATTAATATTTAAGGTTATAATTAAAAGATGTTTCTTCCTTTCACCTTATTATCCATTTGCATTTTTGGCCTAGGTTTCTACTTCTGCAGTTATGCTTTTATTAATTTCTCTTTCTAGGTACCTGGGGATAGTTGCTCCTCTCTTCTGTCCTTTGAATTGCTTCAAGTATTCTCTGAAGGGTTAGTTTTCCAGACATGTATTCTATCATCTTGTTTATGTCATGGAAGATTTTTCTCTCTCCTTCAACTATAATTGACATTTTGGCTGGGTTTATTAACCTGGGTCAGCATCTATAGTCCTTTAACACTGGGAATGCTTTGCTCCACATTCTTCTTGCTTTCATAGTTTGCACTGAGAAGTCAGTTGTAATTCTGATGGGTTTCCCCTTTATATGTAACTTGTTGTTTTTCTCTTGTGGCTTTCAGAATTTTGTCTTTGTTTTGGGCATCTAGCATTTTAACTATGATATGGCATGGGAAGTTTCTTTTCAGATCTCCTCCATTTGGAGTTCTACGTGCTTCTCGTATTCATATGGGTTTGTCTGTTAGCACATCAGATGGTTTATAACTGATTATAACTCCACATCCAGGACATTTGATACCCTCTTCTGGCCTCAGTAAACACACATATTTATACACAAGCATACACATACACATATACAGAAATAAAAATCTTAGGGGCTGGAGAGATGGCTCAGCGGTTAAGAGCACTGGCTGCTCTTACAGAAGACCCAGTTTCAGTTCCCAGCACTCACATGGTGGCTAATAGCTGTAACTCTAGTTCTAGGGGATCCAAAACTTTCTTCTGGTCCCTGTAGACATTAGACACATGGGTAAACTTACATACATGTAGGCAAAACACTTAAGCACATAAAATAAACTTAAAAAATAAAAAGTAAAATTTAAAAAAATTATAGTAAGACAGGGTGTTCAAAAATAATACTTAATATTACTAGTTTGTTACTGTGTTTTTATAACAACTTTATCATAAAAATAACAGGTTTATTTCCCTTTGAAACTTGGTTGGGATACAGGACAGTACTTGAGTTCCATATGAGAGCAACTGAAATTTATAAGAGAATTCATGGAATGATCAATGCTAGCAGAGAGGTAGAATGAATTCTTGTTGATATTAATTGACTTAAATCTAAAATCCATGAAAGGATTCAATTCTGTTTCCAAGGAGCCAGAAAGCCAGTTGCTTTTCATGGTGATATTTTATTCTGTCTTTCATGAGCTCCTGCTGATGGTATTGTAGAAGCCCAAGCCTGGAGCCTGCAGGAAACAGGGAGCCTGCACACTCGGCCTGCTGCACCTCCTCCCTGCTGAACGCTGCACATGTGGCAGGCACTTGGGTTTGGAAAAGGCACAGGGAACAACCTGAACACCTGAAACTCTGGCAAGTCTTGTCTTCAGGATCCATCTGGCCTACAGCTGGGCCAGAGGATAGAATTTCTGAAGCCAACATGGAGAGCAATTGAGGCAGTCACTGGAGTTGGGCAGGGTATACTAGCATGTGGACTTAGTTCCCTTAACTAACAACATGTTTGCATGTCCAGCCCCACCTCCTCGGAATAAGAAAATATAGACATGGATTCTTCTCAGGCAAGCCTCCAGATGAGCACATAGTACAACCACCATCTCGATGTCAACCCAGGGGCTAGTTAAGAACCTCACTAGGCCTTGTGGGAAATCATAACTCATAGAAACTGCGAACTAATAATGCATGTTGGTTAAAGTCATGAGACTGGTGGTAATTTGTTATGTAGTGGCTGATAGCTAACACATCTGATTAAAATAAAAAATAAAAAAAGAAATATTTTATTAACATCACTTTATTTAAGAAGTAACAATTGTATTGTGTGAGTTTGCCATTCACTCTCTTTCAACACAATATAATTCTTTAAATCAAGCTACAAGTCTATCTTATACATTTTAAAAGCTATACATTCTATGTTATAAATTGACTGTGATTTATGAACACAATTTTCATCTAATTTTTTGTTTGCTTTTGCAATTGCTAAAAATAGTAAAATTAATACTTACTTCTATTTCCGTTTATCTGAGATTACTTCTACTGCTTGAATTCCTGACAGTGATGTATGAGTGTGGGTGTGTACACATGTGCTAAAGGAAATACAAATTTAAACTTCAGTAAGTATTCCGCCTTTCTTTTTGCCAAAAAAAAAATATGTGCTGCATTTTTTATGTGCAGCATTTTATATTTTGATTGGTGATATGTGACAATACTTGCTACCTCACATTATTGATGTCACTGGGTATTATAAATATATCCTTTTTCTAACAATTAGATTCAACATTGTGTTGTTCTCTACTTTGAACTGCTTTACTTATGAGAGTAGTTAAATATCTGTATAAGGATATATGTTAATATATTTGTTGTTTTCATTTCTTTCTGAAAATTGCTTGTTCATTTTTGGTTTTGCCAATTGTGATAGGTTGCTTTTAAATTTTTTTACTTCTTTTATTACTAATAAAATAAATTTTAATTTGTAATGACTGTGCATCTTAATAGGTAGCATGTTTTAACACATGTATACATTGTAAAATGTTATCAGTGATTAAGGGAAACTTCATATTTTAAAATGGAAAGTTTGCCATGGACTTTGCAAGTGTAATACTCAGTTGCACACTCATCTTTAACTTTTAGAGCATCTGCTGCACAAATTATGTTTCATGTTTTCATGAAATTCATCCTCTTTGTTTTGTGTCATGCTCATAATAAAAGGACTTTTCCATTTAAAAAAAGTAACAGTTTGTTCTCTCAAGGTAGAGTAGAAACTGACCATCTCGAATTGCCCCAAGGATATGGGTATATTTAAAACAAGGTCACCCCTGGCCTTGGTGCCTCAGGATCTCTCACTGTCTTTTGGCCTGATTTGCCTTTGACATCCACATCCTCCTTTCTTTACCTATAAGGTGGGCAGCCTGGAGAGTCCCCAGAGTCACAGATGTCACAAACATTCTTTCCCTGCAACAAGAGACCTTTTAAAAAATTGGTGTATGCCAGGTGTGGTGGTGCACACCTTTAATCCCAGCACTCAGGAGGCAGAGGCAGGCAGATATCTGTGAGTTAAAGGCCAGCCTAGTCTACATAGCAAGCTCCAGGCCAGCTGGGACAAAAGGGAGACCCTGTCTCAAAAAGACCAAAAAATAATTGGTGTCTATTCATTGTACATGGTGCTGGGTTTCATAAGGGTATTTTCACACAAGTATACAAGCTACTCTGAGTGTGTCCCCCCAACCTATGTGCCCTTCCCCTTCTCACCCCTCTTCTTCCAGTTAGTCCCCCTTGATCCCCTGGACAGTTTTGCTCTTTCCAGTCATACTGTCCTACATGCCTTTATATATCCACAAAGAATTTAGGGCAAATGAGAAGAACACATAACATTAGTGTTTCTGAGTCAGGCTTAGTTTAATGTGATAATTTTCAGTTACATCTACATTAAAGTAATAGTTTAACCTTTCAAGGTAGAGTGGAAATTGACCATCTCAATGGCTGCAATTAACATAATTTGGTTCATCTTTATGTCTAGATAATGCTCCATTGTGCATATGTATCATTTTCTTTATTCCTCTGTTGATGGCATCTAGGTTGGTTCTATAACTTAGCTGTTGAGAGAATCTTTCTAATCACACATGGCTGCTGAATCTAGTCCAGTCTTGGGACTTTCAAATTATCTATATCAGAACACAGATTCTAAGAGCCATTTCCAGGTCTAAGACACTATAAAACATAATCTAAATTTGCTTGGCTTCGATATGGCTTCCAGCCATGCAGCTGAATATTTGCTAGGTAATACTTGCACAAGTCATTACCCTCTCCCCCAACCCCCAAGTTTGTGTGTTTAGACAGCACGTCTCTCATTTCTTCCTGTAATGAGTTTCATTTGGAGGCAGTCTTTTCTGTGCTTTCTGGCATAAGCCCCCAGGCAACAGCTGGGGGCAGTCACTTGCCTTGTGGTTGTTTATGGGTTGAGTCACTTGCTCCAGGCTGCCTTCCAGGCTGCCTAAGGTAAGGACCAGGAATTCTGGAAGAAGTCATAATCGACACTGTTTCCTTCTCTCTTGTAAGACTGCATCTATTTGAGCAAATAGTAAGCTCTTTTTTTTTCTATGTATTTATAGTTTTCAAGGGCAGCATCCTTGTGAACTGGACCAGCACTAATAAAAGAACGTTATACAAAGACAGCTTACAGATTCTTTGCCAGCTCAAAGTTTGCATATGATATATGTTTGTGTGTGATATGTATTCTTGTCCACAATAATCATTTCTAGACAAAGGATGGGATAGGAGGGATATATGTTCAAGAAAACCATGAATGGGACCAAACTCACATTGCCACAAAACTTATTTTGCTATTAATGCAATCTGTTTTTAGTCTCTTCCCTGTAGGAAGCCCTTTGACATCTATAATTATTTCACTCAAATTTCTATAATAAAATTTCACAGACTGAGTGGCTTAAACAACCACAATTAAATTTTCTCAGAGTTCTAGATGCTCAAAGCCCAAGATTAAGATGCCATTAGAGTTGATCTCTCCTGTGGCCACTCCCCTTGGCTGCTGCTTTCTGTGTTCTTGCATGGCCGTTGTGGTGGTTTGAATGAGTGTCCCCGATAGGCTGTAAGTATTCAGACATTTGTCTCCAGTTGGTGGCGCTGTTTTTGGAGGTCTTAGAAGGTGTGGCCATGCTGGAGGAAGTGCGTTGTTGGGGCAGGCTTATGAGTTTTAACAAGCCTCGTGGCTTACAGTTGCTCTCTCTGCTTCCTGTGCTCTTTGCGAGATGTGACCCTCGGCTTCCTGCTCCAGATCCAGCCGCCATGCCTCCCGCCACAAGGGACTCTAATTCCCTGGAACCATCAATCGTAAGCTCAAATAAACTCTTCCTTTTATAAGTTTCTTGGTCATGGTGCTTTATCACAGCAACAGAAAAGTGACTAATACAGCCATCTTCTCTTTTGAGGACATCAGGCATAGTGATGAGGCTCTACTCTTACCTTACCCTCTCTACTGCAGTTGCCTCTTTAAAAGCTATCAAAATACACCCTCATTCTGAGGTGCTAGAAGCTATCGTAACAAGATATTGAGACATAAATCAGACAATAGAAGCCGTCTACTTGGATCCCAACATCATCAGTGTAATAGAGATGAATACAGAGGGTGGGAAAATCCCTGGGGATATCGGAAAAGATGGCTGCATGTTTGTTTCCAGGACCTTCAAAGTGTCCTTTGGACAGTGAGCCACAGGTGGTCTATGGCCATTCCCCAGAGGTTAGATGAGTTGAGATAGAACTACTGCTAATTCCTCCCCCCACCCCTAGACCCGAGGAGAAAGAATAAAAACCCAGAATTCACACTTTCCTTCAGATGTTTCTGAGCTAGGCTGATGTCCTAGAGAAAGCCAAGAAGAGTCTCATGCCATGATGATAGATGTGCTCTTACAAGGGACAGACAGCAGATCCAGAACCCAGACAGGGCCGCCATGTGCCCCATCACCCACATAGTCACACGTGAGCTATTCAAGGGGCTATGGACAAAAATGACCAGGGACCAGGCAGTGAGGACGCAAAAGCAGTGAAACATGGTGTTTTGTTCCCAGCCCAAATTTGGTTAAGTTGGAACTCAGTGTGGAAATGGAATGCTATCATTCCAATGTGCCCCCCCGACACACACACACACACACACACACACACACACACACACACACACCAACAAGTTCATGCATTGGGAGCTTAATCCCTAAATTCACATGTTGATGTTACTAGGACTTGGGACCTTTGGGAATAATTTGGATTAGATTAGGGTATGAGGGAGTGGTCCCATTTTGACATTAGTGGTTTTATATGAAAAGGAAGAAAAAATTTGATTAGCGTTCACACTCTGCCTTTCCATGTCTTAGTGTCTTTTCCCATTACTATGATAAAGCACTCAGACAAAAGCAAGTTAAGGGTGAAGGAGTTTATTTCAGAGTACAGCTCAGTGTTATGGCCCATCCTTGCAGGGGAAGGAACAGGAACTTCAGACAGCTAGTCACATTGCCCCATTGTAAAGAAGCTGAGAACAATAGAGAAATGCATGCATCTCCATCTCTCTTGCTCAGGGACAGTACTGCCCACAGTTAAGATGGGTCCTCAGGGACGGTTCTTCCCAGAGTTAAGATGGCTCTTCATACATCTGTTAATACCAGAGAATACTCACAGATAGGCATGCTCGGAGGCCCATCTCCCAGCTGCTTCTAGAGTCTGTCAAGTTGATCACACTAACCATCCAACTGCACACCTTGTTGATTTGAAACACAAACATATCACTTTTTAAAAAATATACACATACAAAAATAAATAAAATTTTAAAAAAAGTATTTTTACTTTATGCCAGACGTGGCGGCACACACCTTTAAGCCTAGCACTTGGGAGATAGAGACAGGTGGATCTTTGTGAGTTCAAGGCCAGCCTGATCTACAGAGTGAGTTCCAGGACAGCTGGGGCTACAGGGAGACCCTGTCTCGAAAAGACCAAAAAAAAAATATTTTTACTTTATGCGTATGAGTGTTTTGCTTGAATGTATGTAAACACATCATGCGCATGCAATGCCCCACACAAGACAGAAGAGAGTTTCAGAACCTCTGGAATTGGTGGTGCATATGGTTGTGAGTCACCATGTGGGTGGTGGGAATTGAACTTGGGTTCTCTGAAAGAACAGTAAATGTTCTTAACTGCTGAGCCATTTCTTTAGCCTCCCCCCCCCCACCAAACACATTGTTTTTAAGCCATAATCTTCTATCCTTGTCCCCAGAGGTCCAAGATCATAACATAAAATGCATTAAATCCAACCTGGAGATTTCCCAAAGTCTTTAAAAACAACTCTAATACTTTAGTAGTCTAAGGTTTTATAAATGTGCCAAGAAAATTTTAAGAATGTTGCATACTTCCAACATGATAGCACAGATTAATAATGGGAGGATGGGAGCTGATTACAACATAATCACCCTGAAGTAAACCCAAAATTCATCAGGAAAAACCAAATCCGTGGACCATGTATGGTGTCTTAAGCTTCTGATATAATGTTCTGGGGTCCAGCTGGCCCCATTCTCTGGCTGTACTACCTGCAGCACACATGCATTCTCTCTAGGCCAGGCCTATTCTCTGGCTGTACTACCTGCAGCACACATGCATTCTCTCTAGGCCAGCCCCATTCTCTGGCTCCACTACCTGCAGCACACATGCATTCTTTCTAGGCCAGATCTGATCTCTGGCTCTACTACCTGCAGCACACATGTGTTCTCTCTAGGCCAGCCCTGTTCCCTGTCTCTATGACCTGCAGCACACATGCATTCTCTCTAGGCCAGCCGCATACTCTGGTTCCATGACCTGCAGCACACATGCATTCTTTCTAGGCCAGCCCCGTTCCCTGTCTCTATGACCTGCAGCACACCTGCATTCTCTCTAGGCCAGCCCTGTTCTCTGGCTCTATGACCTGCAGCACACATGCATTCTCTCTAGGCCAGGCCTGTTCTCTAGCTCTACGCACACATGCATTCTCTCTAAGCCAGCCCTGTACTCTGGCTCTATGACCTGCAGCACACATGCATTCTCTCTAGGTCAGCCCTGTTCTCTGGCTCTACGACTGCAGCACACATGCATTCTCTCTAGGCCAGCCCTGTACTCTGGCTCTACGACCTGAAGCACACATGCATTCTCTCTAGGCCAGCCCTGCTCTCTGGCTCTACAACCTGCAGCAGACATGCGTTTTCTCTATGCCAGCCCTGTTCTCTGGCTCTACAACCTGCAGCACACATGCACTCTCTCTAGGCCAGCCCCATTTTCTGGCTGTATGACCTGCAGCACAGATGTATTCTCTCTAGGCCAGGCCTGTTCTCTGGCTCTAAGATGTGCAGCACACATGCATTCTGTCTAAGCCAGCCCTGTACTCTGGCTCTATGACCTGCAGCACACATGCATTATCTCTAGGCCAGCCCTGTTCTCTTTCTCTATGACCTGCAGGACACATGCATTCTCTCTAGGTCAGCCCTGTTCTCTGGCTCTACGACCTGCAGCACACATGCATTCTCTCTAAGCCAGCCCTGTTCTCTGGCTCTACAACCTGCAGCACACATGCACTCTCTCTAGGCCAGCCCCATTCTCTGTCTCTACTGCCTGCAGCACACATGTGTTTTCTCTAGGCCAGCCCCGTTCTCTGGCTCTACTACCTGCAGCACACATGCACTCTCTTTAGGCCAGCCCTGTACTCTGGCTCCACACCCTGCAGCACACATGCACTCTCTCTAGGCCAGCCCCATTCCCTGTCTCTACGACCTGCAGCACACATGTCTTTCTAGGCCAGCCCTGTTCTCTGGCTCTACAATGTGCAGCACTCATGCATTCTCTCTAGGCCAGCCCTGTTCTCTGGCTTTATGACCTGCAGCACACATGTGTTCTCTCTAGGCCAGCCTCGTTCTCTGGCTCTATGACCTGCAGCACACATGCATTCTCTCTAGGCCAGCCCTGTTCTCTGGCTCTATGACCTGCAGCACACATGGGTTTTCTCTAGGCCAGCCCTGTTCTCTGGCTCTACTACTGCAGCACACGTGCACTCTCTTTAGACCAGCCCTGTTCTCTGGCTCTACTGCCTGCAGCACACATGCACTCTCTCTAGGCCAGCCCCATTCTCTGGCTGTACTACCTGCAGCAAACATGTGTTTTCTCTAGGCCAGCCCCGTTCTCTGGCTCTACTACCTGCAGCACACGTGCACTCTCTTTAGACCAGCCCCGTTCTCTGGCTCTACTGCCTGCAGCACACATGCACTCTCTCTAAGCCAGCCCCATTCTCTGGCTCTACTACCTGCAGCACACATGCACTCTCTTTAGGCCAGCCCTGTTCTCTGGCTCTACGCCCTGCAGCACACATGCACTCTCTCTAGGCCAGCCCCATTCTCTCTACAACCTGCAGTACACATGCATTCTCTTTAGGCCAGCCCTGTTCTCTGGCTCTACGACCTGCAGCACACATGCATTCTCTCTAGGCCAGCCCCATTCCCTGGCTCTATGACCTGCAGCACACATGCATTCTCTCTAGGCCAGCCCCATTCCCTGGCTCTATGACCTGCAGCACACATGCATTCTCTCTAGGCCAGCCCCATTCCCTGGCTCTATGACCTGCAGCACACATGCATTCTCTCTAGGCCAGCCCCATTCCCTGGCTCTATGACCTGCAGCACACATGCATTCTCTCTAGGCCAGCCCCATTCCCTGGCTCTATGACCTGCAGCACACATGCATTCTCTCTAGGCCAGCCCCATTCCCTGGCTCTATGACCTGCAGCACACATGCATTCTCTCTAGGCCAGCCCCATTCTCTAGTTCAACGATCTGCAGCACACATGCATTCTCTCTTGGCCAGCCCCATTCTCTGGCTCTATGACCTGCAGCACACATGCATTCTCTCTAGGCCAGCCCCGTTCTCTGGCTCTATGACCTGCAGCACACATGCATTCTCTCTAGGCCAGTTCCACTACTGTTGGCAACTATCCCATGATTTTAGCTTCTTCAATATCCTGGGATCTCCATGATTCACATTTGTTAAAATAGCTAAGATTATATTAGCATCAGTATATTACCAGGAAGTTACCTCAGACTTCCCCAAACTATCTCTGCTATGTAGAACACTGTTTGAGTTTCTTATAATACCCTAAGGGTCATGCATATATCTATGCTGGAAGTCTGAAATCCACCAATATGATTATTCCCAAGGGATGACATGAAAAATCCTCTAAAAAACATGTATATGTTTCTGGTCAGTGCTTCAGTTTCTCTGGAGAAAAAGGTTTTGCCAGGATGGGGGTCTGTGTATAAAGATAATAACTTCCCCTACATTGTGTGTGTGGTTTGAGCCAATTGATGGGCCAGGTCAGTCTGTGGATAGTTTCCATAACACAGAAAAATATTTTCTAGATATCTCTCTTCTAAAATTTCTGTTACATCTCATTGCCCAGAACCAGTGTGTTATCAACCCATTCCCAGCTAGGAAAGAATAGATCTTGCATTTTTAGCTTCAATGTTAATGGCTAGATTGGCCAGAAAATGACAAGGACAGAAGTGTGGCCGTATGCAGGCCATCAGCTCCATAGGCTGCAGATTATTCATATTAATAGTGACAGACGTGGCCTTTCAATAAAGCCTATATTTTCAGAAATATTTTAAAACTGTATTATATTTTGTCCATAGTATAGAGATGCTAAATTTTATTACCCATTCCAATTTAATTTGTATTATATTAAAATTATATAAGGAAAAGTATAGCATTTTAATGGAAGTGTGGTGACTCAATCTTCTGGAAAATAAAGATTGGTGAGAGTTCTTTTGGGTACTGGGCTCACAAGAACAAGCCAGAATCATTCTTATTTCATGGAATTGGGGGGTCTGCTGCATCTAAGGTTATTTCATTAACTCAAGACTCTCTATCAATACTAAATAATCTACCCATTAGAGTTTCTGTATTATAGAGTCTCGGGATGGCACTTTAATTTGGGGGTTTTGGGGCTCCTATCCTTCCAGAGTGACCAGCAGTCTATACTCTTCACCATGTGGTGAGTAGGGGTATTTTATGGGAAAGAACAGAAATGGTTTTACGCTCTCCTTGGAAGAGCATGCACAGGCTCACTCCTACACAGTCTCACACACTCATTCTTTCATATATTTACACTCTCATATTCACATGTGATCAGAGCTCTCATACACTCACATGCATGCTCTCACATCCACTCATACATAGTCACATTCAAACATGTATACTCTCACAAACGCATACTCATACAGACACAAACTACAGAATGCTCCAGTTTATTTTTCTCTCATTCAGATCTAAAAATAGTAATCCAACTGTAATTTGAATAGAAGAGAAGTAAATAGAAATACACCTCCTTTTGTTGAAAACTCATTTCTGTTCTTTTAACTTATTATATAACTTACTCTTGGATGTTTCGTACTTGGTATTGTTCCCCAAATATCTTCATACAGATAACTGGGCTTGAGGCCTTCAGCCTGTGTATCCTCCACCCTTTTCTCCCCCTTTAACTGGCTTCTTCTTGATCTGTCTCATGTCCAGATTCAAATTAAATTGTTATATTCATAACTCCCTCTGTATCTCAAAGTGGTATTCATAGCTATACATGGTGCAAGTTTTGGTCACATCTGTCTCTGGCTCATGCAGCCAGAGCCTCTGACTGATATATTCAGACAAGAAGCATAGAAATGAGTCTCATTTCAAGGCTGGGATCTAGTCCCTTCCTCTGCCTGTGGTGATCCTGTTTGCCCTGTCTCCCAGAAGAGCTGAAGATGCTTAGTCTAGGGGCTCCTGGTATACACAATTATATTCTTTATCATTTCAATAAGTATGTGTCTATAGCAAAATGCATAGAGTACTATACTAGGACTAACTGATAACCATCACATATTCATGTTATAAAGTGATTTCTTCTCCTGGGTATGTTGGCACAGGTCTTTAATCCCAGCACTTGGGAGGCAGAGGCAAATGGATCTCTATGAGTTCAAGTTCAGCCTGGCCTACATAGTAAGTTCCAGGTCGGCTGGGGCTACAGGGAGACCCTGTCTCAAAAAAACAAAGTTATTTCTTCTTAGCAGGATATTTTAAATGTTAATATCTAATTAATACCAATGGATGTCATTTTATTCTCAAAACTGACGATGGTCTGGCACAAGAGTTGGGCAAATATGATTTCTTTGATCTATTTTTGGATCCCTTCCATTATTGTTAGAATTCTACTTCACATTTTTGGCTGCCTATAAGAACTATGAATTGCAAGAACTCAACTCTTACCTTCTTTCAGCTGCAATTATGATTCATCAGGAAAAAAATGACTTTTGATGCCTCCTGGATTGGCTACAGCCATAGAGACAACCATATTAGATTGACTGTCATCGCTTGTATCAGTCATGGATGAAATCTTACTTGGGGAGCAAAGTGATGATTTCAAATTAGTTTGAATCATTAACTGATATCCTTTCATCTTAAAAATTGCTTTGTATGTTGTCTGAGGAAAAATGATAAAGAAGAACAAAAACTCTTAGATACTTAGATCCAAGATGATGCTCAAAACCTCTTTCCAGAACTCATCCCTGTTCTGATTGGCACAGAATTGAAGCCTAGAACTTTGTGTTGTGCAGTGATCTCCTCCAAATGGAAAATACTCTCTTCTAGCTGGAGGAAGGAGACTCATAAGACTTAGAGGGTAAACCAAACTTACAGGGCTCAGAAAGTTCCTGAAACTTATAAGACTAGAAAGACCCCTCCTGGAAGATACAGGAGTAACATTTCCTGGGTAGAAAAGACTCTGCAAGGCCCAGCTATGCCCAGCTATCCGGCAGAAAGCTCTTGAGTCCAAGCTTTTCTGAGTTGTCACCCATGCTCCTGTAAGTAACTCCTCACACCTGCTCTATAAATAAACCCAATACATCTATTAGTTCACCAAGTTGAACTTTGATGATATTGTTACTTTGGTCTGTTGTGGGTGCCCTTTCTGGAGTGAGTAGCCTTTTGGACCTCCTGAGGGAAATTCGCACAATATCCTCCCTATCATCTGATGGTGTTTTTGTTGTACGTTTTTGAGAATTCCCATGGTATTCAAAGTTTCATCTTCATAATTACATATAGGTAATGTGTACAAGGTTCATTTTCATCACAGCATATCAAGGATGATCTCTTATTATTTGAGAGTGAATTAATAAAAATATTGACCCAGGTAAGAAGAGTGAATGCTTGTTGAGTGGTCACTATTACTCTTTAGCTATCATTCCATATCAAGTTATCTGTCCCTGCAGGTGGCTTAGTCTACCCTAGCAGCTTCTGCTCCCTCCCCCATGTTAAATCTTTGTTTAATGGTTCATTTATGGCTCCTTTCCTATTGCAATGAAAAGCTGAGTTATTGCTACAGTAAGCACATAGTGTAAAAGTCTTAAAATACTGTCTCATCCTCTATATAAAATGTTTGCCAACTCTTGGTTTAGATATAATTCAAAATGGAGTTTGGAATGGAAATCGATATTTATTAGAGTCACTGTATTTTCTAGTTTTCTGGTGATGACAGAGCTCTCTCTCTCTCTCTCTCTCTCTCTCTCTCTCTCTCTCTCCATTGTCTTTCATGTCTATAAATCTCCCTCCAAAGCAAATAATGCTTCTTGTCACAGAGCACAGTGTTTCTATTTCATTCAACTTGCTTTTGAGTTAACAGAAGAGAGACATGCCTATTACCATTACAATGAATACCATAGGAAGTTTTAAAAACATTCATGAAGACTGTCATCAGATGGTAGTGAAGACTGTAGGCTCAACCCTGTGTCTGTCAGAACAAAGAAGTGGAAGGAGAGTTTGATTGTCACTGTAACTCTGGGGGAGGCAAGATGTCTTATGCTGCCTTCACTGGAGACCAGAGTTTGCTTGCCCAACAGCACATAGCACCTCTTCTCACCCAATACACACTTAGCCTGACAAGCGTAGCCAGACCTCAACATTTGCATGCTGCTGCTGGTCAGCTTTCACTTTTCTTCTGTGAAATAAGTTTTTTGCTTCTTTTAAAATGAATCTGATGACAAATTCTAAAACAAAATGATTTTCCCCCTCTTAAAATTTATTTCTAAGTTATCCCATTTTATGATTACACATTATATATTATGTTGGTATAAATAAAACATGTGCATTTCAAAGGGGATCTGGCAAGACAAGATGTCCCGGTGACTTTCATCACCTTGACAGAAGGGACAGATGGTGGCCCAGGAGGCTAGAGCTTATTCATGTTGAAGAAGTAACTCCTTCCATCCACTGCCTAAAGAAAGCCTGTGAGACCAGCATGGAGCCATGGATTTAAGGAAGAACTTGCCTGAAGGACAATATCTGTCTAGAAAAGACTGGAAAGAATTTCTTAGGCTGCTTGGAGACCTCTAACTGTGGAGAGCCTCTCCAAGACAGATCTTACCCCTCTGTCTTGGAAGGTTCATGTAGGTTCCTCCTCCTGAGGATGGGGCTATGGAGTGTGGGAATGGGGATGGAGTGTGAGGATGGGGCGGAGTGTGAGGATGAGGTATATCATGAGCTGGTACTCTGCAAAGCTTTTCACTGAACTCTGCTGTGTGGTGCACTGACCTTTTAGTGAGAATGCAGTGATGCTGTTGAACCCATCACGAGTGATCCCTGTGGTGGAAGGTGTCTGCTGGGGTAGATTTAACTTCAGTGTCTTAGGTTCTAAACATGTCACAAGTCACCACAAACTGTATGGCTTAAAACAATGGAAATTAAGTATTACAGCTCTGGAGGCCAGTAGTACAAGATCAGCATCTTAGCAGGGTTGGTCTTTTCTGGAGGGTTCTGGGGGAAAGCTGGTTCATGACCCTCTCCTCAGCCCCTTGAGGCTGTCTGAAGTCCTTGGCATACGTTGGCTTGCACTCTGGTCTCCACTCCCATCTTCACACTGTGTATGAGCCTGTATCCAAATGTTCTTTTTATGAAGTACCAGGTGATGGATAGGGTCATCATAATCCAGAATGACTCCATTTTAATTGTTATTGCATCTGCAAAAACAACATTCCAAGTAAGGTCATATTTACAGGTTACAGGGTTAGTTCTTCAGCAATTATCTATCCAGGGGAACACATTTCTATTCACTGTTCATCATGTTTTTCCCAGGGGGCTATTCTAATGAGCCAGGCATTTCCTTAATTTTCTGCATCACCCACCCCTGGTGTTCCAACACACATGTGTCAGGATCTGAACAAGATTTTGCTTTGGGATCCAGCACAGTCCAGGAAGTCTTTCCCCTTCTCTTTCCATGGCTCTCTATATCACTCTTTCTTCAGGTCTCTTCATTCGTCGGTGGTTCTAGGGTCGTGGATGAAGTAGCCTTGAGCTGATGTGTTGCAAGTAGTAGCTGTTAAGGGTGGCTAAAACTCTTAAGGAGTTGACCTGAATGATTCCAAACTTTATTTCATTACTTAGGAAAGGAAACATTGGTGATAGTGTGAGGTACAGCAGCAGGTGCCTATGGAGAGGGCTGTGTGGGTTTCCACACTAAGTCTGAAAGAGAATGAAGAAGACTAAGAGGAGGAAGGAGGGGGGAAGAAAAGGAGGAAGAAAAGGAGAAGAGGAGGAGGAAGAAGATGGAGGAGGTAAAGAGGAGGAAGAGATGTGCAGTCGCAGACCTGTGGCCATTCTCAGAAGTGTAGCACATGCACAGGCATCGAGCTTTCACTCGGCTGTTTGTATGAGACACTCCTATAGCACCTTTTTTGTTTGAACAAAAGTAAGGTTGATTTAGCAGTGCTGTCTGGTGGAGGGAACACCAAGTCCCTGAGCAAAGCCTGCTGTGAGGATGTCCTGTGCAGATGACAGATGGATGCTCATTTCTTATTTAGAGTTGAAGATCAAAAAGTTGGTGTGGGTTCAGCCTTTCCCTTTGGTGTTGGGAAGGAGTTGGTGGAGCTCAGCACCAAGCACCTCTTCTCATAGATGGAACAAGTGGAGTAAAAGTCCATACTGCTGGGCTGGCACAGCGGAAATATGACCCTGGACCAGGGACCATACTTCATCCTCCAACCACTTGTCTCCTTTGAAGGGAAGAGTTGGAGATGCCGCAGAATGGACAAGCATTTTTTATTGAGGTTGAGAAGTGAAAATTTTAGTCCAACATAGCAAATCTAAATAATGAGAAAAAAAGGAACCAACGATACACTTTTCATGGCTTCATCATTAAACAAAGTGAGCTTTTTGTACTAGACTCATTTAGTGGGGTTTGCTGAGAGGGAGAGCCTGAGAGGCCACCTGAACCCCTAGATCAACCTCAACCTGCCAAGTCTGCTTCTTTTCCTACAAAATAAACATCAAAAGATGGCTACCATTAGATGAGCAAGCTAGTGAACACCTTTAATCCCAGTACTCAGGAAGCAGAGACAGGCAGATCTCTATGAGTTTGAAGCCAGCCTGCTCTACATAGCAAGTTCCAAGCCAAATGGAGCTACATTGAGAGCCTGTCTCAATAAATACAAAAAAGAAGCTGGCCTCTCCATGGGGCTTTTGTGAGGGTAAAATGAAGCACCTGGAGGAACAGTGCTTAGGCCATGGGAAGTGCTTATTATGGAAGTGGTTGCTCTTAAATGGAACATTGTTTATAGTTCTCATGTAGAAGAGAGCCCCCTTTGAAAAGATTTGTATCCACACACCTTCTGTTTACTAGGTGTGTTTATTTTTCATGTTGGAAAATAATTGTGTTTAGTGAAAATCTGAGAAAACATAAATGTGGATGCATCACAAATTGACATCATTATGTTTGAAACATTTCATTTTAACATTTTTACTTGCTTATTTATTTTAAATATTTACTTATTTATATGTGTGTGCATGTGCATGTGCATGCATGTGTGCAAGCGTATGAGTGTATATATGCATATGGACACCAGAAAAGGGAATTAGGTGAGCTCCTCTGTCACTTTCACTAAGTCCTTTGAGGCAGAGTCTCTCCCTAAACCTGGTGCTTTCTCGTCTAAGCTGAAGCAAGGAAGGCCCGGAGCTCTTCCAGTGTTTGCCCTTCTTGGAGGTGGGGTTACAAGCCTGCACAGGAAGCTTGCCTGCTGTACTGTGATCCAAACTCTGGTTCTTATAATTACACAGCAAGATTTATTTATTTGTTTATTTATTCATTTGTTTGTTTGTTTTTATTTACTATTTTTTGATTGCAAGGAATATTACACATGCTAGGCAAGTTCTCTACCACTAAGTTACACCCTTATCTGTGTGTGTGTGTGTATATGTACAATTGTTATACTCTGATAATTTTTCTACAGAATTAAAAACTCTTTGAAGGGAGCTGGAGAGATGGTTCAGAGGTTAAGAGCACTGGCAGACACTAGTCTGATGTTCACAAGCTGAGAAACACCCGGAAAGGCTGGGAGAAGGGGAGAAAAGCAGGTCCTCTCTTCAAGCCTCTGAAGGAGCTAGCCTGTGCCAAGCTGGGACTCCTGGTTTCTAGAACTGCTTTGCCATGAAGATAGACTCTGAAAAGGCCAGTTGAATACTGTCACACTCAGCCTGCTCCAAGCTCAATGACCTGGGCTCAGTCTCACGTACTGATATCATTAGCTGTTGCGTTTCCACACACAGCAACCAGGAAGACAGGTTACATTAACAAATTCTTCATCTTCTTTCTTCCCCACAAAAACATTTATCAGAAGGTCAACTAAACAAATATCAAAATAAACCAGAAAATAAATCCAAAACCAGCCAGAGATTCAGAACATAAATTTAGATGATTTCATGGCTTCTCCGACAGGAGTCAGTACTCAGATACAATGTGATTTTTGAGTTTTTGGTCTTTTCCTTTGGTCTAAACTGCTCATATTTTGTACATCCATTGATGGATTTACTTCTGTATTCTTGTTTTATTATTGGAGTCATTTTTGAAGGTGGATGAGAAGACCGTAGACAATGGAACATAGGAGTTTCTAGAAACCCCAAAAGACTAGAAAATGAATTTTCTCCTAGAAGAGTAGACCACTGCAAGATGCTTTTATACTTTTTAGTGAAGAAATTTATGAAGGAATATTAGGACAATTGGATTTCTGGACTAGGACAATACATTCTAGGAAACCATTAGGTGATATTAATAGATTAAGAGGAACGAACAGTCCAATAGAAGATAATGGTTACCCCAGTGATTTTTTTTTATTTAGCTTAATTATATCCTCAACAACCAGATCTTATGATTAAACTATTTTCCTATGTAGGTACCAAAGAGACATCTCTCCTAGAAGAATCTCCGAAGTGTGTCCCATGTAGGAAGAAAGGTCAAATGACCTTTGTATCAGTTATAGTTTCTTAAGCAATTTCAGCTTGACATTATCAATGCCTCAATCTGCGATGGCTTACCCTCAGCTCATCCCTTAACTTACTGACGCTGTCACCTATAAAATCATTCTTTTTTTTAATTTTATTTATTTCTGTATGTGTATGAATGTACTGTCTGCATGCAAGTTTGTGCACCCATGTCGTGCAATGCCGCGGAGGTCAGAAGAGGGTGTCAGATTCCCCCGGAACTGGAGTTCTCCTGGAATTGGAGTTTCGGATGGTTCTTGGCTGCCATGTGGGTGCTGGGGATCGAACCCAGGTCCTCTGTAAGAGTGGTTGGCGCTCTTAACCGCTAGGCCATCTCTCTAGCCCTAAAATAGTTCTTTACTGACTATGAAGTCATAATGTTCTTAAATGTGTGAATATAAAATGTCTTCTGGAACTATCCTTTTTATAGAATCTCACTAACAGTAGAAATTATATTATTGAAAGACAATTTAATTTGATAGATAAAAAGTAATAGCTTGATTTGAGCAAGGCTGAACATTTTATGCTAATTGGACATCATTCTTGTCCATTTTTATTGGGTTGTAATTATTTTATATATTGAGACTATTAACATTTTATCTGTGGTATTTCTGGCCTCATTTTGTTCTGTAACTTTTTTTTTCTTTTTTGATGTATGGACATCTTAATGTTTTATGACTTTTTTCTTCATTGGTGACTTCCTTCATTATTTTTTATGCTCAGAAGTTTGCTTTTTCATCTCAAGATCAAATACTTCTGAAGGCTTTTCATTATTGACATTTTTTAATCCCCTAAGATTTGCTTTGGAGTATGATATAAAGTTGGAGTTCCAAATTTCCCCCCCTCTAAATATTTAAGTAATCATTCTACACTACATCATCAAATTGTTATTTTTCTTTTTATAATGAATTTTGAAGCCATCTTATATAATAGATGAGCATCTCATTTCCATGTTCAGGACTGTTCAAAAGGATCTATTTTGCTCCATTTTCCTGTCTTCTAATTTCTCATCCAGAATGGTTATTTTTAAAATCATTATAACTTTATTAATATTCTCAAACATCTGGTAGAATATTTGAATTATTCTTATAATTTTTCAGTTTTTTGTTATTAATCCAGTTCCATTTAAAAGGTATAAGCAGTCATAGTTAAACTCACTGGGTTCTGTCCAAATAGCTATCAAAGCAGGGGAAGAGAAACACGTCATCATGAAGAGGAGGATGACAACAGGAGATGGAGGCGGAGAGAGGGTATCAGGAGAAGATGACGAAAATTCCTCGTATATGTGCATTAAATTGCCAAAGAAAAAACTTGAAAAAATGATGTCTCAGCATAGAGTGTTTTAAAACCTGTAAACTGGGGCTGGAGAGATGGCCTAGCAGTTAAGAGTGCCAACTGCTCTTACAGAGGACCCGGGTTCGATCCCCACACCCACATGGTGGCTGAGAACTGTCTGTAACTCCAATTCCAGGAGAACTCCAGTTCCAGGGGAATCTGACGCCCTCTTCTGACCTCCACAGCATTGCACAACCCGGGTGCAAAAACCTACATGCAGACAGTACAGTCGCATACATAAAATAAATAAATAATAAATAAAATTTTAAAAAGAACTCAGAACAGAAAAAAAGAGAACTGACATTGTCATATTGAGCCATCACATATAGAAATGTGAAGAATCTGTGTTTATATCTGTCTATAAAGTTTTAACTATTTCCTCATGAAGACTCCATAGGCTTGTTATTAATATGAGGTACTGATTAACATTGTCTAGATCTAGAATCACCTAGGAGACAAGCCATTAGGTGTGTCTGTGAGGACATTTCTTTTTTTTTATTAATTTTATTTATTTCTGTATGTGTATGAATGTACTGTCTGCATGCAAGTCTGTGCACCCGTGTCGTGCAACGCCGCGGAGGTCAGAAGAGGGTCTCGGATTCCCCTGGAACTGGAGTTCTCCTGGAATTGGAGCTTCAGACGGTTCTCAGCCGCCATGTGGGTGCTGGGGATTGAACCCGGGTCCTCTGTAAGAGCAGTAGGATCATTTCTACTTATATTGGCTGCATCCATTCCATGGCTGGGGTCCTAGGAGTGGATAAAAAGGAAACGTGAGCTGAGCACCATTCATGTCATACTCTGCGTCTTCCGACTTGCAGATAGTGAGAGAACAGCTCTCACGTCTTGGTCTGCTCACCAGCCGTGCCTTCCCCTACACGTATGTACTAGACCCTCTTCAAAACTGTAAATGACATATCCTCCCTTCATTAAATTGGCTTTCTTTGAGGTTATTTTGTCACTGCCAACAAGGAAAATAACAATGCATAGTATTAATAGATTTTTATCATTGTATATAGTCTTTCACTTGTTTGTTAAACTATTTGTGATGAAAGCATTTTTCCGCGATCATGTTTTTTTTGTTTCTTTTTTTATTTTATTATTTTATATTTAAATTTTATTTATTTATTTATTATCTTGGGTCCTTTTAGGAGAGCAGGTCCCTCGGTAGCTCCCAGCCTGTCCTGAAACAACTCACTGGCAGACCAGGCTTGCCTTGAACTCACAAGATGCCACCTGCTCCTGCCTCGCCAGGTACAGTGGCTATGGAATTAAAGGGCGTGGTGCCCACGACTTGTGGGTTTATTTCTTTTTTTTTTTTTTTTTGACAGGTCTGCCCTTTAAAGTCCCAGCTGGCTGGAGGTCACTATGTAGACTAGGCTGTCCTTGAACTCCAACAGTAGGATGCTGCCTTGCTTCTGTCCCTCCAAGAGGCTAGATTAACAATGTGACCAACATCCATCCCCAATCATGTGTTTTTTGTGGATTTGGGAAATGGGAAATAGGTGACGTGATCTAATATGTCATATATATACATAATATAAAACACATGCATATAATATATATATAGTAATATAAACATCTTTTTTAACTGAGTTATTTTCTTTAATTTGTTATTTTTTTAAATGGAATTCACAATATAAGCAGAGCACAGTTGTTTTTTTTTTTTTTTTTTTTTTGTTCAGCTTGCCTTTCGTTTGGGGATTTGATTTGGTGTTAGCATCCAAGAATGAGGGAGACCATTCACTTCTTATTTTTCTGGGACTGTGTTACTTCACTCAGCATGATGTCCTCTAGCTCCAGCCATTTTCCTGCAAAGCTCATGATGTCGTCTTTCTTTACTGCTGCATAGAACTCCATTGTGTAGATGTACCACATTTTCTCTATCCACTCGTCAGTTGAGGGGCACTTGGGTTGGTTCTAGCTCCTTGCTATTGTGAAGAGAGCTGCAATAAACATGGCCGTGCATGTATCTCTGTGGTAAGATGAGTCTTGTGGGTATATACCCAGGAGTGATATGGCTGGGTCAGATGTCAAGTTCATTCCAAGTCTTCCAAGGGTTCTCCACACTGCTTTCCATAGTGGCTGTACAAGTTTATATTCCCACCAGCAGTGGATGAGTGTTCCCCTTTTCCTACAACCTCTCCAGCACTTGGTATCATTTGTTTTCTTGATCCTAGCCAGTCTTATTGGAGTAAGATGATATCTTAAAGTGGTTTTAATTTGCATTTCCTTGATTATTAGTGATGTTGAACACTTCTTAAGATGTTTCTCAGCCATCTCTAATTCCTCACTTGTGAAGTCTCTGTTCAGCTCCCAATCATGTTTTTAGTTGATGGTTAATGACTGAAAGGAACACAATTAACTATAGGCCTTTCTTTGCTATCATATACCTACCTTTTATGTGTGTAACTCTTTACTGACAAAAGAAAGAATAAATCCTATTGTTCTTTTATTTTTTATTTATTTTATGTGTATGAATGTACTGTCTGCACGTAGGTTTGTGCACCTGTGTTGTGCAGTGCTGCGGAGGTCAGAAGAGGGTGTCGGATTCCCCTGGAACTGGAGTTAAAGACGGTTCTCAGCTGCCATGTGGGTGCTGGGGATTGAACCGGGGTCCTCTGTAAGAGCAGTCAGTGCTCTTAACCACTACGCCATCTCTCCAGCCCCACTATTGTTCCTTTAAATATGAATGAAGTAATATAGTAACGACTTTGTACATTTGCCACCAAAGGATGTCTCTTGCCTGGGGGCAGAAAAATCTGCATAAATGGTGCATATATGTGGTGCAAAACATCATGTATTTCCTCACCCAGGTATCCATTAGATCATTGCTGGCACTTAGGACCTGTGATGTGCTGAGTGATGTCTACAGACTCCTGTGTTCTAATTCCTGGAACCTGTGACTATACTTCCTTGCAAGGCAGAATAGACTTTGGAGACGTGACTAAATTAGAGATCTTGAAATGGAGAGGTTCTGGAGTAAGTGGAGTGCTTCCACTAATAATAAACACAGGATCCTGATGAGGAGACAGGAGAGTCAGCATCCGGGGAGGATGAGACAATGGAAGACAAGGAGAATTGGAAAATATAACCCAGTGGCTTTGAAGGTGGGTGAGAGGACCACAGACAACAGAACGCTGGAGTTTCTAAAAAAAGCAAAAAAGACTAGAAAATGGATTTCCTCCTAGAATTTTCTTTTTTTTAATTTATTTCTTATGTGTACTGTCTGCATGTAGGTTTGTGCACCTATGTCATGCAATGCTGCAGAGATCAGAAGAGGGTGTCAGATTCCCCTGGAACTGGAGTTAAAGACGATTCTCAGTCGCCATGTGGGTGCTGGAGATCGAACCCGGGTCATCTGCAAGAGCACTCGGCGCTTTTAACTACTAGGCCATCTCTCTAGCCCCTTCTCCTAGAATTTTCAAGAGGAGCCCAGCCCTTTTGCCTTCAGTAGGAAGCTATCTCAGGAACTCACTATGGAAATATAAAGGAAGACACAAGTCATCCAGGTTGCAAGTTACTCACATGGGTTAAGTTTTAAACACAGTACAAGGCACATGGTCTGAAAGGAGAGCGAACAGGACAGAAGTGCATTTTTTTAGGTGTGCATCACCACACCTGGCTTAAAGGTGGTTCTTAGCCACCATGTGGGTGCTGGGAATTGAACCTGGGTCCTCTGCAAGAGCAGTCGGAGCTCTTAACGGCTGAACCATCTCTCCAGCCGAAAAGTGCAATTCTAAGACCCACAGTGGGCCTTTGAAACCTGACTGTTTTAGCTGTTCAGGGTGTGTTACATGCTAGGCAAGCACTCTGCCTCTGTACAGCACTCCCACACCTTTTTCTTTAGGACTTAAGCTGTTGCTGTTTATGTATCTGTATGAGGAAGGGAGTATGTGCACGTGTGTGCCCATGGAGACCAGAAAAGAGCTGGATCCCAGAGCTAGAGTTACAGCTATGTGAGTGCTGGGGTGCAAAATCCCCTGCGAGGGCAGCAAGCCATCTGAATCATGGAGCCATCTCTCCAGCCCCAGACCTCTTGTTTTTAATCTTGAGACAGGGTCTCCCTAGTTACACAAGGTGTATTTAAAAATCCTCTGTATCCCAGGTTGGCCTTGAACTTGTGATCTTTCTACTTGAACTTCTGGAGTGTCTAGGATTACAAGTGTGCACCATCAACTTTTCCCTATTTTCAAATTGGATTTCTTTTTACTGTTGAGTCTCAAGAGTTCTTCATACATTCTAATCATGTACCTTTTAGACATGGGGTTTACAAATATTCTTGTCCTAGACTGTAGCCTGTCTTTCTACCTTTTTAATGGACATTTAGCAGAACAGGTGTCTTGAATTTGAATGAAGTCCAACTCACAGATTTATTCCATTCACTGACATTTTGATAACATTTTTATTATTTTATTGTATGTATGTATGTATGTATGTATGTATGTATGTCCGTCTGTACTTGTCAAGGCAAATGGGTGGAGGTTAGAGGACAGCTTATGGGAGTTGGTTCTCTCCTTCACCACATGACTCCTAGGTCACCAGGCTATGCATCAAACACTTTCATGTACTGAGATATCTCAGTGGCTCATACCATGTTTTTACCTGGCCCTGGATTCTGAAAGCTTTCCATTCCATTATTTAATAGCAGGGTTGTTTTGTTTGTTTGGTTGATTGTTTTTTTTTTTTTTTTTTGTTTTTTTTCCCCAAAACCAATTTTTATTGATGCTTTGTGCATTTCATGCAAAATTTCCCAGTCAAATCTAGACACATTCTCCCTTCCTCCCCCCACCCCAACAGAGCTCATGCATTCTGTCAAACATGTTTTTCATCTTTTTCTCAGTCTCTTTTAAAATTTTCTATGCAGAAGTTTACTGTTTGGGGCAGAAGTTCAGCATTTCAGTCAGTTCTTTGACTCAGTCTTTTGTTGTTGCTGTTGTTGTTCCAATTTGCACCACTCCAAAATATGCATCTATGCATGTCACATATATCGAGATTATGGTGTCATAGGTTTTAGCATCTTTAGCTTATGATTTCTTTTTTATTATTATTGTTTTTTCCTTTATTAGGCTGAAAGATGTCATGTTTTCCTTAAGGAAGTGTTTGAAGGGTTCTCCTTGGTAAGCCCAAAAAACCATCAGTCCTGACCTTGTGCTCCACACTGGGGTCTTCCCTTCCCATGGTCACCAAATGAATAAGCACCACATCCTGTCTTGATCTTCATGTACTGGTCTCCATGAAACAGCCTGGGCAGTCCAACAATGGCAGTCTATAGTCTGAAGAAGTAGAAACCCCAGTAGTAGCTCAGTCCACAAGCTGGATATCTCAGCAGTCCCCGTCGGGCACTGAAGGTTTGGAAGATTCTTGGAGAGACATGAGTCTTTAGTCCATATTGGAAGGTTGAAAAGCTGTGTCTCATGTCTTTGAAAGATGGCAAAAGCAGTGGCAGCCACAGGGTAACTTTTTTGGTCTTGAGACAGGGTTTCCCTGTAGCTCCAGCTGGCATGGAACTCACTCTGTAGACTAGGCTGGCCTTGAACTCACAGAGATCTGCCTGCCTCTGCCTCCCAAGTGCTGGGATTAAAGTGTGCAATGCCATGCCTGGTTTTGTAGCTGTTTTTTGGTTTCTGCATTTTACCTTCATATCTTCTATTTTGAGTTAGTTTTGTAAAAGGAAAGACTCTCGCTTTTGGTCCCTTTCTTCAGCCTAGGCACACCCAGGCGCTGGGCACTATTTGGGGCAAAGTCTACCCTGCCTCCCTTGAATGCTTTTGCATCTTATCAAAAGTTATGAGTTTTGGGGCTGGAGAGATGGCCTAGCAGTTAAGAGCACTGACTGCAAGCTTGCAGAGGACCCAGGTTCGATCTCCAGCACCCACATGGCAGCTGAGAACTGTCTTTAATCCAGTTCCAGGGGAATCTGACACCCTCTTCTGACCTCTGCGTCATTGCACAACACGGGAGCACAAAACTGCATGCAGACAATACATTCATACACATAAAATAAATAAAATTTTAAAAAGTTATGAGCTTTGACTCTGCTCGAGCAGGACTCCAAATCTGATGGAGTGAGACCCTAGGCACTGAGGACTCTTCTGCATTCCATTCTTGGAGAGGCCACACTGAGGTAGTGACTGTTGCCCACGTTCTTGTTGCTGCCTTTCATGGTGTCCTGGAAGTAACCTGCTAGTATCAAAGAGAGTTTGCTATCAAAGCCAAATACAATAGGCAATTTCCCAGCAGGATGTGCAACCAACTGAGAGAGAGAGAATTACAGTTTGTTGGCTGGAATAAGCACTGGGTTAGTTCTAAGTGGCCATGAAAGCTGTCAAACTGTTAGTCTGGAAACACTTGGCAGGTTCAGGAAAAGGAAAACATTGGTGGATTCTTGAGTCAGCTTCTGATGTAGCTCAAAACTTCTTCCACTGCAGCAGAACTGGGCTAGCCTGGTCTGGAAGAGTCAGAACTGATTTCAATATGGCTCTTGTCTTAAGAACTCCCCAGAGAGGCGACAGAGACAGGGGACTCATGTATCCAGTGTCTGTGGTCACAAGCAGTCTGGCGTCTGCATGTGATAGGATGGATGCCACCACCTATGCACGCACTTCTGTTTGGAAAGTCACCCATCGAGTCAGGCAGAGGCCCGCATCCTCTCTTTGCTTCCTCTCCTTTCTGTATATCCCTTGCTCTGACCTTGCGGCACAGTCTCACTGTGCATAATGACAGTGTGTGTCTGAGTGAACCTTTTCTGACAATCTACCGACTAAATGGAAAACAAGATGGTTGCCAGGCAGCTTCCGGGGCCCAACAGCAGCCTGTTCCCTGGAAACCGTCACCAGCAACTTGTGAGCAAGTAACTGTGTTCATAGGCTTTTAGGAATACTTCTATCTGACAAAAAATAAAAATGTTCATCACCTAACAGGTGGTCACTTCAAGGACTCGTTTCATGGGATTCCCCAAGAAACAGTCTTGCCTGTGAGGGGAGACGTTCGAAGGGCACTGACGGAGAAGATGAATCATTAGGACGGCTGCTGCTTTTGACCTTTTGAGGGCTGGAAGCACTGTTGGGGTCACATGGGGTACTGTGCCCACCTGTCATGAATAATTTGTGAATTCACCCGCTCCACATCATCTCCAGCGGCTTTCATGTGCTCACCATATCAAGTTCACCCCATGGGTCTGATGAACAGACTGCAGACCAGACGGCAAAGGGGTATTAGTGCAAAGGGAAAAGAGTCAGCTTTTGAAGTCCAAATGGGACTTCTGCAAAGGATAACATGGTTATTTTAAAAAATGGTTAAAAATGACTATGGTCTGGGTTGCTGAGCTTGAGGAGGCCAAAAAAATCTGTGGCAGGCTTATAAGCAAGGTGTCTAGGGACATGCAGCCAGCTACTAGACTACAGCGGATCTTACATTCATTCCTTAAAGGCAGGAAGGAGTGAGCTTGCCTTCTGAAGCCACCTGAAAGTGGATGGCTACTTAGAAGCATCTAGAAAAAAAAAGACCCATGGGCATCAGCTGAGAGGCTACCTTGCACCCAAATGGAGTCGCCCACTTTCTGCTCAGTGACCAGCAGTGCTTTCTCAGTGCTACATGTGTCCTGACACATTGCCATGCCATGCCATGGGTGTTCAAGGCTAGAGAGAGAGGATAAACATAGGTCCCTTGCGTCAGATGTCCCTGTGATGTTCAGTGGGAGGCTGGTACTGGACTTGGTGAGAAGAAAACATAAGACAAGATATTGATTAGTCCCTTGAAAATATTTTTCTTTCTTTTTCCATTTTTTCCTGTGCATGTGCTATGAGGTCTCCTTTGTCATGTTGGGGATGGGAGCAGGGGGCCGCACTCTTCCCATTCCGTGGCAAACCCTGCCTCATGCCTCTGGCTAAGGTCAGTTGAGAATGAGCCCAGGATCCTAGAGACCATAATGATTATATCCATCCGTCCCTTAGTGTCTGCCCAGCATACATCTGTCCTCATAGAAATGTAAATGAAACCCACAATGAATGTGATACCACTTCACTCACAATGGGACGGCTGGTGTACAATAAACAGATGGCATTCAGTGTTGGCAAAGATGTAGGTAAATCACACGCTGATGTTGGAAATGTAAAAATGATGAAGTGACTTTGGGAAACTGATGGCTGGTCTTAGTTGTCAACTTGACAGGATATGGATTCAACTAAGAGACAAGGCAATAGGCACACCTACAAGGAACTGTCTTGATCATGTTATTTAAATGGAAAGGCCCACCATAAACGTGGACAGCACCTTCCAGTGGAAACCAGATGAAAGGGGGATCTGGGGAAAAGAGCTTCGCTTTTACCTTGTCACCTTCAAGCCCACTGGCAGGTTCATCCACCCTATTGCTGTCCATACTGCTGCTGTTTCCTTCACTGACATCAGAACTCAGCTTCTATGTAGACTAGAGACCAACAGTTCTCCAGGAATAAGCTCCATCCCGGAGATGGAGGCAACCAGCTTCACAGATTGAGAAATTACTGGGATGTGTGTGATGGGCATTGTTGGACTACCCAGGCTGTGTAGTGGAAGCCAATGTGATGATGCCCATTTTAATACATATCCATTCTGTCAGTTCTGATTCCTTTTTAAATATTTTTGTTGAAGTTTTGTGCATTTCATACATTTCTCAATCTAATTTAGACTCATTCCCCCTTCCATGCCCCCCACCCCACCTGAGTTCATGTATTCTGTCATACATGTCTTCCATCTTTTTCTCAGTCTTTTTAAAGTTTTTCTTTCCAGAGGTTCACTGTTTTGGGCAGAAGTTTGCTGTTTCTTTCAGTTCTTTGACCCAGTCCTTTTGTTGTTGTTGTTCCCTCCAATTTGTATTGCTCTAAAATATGCATATATATATATATATATATATCACATATACCAAAATTATGATGTCTGAAAATAATCTATAAGTTAATTCTAAAACGTGTTTAGGAATTCACATTTTTTGCTTTAATTTTATATTACTCTAAAATATGCATACGTACCCTCTACCCACATACCAAAATATAAGGTCTGAAAATAAGTGGTAGGTTAATTCTAGAGCCCATTAAGGGATTCACATTTTAACTGTACATTTGCTTTAAGATAAGAAAAAGAAATAAAACATTAACATTGCTCTGTTTGCTTTACAACTAGGGATTTGGTGCTAGCATCCACAAATGAGGAACACCATTCATCATTTGTTTTTCTGGGACTGTGTTACTTCACTTAGCATAATAGCTTCTAGTTCCATCCATTTACCTACGCAGTTCTAAGGTATGCAAAAAATTCCACCGAGAAACTCCTAGAGTTTCAGTAAAGTGGCGGGTTACAAAATCAACCTAGGAAAATCAGCAGCCTTTCTTTACAACGACAATAAACAAATGGAGAAGGAATATAAGGAGACACTCCCATTCACAGTAGCCTTAAAGAAACAATAAAATACCTTGGGACAAAACTAACCAAAGACACCAAAGATCTCTAAAACAAAAACGTTAAATCCCTGAAGAAGGAGATTGAAGAAGATACCAGAAGATGAAAAGACCTCCTATGCTCATGGATTGGAAGAATTAATATAATAAAAATTTCCATCCAACCCAAACTAATATACAGATTCAATGAAATCTCAATCAAATTCCCCATGAGTTTCTTCTCAGACTTGGGAAAAATCCTTAATTTCATATGGAAAAGCAACAGACCCCAGATAGCCAAAGCAACCCTAAGCAAAAAGAGCAACACAGGGTAGATAACCATACCAGACTATATTACAGGGCTACAGTAATAAGAACTGCACAAAAACAGACCCCGTAGATCAATGGAACAAAATTGAAGATCCAAACCTGAACACATGCAATTTCAGCCACCTCATATTTGACAAGGAGGCCAAGAAGACACAATGGAGGAAAGACAGCATCTTCAGCAAATGGTGCTGGCAAAACTGGATCACCACATGTAGAAGGATTAAGCTGAACCCCTACCTTTCACCATGTACAAAAATCAACTCCAAATAGAGCAAAGACCTCAACACTCAACCAGAAACCCTGAAAATGATAGAAAAAATATGGGTATATGAAGAGACTTTCTGATTTCTTTTTAAAAATATTTATTATTTTACCATGTGGATGCTGGAATTTGAATCTGTATCCTCTGGAAAAATAGCAAGTGTTCTTATTCACTGAGTCATCTCTCCAGCTCCTCATTTCTTCTCCTTGAGTGGTTCTGATAGGCAGAATTGTAGGGGTGGATTTCTCTAATGGGCTTGGTGTTATCTGAAGCTGGCTCCATAACTTGATGAAACCTGCCGAGCTTGATAGCTTTAGTGTGAACTTGACACACCTGGTTTGAGGGAGCCTCAGTTGCGGAAATTCCCCCATGGGACTGGCCTGTGATCATGTCTGTGGTGTATTTTCTTGATTCTTGGGTGATGTTGAAGGGACCAGCCCACTGTAGGTGGTACCACCCCTGGGCAGGTGTCCCTGTATTGTATAAGAAAGCAGGCTGAGCATGGGCCAGGAGAGCAAGCCAGTAAGCAGCATTCCTCCATGGCCTGAGCTTCAGCTCCTGCCTCCAGATTCCGACCCTGAGTCCCTACCTTGGGCTCCCTAAGTGATGAACTGTGACCTGGGAGATGTGAGCCAAATAAACCCTTTCCTCCCCAAGTTGGTATTGGTCAGGGTGTTTTTAATTGAAAGCAAACTAGAATACCTACAGTTATTATACAGGAAGTGTTAGAAGTCCATATTGTGAACTATTCAAAGAACTCTTCAAGATAAATGCGTTTTTGATTCTCCTGATTCACTTCTTGTGAGGAGGTGGTGACTTTGTATATAAAACCTTTGTTTTTTTATTTTTATTTTTATACTTTCTTTTATTTCTTTTTTTAACAATAAGTAATAAGTTATGAGTACAAGCATCCTTCATGTAAAACCAATTTTCCCAAACCCACACAGCCCAAGGCTCCCACCATCCAGCTGGAGGGGCTTGTATGTACAATCAAGTTGATCAAATAAGCATCCAGTCTATATTGCTGTAGTTTCACCATTCACCCCAATCGCAGCCCTTACATTCTACCACACCCCCTCTTCCACAGATTGTTCCCTAGGCTTAGAAAAGGAGCATAGGTGGATGAGAAGCAAAACAGTCTACTTTCTCTGGAGATGTCGTTTTGGACTCTAATCAGTTCTGGCTGTTTCCTTTCATGGGCTGACAGTTTGTTCAGGAATAACCTTTCAATCCTACTAATGAAGCACAAGCAATTAGATATATAGGTATTTAAACAGTACTAATTATTATGGTAGGTTACTTTGGTATAGACACAGATGTTTGGATGGTGTGCTAATCCATGAATTACATTTTTTTTTTTGTAAAAGATGACAAGGTCTTACTGTGGCTTATAACATCTCCTGACCACTAGAGGATATAAGCTTGTGGCATCAGCCGTGAGTTATTCCTCCAAGGAGAGAGCTAATAGCTAATTAGATTTGGGATATACAGACATATGGCTGCCACTGCTGCACAGTATTTCCAGGCAGGTGAGGTGTAGCTGATGTATATAAACCTTTGAATGGGGCTGTAGAGGTAGCTGAGGTTAAGAGCACTGACTGCTCTTTCAGAGGACCTGGGTTCAAATTTCAGCATCCACATGGCAGCTAACAACCATCTCTAACATGAGTTCCAGGGGAGCTGACACTCTCTTCTGACATCGTCAGCCATTAAACGACATGGGTGTACTTGCATACATGTAGGCAATACACTCATACACATAAAAATTCAAAAAAAAACTTTGAACATTTATGGATAAGTAGAGAAATAATGGTGGTAACTGGTTGCTTCTAGCATCTCTGGCTAAAATAACAAAGAAAAAAGATGAGCTTATATAAAATTAAATACCCAGCTCTAGATGGGCATAAATTATCTAGAAGTTTCTATGTGTGCCCTGGAGGAGAATCTTCTCTCCAGCAGCCATAGGACTCAAGTTGAGGAAAATGAAATTCAAACCCTCATCATACGATTTGGTAAAATGTCTCTCGTAGGCTCATTAATTTAAACATTTTGTCCCTACCTGGTGGTGCTGTTTAGGAAGGTTGTGAAGACCCTAGGAGGAAAAACCTTGCTGGAGGAAGTGGGTCACAGGGCGTGGCCGACAGGCTTTATAGCGCAGTCTCACTTCCTGTTCCTTGCTCTCTTCTTCCCAACTGAAGATGCAATGTAAGCAGCTGCCCAAGCTCCTGCTGCCTTGGTTTCTTTCCTATGAGGCACTGGACCCTGGAACTTTGACCCCAAAAAACTCTTTTCTCCCTTATGTTGTTTGTGCCAAAGTATTTTGTCACAGCAACATGAAAAGAAACTAAGAGAGAAGCAGCCTCCAAGTTCCTCAACCTGTGACACCAGAACCCTGCTCCCAGATGTGTGTCTAAGAAAGATGAAACATACCCTGTCCTGTTGGTCTGTCCAGGAGTTGTTATAGTGTCCCTCTCCTGTGTGGGCAACTAATGTGCACACATTCATTTAACACATTCATTCAAAAAATACTAAGTATCTACTATGTATTAGGCACTGGGACACAGTAGTGGACAAAATAGCTGAAAGCCCCTGCCTTTGTTTAGAAATTAGGGTTGTAGTTCAGTGGTAGAGTGCTTTCACAAGGGCATAGACATACTCCCTAGCACTGGAAAAAAAAAAAAAAAAGAAAAAAATGTCCTGGCTTCCTTTAACTTACAGTACAATGGGAAACAAGGTGATCAACCATATGTACTATGTGATGTGGAGGTGTTGGGGGTCTTAAGCTTGATGGCTGGCCTGGGAAAGGGTTAGATAGAAGACCGTCAATTGCGATAGAAATGGTAACGTGTTCATTCCAGGGGCCAGCCAGGCTGAGGTCCAGATGTGTGAGTGGCTGGTGTGTGTGGCTGCTGCGAAGGGAGGGTCGTCTCTGCATCAGCCATGCTGTAGAGGTGGGGGAGCGGAGCACTCCCATGATAAGATTTGGGCTTTGAAGGAATCATTCTGGTGATCCTGTGAGGGAAGACAGTTTAAGACAGTTACTTTCCAGTTGCTGCTCACAGTGCCATGGGCAGTAGGGAGCCTGGGTAAGGGCTCAGCAGTAATCCAACCAGACATGCTAGCATCTTGGTGTTTGGCAGAGTGGCTGTGGATGTGGTAGTTCAGTGGATGTTTCCCAAAGAAGAGGAAGGTGGATGAAGCAAGTGATGCTGAGAAAGAAAGGGGGAGAGCAAGAATGAATCTGGTTAAATAAAGTCAAGATGGAGCAAAGAATGGCGAGAAGAGAGGTGGGCAAATGGGCAGCTGCAGAAGTGGCACGTGTCCTCGTCAAAGTGCCGTGGCTCTCAATCTACTATCAAACAATCCACTGCCCAATAAGAGAAGAGCACAGCTGCTGGCTTCGTTTTAAATAACAGCAGAAAACAGCATAACTGAATGGAGAGGATTAAGTGGCCTTGTTAGTTTGGATTCCAAATAATGGGAAGAAAAACACCACATCAGCTCAGGAGGCAAATACACAAGAGTCTCTGAACTCAGAGCAGAAAACCAGTCATGTTTACTTTCTCATTGACTCTCAGGATTGTCCAAAAATGTAACACCGTCATTCCCTTCTGCAGCATAAGGGAACATTAAAGTTACTTTTCCTATTTCATATGTTCATTTCCTTTCCCCGTCACTATTTTTTGATTGTTAAATTGCTTTCAGATGGCTCAAAATGGCAATCTGTTGAAAATAAAGCCAAGAAATTCTAGGGAAAAAAAACCCAAATGGATAAATTTGGAAAAGCCTCCTTGAAGATACGTAATAAAATGTACATATTTACTTTTAAGAAATGTGTTCCCTGACTGAACTTAAAATATGCTGTGAACGTTGGTTTTAGAAACACAGTTAACACTCAGAATACTGACAGCTCACTATAGATGCTGAGGACACAGGACACAGATCTGGACAAGAGGTGAGTCCCTGACTTTATGGAGTCACTGCCTGGATTGGGAAGCAGGAATTACAGAGATAAATACTGCGATTTGAAGTGTGTTGAGGTGAGGGGCGCTGCAGAGACAAGGGAAAGTGAGGAAGAGACTTGGGGTAGGATGCCGACGATTACAAGGGGAGGGGAAAGGGAGACCCTGTCTCAAAAACACACACACACAAAACTTCCATTTGCACAAAGGTGCTGAAGTGTGTGAGCCATGCAGAGATGTGAGAGAAGAGGGCAAAGCTGAAGCAAAGGTTGGAGGTTGTTCACACCTTGTGGTTGAGTGGAATCAGTGAACTTGGAGTAGCAGGAGACGAGATTAGGCCAGATGAGGTCAAAGGGCATGGTGGCATCTGCCTTTGATGCCAGCACTGAGGAGGCAGAGGAATGTGTATCACTGTGAGTCTGGGGCCAGGCAAGGCTCGAAACAAAAACAGAACGGAAAAAAAGAGGTGAGAGCTCAGCCAGCGAGAGGCCACATCCCTGAGTGTGTCGGTGAGGCTGTTTCCAGAGAAGACTGACTGTGGCAGGAGGGTGCATCTTCAATGTGGATAGCACAGTTCTCAACATAATAAAGATGGGAAAGGAAAGGCAAGCAGAATGCTGCCCATGCTCTGTTTTCTGGCTGGCTACCATGATGTGAACTTGAACCATGAGATATATAATCTCTCTCTCTCTCTCTCTCTCTCTCTCTCTCTCTCTCTCTCTCTCCCCCCCAGGGCCCCATGTAGCCCCAGTTGGCCTGGAACTTTAGACCAGGCTGACCTCAGTCTCACATAGATCCACCTGCCTCTGCCTCCCCAGTGCTGTGATTAAAGGCATGCACTACCATGCCTAGCATAATTCTTCTCTTGATCTCTTTATGTTATTTCTGTCCAATGTAAAAAGTGAAATAATACAGATGGGTCATGGCAGGTGACATGGGAGCTCATGAAATCAACAGCCTGCTGACAGCTTTTTTTTTTTTTTTTTTGGTCTTTTCGAGACAGGGTCTCCTATAGCCAGCTGTCCTGGAACTCACTCTGTAGACCAGGCTGGCCTTGAACTCACAAAGATCCGCCTGCCTTTGCCTCCCAAGTGCTAGGATTAAAGGCATGCACCACCACGCCTGGCCTTCTTTAGGGAGAAAGAAAACCAGTGGATTGTAAGGTGAAAACATCTGCAAAGTATTTGTATGATACAGGACTCATAGATGTGACATACACACAAGTCTTAGTGCCATCAAGATTTATTAATGTTGTAACATTGATAATTTGTTTCTTTGTTTTTTGGTCTTTTCAAGACAGGGTCTCTCCATAGCCCCAGCTTTCCTGGAACTCACTGTGTAGACCAGGCTGGCCTTGAACTCACAAAGATCTACCTGCCTCTGCCTCCCAAGTGCTAGGACTAAAGGTGTGCACCACCATGCCAGGCAATAATTTGTTTCTTTTTTATTGTAACTTAATATTCCATTGTATAGCTATACCATAAGGTAAGTCAATATAGTAAATAACCCAATTAAAAAGGGGAATATTATCTGAATCGATGATTCTCCAAAGATCTACAAATGCATAATAAAAATAAATTACATTTCTCTAATGGCTAGTGACATTGAGTATGGGAGGATGTTTAGAATTGTCAGTTACTAAGGAACTCCAAAACTACAGCATGACACCTTCATACTCATGAAGGTGTAAATAATAAAAAGATATTAAAATGTATTGACAAGGATGTGGTAAAAGGAGATTCTTGTAGGTTGCTGGTGGTAATATAAAATGGTGCAGCTTATTTGTAAAACAATCTAGAAGTTTCTCGAAATGTTAAAACATGGACTTACCATATGGCTCAGCAATTCTGCTCACAAGTATAGACCCAAGGGAAGTGAAAACACATCTGTACACAGAAGATTCATTCGTATGCTTACAGCAGCATTTTCCTAATAGCCACAACTGTCTATCGGCTGAGGTGAAGATAAATGTGATATATCCATACAGTGGAATATTCCTTAGCATTTCAGGAAAAGAGAGAATGACCTATGCTACCAGATGAGTGACTCTTGAAGACATTATTCTTTTTTTTTAAGGGATTCATAATATAAGAGCACAGTTGTTTTCAGATCACATTGATGTTGCTTTCTCAGTTTGCCATACAATTAGGTAATTGGTACTAGCATCCATAGATGAAGGATACCATACCGTGCATCATTTGTTTTTCTGGGACTGTCTTACTTCACTCAGCATGATACCTTCTAGCTCCAGCCATTTACTTGCAAAGCTCATGATGTCATCTTTCTTTACTGCTGCATAGAACTCCATTGTGTAGATGTACCACATTTTCTCTATCCACTCGTCAGTTGAGGGGAAACCCAACTTGGGTTGGTTCCAGCTCCTTGCTAATGTGAAGAGAGCTGCAATAAACATGGCTGTGCATGTATCTCTGTGGTAAGATGAGTCTTGCGGGTACATACCCAGGAGTGGTATGGCTGGGTCGGGTGTCAAGTTCATTCCAAGTCTTCCAAGGGTTCTCCACACTGCTTTCCATAGTGGCTGCACAAGTTTACATTCCCACCAGCAGTGGATGAGTGTTCCCCTTTCCCCACAACCTCTCCAACACTTGGTATCATTTGTTTTCTTGATCCTAGCCAGTCTTATTGGAGAAAGATGATATCTTAAAGTGGTTTTAATTTGCATTTCCTTAATTATTAGTGATGTTGAACACTTCTTAAGATGTTTCTCAGCCATCTCTAATTCCTCACTTGTGAAGTCTCTGTTCAGCTCTTTGCTCCATCTTTTGAGTGATTCATTTGTTTTCTTTCTTCTTTGTTTTTTGAGTAGTTTATATATTCTGGAAATCAATGCTTTGTCAGATGTATCTGTGGTAAAGGTTTCCTCCCACTCTGTGGGTTTTCTCTTCACTTCCTTGATTGTTTCTTTAGATGTACAGAAGCTTTTGAGTTTAATGAGGTCCCATTTGTCAATTATTGACCTTAATTCTTGCACAGCTGCTGTCTGATTTAGGAAGTCTTTTCCTACACCTATGTCTTATAGTCTGCTGCCAAGTTTTTCTTCTATCACCTTCAGAGTTTGGGGTTTCACGTTGAGGTTTTTAATCCATCTGGAGCTAACTTTTGTACAGGGTAAGTGGTAGGGGTTTAATTTCATTCTTCTACAAGTGGTGATCCAGTTTTGCCAACACCACTTGCTGAAGATGTTGTCTTTCCTCCATTGTGTTTTCTTGGCCCCCTTGTCAAATATGAGATAGCTGAAATTGTATGTGCTCACGTTTGGATCTTCAGTTTTGTTCCATTGGTCAACAGGTCTGTTTTTGTGCCAGTACCCAGCGGTTTTTATGACTATAGCCCTGTAGTATAATTTGAAGTCTGGTATAGAGATTCCCCCCTGTATTGCTCTTTTCACTCAGGTTGTTTTGGCTATTTGGGGTCTTTTGTTTTTCCAAATGAAATTAAGGACTTTTTTTTCCATGCCTGTGAAGAAACTCTTGGGGATTTTAATTGGGATTGCATTGAATCTATACAAGAGTTTGGGTAGAGTGGACATTTTTACTATATTAATTTTCCCAATCCATGAGCATGGGAGGTTTTTCCATCTTCTGATGTCTTCTTCAATTTCCTTTTTCAAGGGTTTAAAATTTTTGTTGTAGAGATCTTTGATGTCTTTGGTTAGGTTTGTTCCTAGGTATTTTATTGTTTTTGAGGCTATTGTGAGTGGGAAGGTCTCCTTGAATTCCTTCCTCAGTTGCTTGTTGTTGGTGTAAAGAAAGGCTACTGATTTTTCTGGGTTAACTTTGTATCCTGCCACTTTACTGAAGCTCTTGATCATTTCTAGGAGTTTTCTGGTGGAGTTTTTAGCATCCCTTAAGCAGACAATCATATCGTCAGCAAAAAGGGATAGCTTGACTTCCTCTTTTCCAATTAGTACACCTTTAATTTCCTTTTCTTGCCTTATTGCTCTAGCAAGTGTTTCAAGAACTATATTGAAGAGGAATGGTGACAGGGGGTAGCCTTGCCGAGTTCCTACCTTTAAAGGGAATGCCTCTGTCATTTCCCCATTTAGGATGATATTGGCTGTGGGTTTCCTGTATATGGCTTTGATTACATTGAGGAATGATCCCTCCAATCCAATTCCCTCTAAGACTTTAAGCATAAAGGGATGCTGGATTTTGTCAAAGGCTTTTTCCGCATCAATTGAGATGTTCATGTGGTTTTTGTCTTTCAGTCCATTTATATGCTTGATGATATTTATTGATTTTCATATGTTGAACCATCCCCTGCATCTCTGGTATGAATCCAACTTGGTCATGATGGATGATCTTCATGATGTGGGTCTGTATGCAATTTGCCAGTCTATTTTGGCATCTGTGTTCATTAATGAGATGGGTCTATAGCTCTCCTTTTTGGTTGTATCTTTGCCTGGTTTTGGTAATAGAGTGATGCTGGCTTCATAGAAGGAATTTGGGAGAGTTCCCTCTGTTTGTATCCTTCTAAACAATTTGAGTAATAATGGTTGTAAGTCTTTTTGAAATGCTTTATAGAATTCTGCTGTGAAACCATCTGGCCTGGGCTTTTTTTAGTTAGGAGGTTTCTTATTAGATCTTCAATTTCTTCATATATTATGGGTCTGTTTAAGCTGTGGATCTCTTCTTGATTGAGCTTTGGTGATTCCCAGGATTTCAGATATTCATCCATTTTTTCTAGGTTTTCAAACTTAGTAAAGATTTTTGAAGTATTCCCATATGACTTTCTGGATCATTTCATTGTCTGTTGTGATGTTTCCCCTTTCATCACAGATTGTATTGATTTGGAGTTGTTCCTTCTTTCTTTTGGTTAACTGGGCTAGAGGTCTGTCTATCTTATTTATTCTTTCAAAGAACCAACTTTTGGATTCATTGATTTTTAAAATTTTATTTTTGTATGTGTATGAGTGTACTGTCTACACATAGGTTTGTGCACCCATGTCGTGCAATGCCCCAGAGGTCAGAAGAGGGTCTTGGATTCCCCTGGCACTGGAGTTCTCCTGGAATTGGAATTACAGATGGTTCTTATCCGCCATGTGGGTGCTGGGGATCAAACCCGGGTCCTCTGCAAGAGCAGTCAGTGCTCTTAACTGCTAGGCTATCTCTCCAGCCCCATGGATTCATTTATTTTTTTTGTATTGTTTTGTTTCTATTTCATTGATTTCTGCCCTGATTTTTGTTATTTCTTCCTGTCTGTTGCGTTTAGGGTTCATCTGTTGTTTTCTCTCAAGTGCTTTTAGCTGCAGTGTTAGATTGTTCACTTGTGCTCTGTTTTTCTAATGTAGGCACCCAGGGCTATAAACTTACCTCTTAGGACTGCTTTTAAAGTATCCCATAGGTTTTGTTATGTTGTTATTCAGTTCTAGGAATGGTTTTATTTCTTTCTTTATATCTTCCTTGACCCATTCATTATTCAGGATTATTTTGTTTAGTCTCCATGTATTATGGCAGATAGTAGGGTTTATCCTGGTGTTGATAGTGAGCTTTATTGCATTGTGGTCTGATGCATGAAATTATTTCAAACTTTTTGTATTTGTGGAGGTTTCTTCTGTGTCCCAGTATGTGGTTGATTTTGGAGAATGTTCCGTGGGGCACTGAGTAGAAAGTATATTCTTTGGTATTAGGGTGGAATATTCGGTAGATGTCTGTGAGGTCCATTTGGTGTATCGTATCATTCAGTTCAGATGTATCTCTGTTTACTCTTTGTCCTGTTGAGCTGTCCAAAGGGCTCAGTGGGGTACTGAAGTCCCCTACTATGAGTGTACTGGGGTTGGTCTGTGCCTTGTGGTCCTGGAGAATTGTCTTTATAAAGTTTGGTGGACCAGAATTTGGTGCATATATATTCATAATTGTGAAATCTTCATGGTGAATTGTTCCTTTGATATAAATGTAACTGCCTTGTCTCTTCTGATTTCTTTTACATTGAAGTCTATTTTGTCTGATATTAAAATAGCAACACCTGCTTTCTTTTTTTTTCTTATATGGGAGAAATATACTATACTCAGCCTCTACTGTAAGGCTGGCAGCCATGAGAACTCCTTTTTTAATGTAGCATGCTATGGAACCTGCTTTCTTTTTGGTACCATTTGCTTGGAATTTTTTCCACCCTTTCACTTTAAAGTAGTGCCTATCCTTGAAGGTAAGAGGCATTTCTTGTAGACAGCATATGGATGGGTTCTGTTTCCTAATCCAGTCTCCCAGTCTATGTCTTTTGATTGGAGAGTTTAGTCCATTAATATTTAAGGTTATTACTGATAGATGTGTGTTGCTTCCTTTTCCCTTATTATCCATTTGTGGTTTTGGTTTAGGTTTCTACTTCTGCAGTTATGCTTTTATTGATTTCTCTTTCTAGGTGCCTGGGGATGGCTGCTCCTTTCTTCTGTCCTTTGAATTGCTTCAAGTATTCTTTGAAGGGTTGGCTTTCTGGACATGTATCCTTTCATCTTGTTTATGTCATGGAAGATTTTTCTCTCTCCTTCACCTATGATCGACATTTTTGCTGGGTATAGTAACCTGGGCTGGCCTCTATAGTCCTTTAACAGTGGGAATGCTTTGCTCCATGTTCTTCTTGCTTTCATAGTTTGCACTGAGAAGTCAGTTGTAATTCTGATAGGTTTCCCCTTATAGGTCACTTGTTGTTTTTCTCTTGTGGCTTTCAGAATTTTGTCTTTGGTTTGGGTGTCTAGCATTTTAACTATGAAATGTGTGGAGAGTTTCTTTTCTGATCGTGTCTATTTGGAGTTCTATGTGCTTCTTGTATTTGTATTGGTTTGTCTTTTTTTAGTTTGGGGAAATTTTCTTCTATTATTCTGTTGAAGATCTGAGCAATACCAATCTCTTGGGATTTTTCTCCTTCCTCTATTCCTATGATGCATAAGTTTGATCTTTTCATAGTGTCCCACAGTTACTGGTTGTTCCACTTTTGTGTATTTTTAAATTTTTCATAATCTTTACTTGAGGTTTTTATTTGTTCTGTGTTATCTTCCAGGTCTGATATTCTTTGTTCTCCTTCCTCCATTCTACTTCTGAGGCTTCTTCCATTCCTTTCCTCTTGATTGGATGGGTGTTTGATTTCCTTTTTCATTTCATCTTCTGATTTCTTTAGTATTTCTACTTCCTTTTGGAGCTTCTCAATCTCTTCTTGTAGCTCTTTGCTTCGCTGGTTGGTTTCCTTATCTTTTTCAACATGGGATCTTTTTAGTGTTTCCACTTCCTTCCGGAGTTTGTCATTCTCTCTCTCTAGGTCCTTCTTGAGTTTTTAATTCTCTTTTCTTTGATTTGCTCTTTATACTCTTGGACTTCTTTAAGTATGTTCACAATTGTACTTCTAATATCTGTGTCCTGGGCCATCCTCAGGGGGATCCCACTCTAGGAGTCTTCCACAGGGTTGGTAGAGCTTGCTGTGGAATTATCCTGCACCTTTCCCATGTTGTGTCTTCTTCCTGTCTCTGGCATGTGGGTTTCTCTTTGCCTGTATTCCAATGCGAATCCCAAATGCCTCTTCACTGTGTTGAAGGCTTGCTTTGGTTGCCTCCTTCAGAAGCCCTCATTGTTTGTTTGATTGATTTGCTTTTCTCCTTTTCTCCTTGCTTATGGAGTGTTGACTTGTCTAAGCTTTAGGCTTTCTATTGGAAGTCTAACTCACTCTTCCCTTTCTGTTCTGAAGGCTCTCCAGACTCCACTTGGGCAGTCCTTCATCAATCCCACTTGGGGGGGGGGAGGAAGGATATTGCTGTTTAGTCTGTGCCCTGGTACCTATGCTTCAGGTGGTCAAGGGAAATCCCCAATCTCAAGCCTCACACAGGCCCACCTTTTATACCACCAGCTAGGAGGACAACTCCACCCCCACAGCCACACAAGCCAATCAAGAGCCAAAGATGAATAGATCAAACCAAACAATCCACCTGGCTGAAGCACTCCTACCTGTGCTTCAGGTGGTCCTGGGAAATCCACAATCTCAAGCCTCATACAGGCCCACCTTTTATACCACCAGCTAGGAAGACAACTCCACCCCCACAGCCACACAAGCCAATCAAGAGCCAAAGATGAATAGATCAAACCAAACAATCCACCTGGCTGAAGCACCCAGCTCCTACCTGTGCTTCAGGTGGTCCTGGGAAATCCCCCGAAGACATTATTCTAATGAAAGAATCTGGCATGTAGACTGTAGCCTGTGTGGTTCCATTTATGTGAAATGAAATGTTCAAACAAGCAAATCCACAGAGACAGACTGCCGATTAGTGGATGTCAAGGCCTTCATGAAACAGAACATGAGGGAGCAATGATTTAGGGCTGTTCCCTCAGGGTAGCAAAGAGGTTCTAAAACAGACTGTGGTTGTTACACAGCTCTGTGGATGTCCTAAGGCCTACTGAATTGCGCACTTAATTTATTCTTTTGGTTGTATGTGTGTGCGCACACATGTAAATGCTAGTGTGTATGTGTACGTACATGTGTGCTTGCTCACATGAGCATTCATGTGAGTTTAGAGCCAAGAGATCAGCCTTCCTCAGTTGCTTCTCCATCTTATCTTTTGAGACGGTGCCTCTTGCTGAGCCGTGAACTCACCCGTAGTCTAGAGCTGCCAGCCAGCAAGCTCCAGGGATCCTGCAGTTGTTCTCTCTCTTCTGGGATTACAGATGTGCACCACCACACCTGCCTTTTTTGTGGGGGTTTTGGGGATCCAAACTGAGGTCCCCATGCTTACATGACAAGTGTGAGTTACTGACTGAGCCATCTCTTCAGCTCTAAATGCACATTTCAATGTGTGAGCTGCATGGTATATGAATTAGAGCTCTGTAGTACTGTTAAAAATAGCAAGCCCCCACCCAAGGCTCAGGCTGGCTACTGTAAGAGAATAGGCAGGGTTGGCAGGAGGGGATGAGGGCATTGGCAAGGAGTGTGGCAGGTGGGGGAAGAAGGGAGAAGTGGAGAGATTCTGAGTGTCATTTCACAGGAGAGCTAGGGGCTTAGCTGCTGGCCTGTATGTGGGGAGGGAAGGGGAGGGAACCCGCCTTCCTACTAGGTTGGGAAGACTGGGGCGCTCTGAGATAGAGGAGTGAGAGGTGGGGGCTGATGTACGGCTTGGCGTCTCTCTGGACCTCCCCATGGTGAGACAGTGTACAAGTATTCTGAGAAATGCAGAGAAGTGGAGCCCAGTCCTTGCCTCATGAAGATGGCACTCTGAGGATAGATTTCAGTCCAGAACACAAGAAAAGTTAAACCAGGACAAGATCTTAATAAGAGCTTGGGGTAAGACCACAAGAGACATCCCAGGAACATGCACTAGTAAGCCCATAGAGATTCAAATGTTACCTCAGGATGAGGAGGAGGAGAGTGGTACACTGTGTGAATAGCCACAGGAAGGCCTCGCACTCAGGGACTCTTTGGCTCAGGCCAATTTTATGCAGAGATACTAAGGGGGGTGGGCTGGGGAAGGCAGAGAACAATGAATTCCCTTCTCAAACACAGAGGGGAAAACTCTGCTATCTTTTGGCTGATGATGATAATGAGCTAAACGGTTTTGTTCCAGATCAAAAACAATTGGCCTCTTGTGCAAGATGAAATGCCAGGAAGGGGCCACTGGCCTGCTCTGGCCCAGATCATAAGCAGTGCTCCTGACAGAATGCCCAGGACAGGAGACAATAAAAGGGACAAATGTTGCTATGGAATCCCTGAGGGGAGGGAGCCGGGAGACAGGGAAGGAGCTGGAGATTCTACAAGAAAACCACATTACCACCTGGGAGGGAAGGACTAGAGAGATGGCTCAGCAGTTAAGAGTGCTGGCTATTCATGCAGAGGACCTGGGTTTGGTTCCCAGCACCCACATAGTGGTTAACAACCATCTATAATGCAATCTCCAGGGAATGCAATGCCCTCTTCTGACCTCCGCAGGCATTGTATGATGCAGGCACACTTACATCCATGCAGGCAAAACACTCATGCACAAAAGTTTTAAAACAAAATAAATTAAACATGCTGAAATTCAAGGAGCTCACTTCCATCATTAAATGTTCAGTGCTTTTGGAATTAATTGCCAGTTCTTCTTTCAAACACAAATAAGATGGTCATGTGATATTTTTTAATTAACTGAAAACATTTCTTTGATTTAGATTTTAATTTTCTTGGGAAAGATATAGATCCCACTTCAGGTATTAAGGTATTAGAAATGATCTTGGGGCTGGGGAGACAGCTCGGTCAGTTAATGCTTGCCGTGTAAATAGGAAGACTTGGGTTTGTTTCCCAGAACCCGTATAAAAAACCTGGCCGGGGCTGGAGAGATAGCCCAGCGGTTAAGAGCACCAACTGCTCTTGCAGAGGACCCGGGTTCGATCCCCAGCACCCACATGGTGGCCGAGAACTGTCTGTAACTCCAATTCCAGGAGAACTCCAGTTCCAGGGGAATCCGAGACCCTCTTCTGACCTCAGAGGCATTGCACAACACGTGTGCACAAACCTACATGCAGACAGTACATTCATACACATACAAAAATAAATAAAATTAAAATTAAAAAAAAAAAGCTGGCTGTGGGGACGTGGACTTGTCATCTCAGTGCTGGGAAGGTAGAGATAGGTGGATCCCTGGTGCACGCTGGACAGTCAACCTCCCTTACTTGGTGAGTTCCAGGCTCATGAAAGATTCTCTCTCAAAAACAAGATGCAAAATACCGGAGTTTGATCTCTGGACTCCACATGGATGAGTACACACATATACACTTGCACATGTTCCAGCCCACAAAGGTGTGCCACATGCATCCATCCATACATACATACATACATGTGAAGGGGCATGAGAGGCAACAACACCCTTAAAGAGGGCGCCTAAAGGAAGTAAGGTAGGTGGGCCAGCTGGTCCTAAGTAAACAAGAGGGGGGTAAAGGTAGGTGGGCCAGCTGGTCCTAAATAAACAAGAGGGGGGTAAAGGAAGTAAGGTAGGCGGGCCAGAGTTGTTTTGAAACTTTTCCAATTGGCTCTAGCTATTTGACCTTTAAGATGATTGGCTGTTCCCTTGTGGGTTTTGCCTTTATAAGCTACTGTAGTGCTTGCAATAAACGAGATCGGCTGTGACTGACTCCCAGTCTGTCTGAGTGTCTCAGGGTCATGGGAGGCTGCGAGGTGGGGCAGATTACGTACCTGTGTTTCCCCTTCCACCTGGTTGCCGTGCAGGGCAGAACCCCACATACATGCACACACACACACAGAATCTTCATATTCTATAAGTTGGGTGTTTGTCTCTTGAGAGTCAGTGCTCTCTCTGTTCAAATCTGCTGCTATTTCATAATCTCTCTATGCCTCAATTTCTTCATCTGGAGTGTAGGGAGGATTGCAGTGGTGTATACCTTTAGCCTCAGCACTCAGAAGGCAGTGGCAGGAGGATCTCTGTGAGATTGAGGCCAGCCTGGTCTATATAAGTTCCAGGGTCGCTATGGCTACAGTGGGACCCTGTCTCAATAAGAAAAAAGGAAGGAGAATGGCAACTTCGGACCCACTTTGCGAGGTTGCTGGGAGCCCTGAGCTATTTGTGCCACACTTCAAGGAAGCAATTCCCAGCAGTTCAGAGCACACGGGAAACATTGGCTGTGCTCTTCTGTGTCTCTCTTCACTATAGCTCAGCAGAGAAAACTTGCATGAAGCTCACACAGTACAAAGAAGCCAGCCACCGACGGGAGTGACTGCTTTTAGCATAGGAAAATAAAAAACTGCACATTGACATGGAACTTCTTGGCAGCTAAAATCTTCCGTATAAGATGCAAACCAGCTAAAGTTGGAGGTGCGCCGGTGTTAAACACACGTGTCCATAGAAGTTTTGTTTGTTATTGTTTTGGTCTTTTTGAGACAAGTTCTCCCTGTAGCCTCAGGTGACCTGAAACTCCCTATGTAGACCAAGCCGGCTTCTCTCTCACAGAGGTCTGCCTCCTGAGTGCTGGGATTAAAATTGTACACCACAACACTCAGCTTTTTTTTTTAATAAAACTAAAATTCATTTTTTACCACACAATAAAATATGAAGCTTAGATATTAAATATTATTTACTGAAATGTATTATCTGTTCAACATAATGTTGAAGTATTCTATCACACGTAATTTTGATATCATACAATACCATTGTTTTCTTATAAAAGTAATAAATGTTTATTACAGAAAGCCTAGAAGATAAGGAAGTGATAAAGTAGGAACAAGTAGCTTGCTGGATGCTTGTGAGAAGCATGTTTATGAGAACAATGCTTTTGAAATTAAATTCTGTTCAGAATATTGTTTTCTAGATATTAAGAAATGTGTCAGAATGCTTATTGTTATGCTGTGTTGTTAACATAGAGCTTCATATTTTGCCATACTCACAAATAAATAAACCAAGTAATCTGAAATTGGGAATATTTTTAGATTTTCCAAAGGGCTCATAGTGCTTTCCTGTGAATTGATCTACCTAGCTTCTGATTCTCCTAATGCCACTCGTCAGTGTTACTGTGGTAACAAGACCTAAGAAATCTATACTGGTCTGTTACTATGTTACATTATTATTACCTGAGACAATCAACTTACACAGAAAGCATGCTTATTTTGGATGACAGTTTTGAGGGTTCTCTTTGTGAATGGTTGACTTCATTGCTTTGGGTACATGATAACATAAGGATCTTGTGTTGTTGGTTAATTTTTGTCAGACACCTGGTATGATGATTTGAAAGACAATGTCCTCCAAAGGCTTGGAGCAGTTGGACATTTTGTCCTCAGTTAGTGGCACTGTTTTGGGAGGTCTTAGGAGGCACAGCCATGCTGGAGAAAGCATGTCAATGGGGGTTTAGAGAATTCTGAGGCCTCACTGTATTTCCAGTCACTCTCTGCTTCAATCGCTCTACTTTCTGCTCCAGCCACTTTTGCTGCCATGTCTGCCCCCCATTATGGGCCCTTTCCCCTGGAACCATAAGCTCAAATAAACCCTTCCATAAACTGCCTTGGGCATGGTGTCTTATCATAGCAACAGAAAAGTAATTTACATGCCAGGTTGTCAAGTTGACTAGATCTAGAATTAACTGAAATGTGAAGACTTTCTTGATCAGATTATTATTTGAAAGATCCCCCTGAGTGTGGGTGCACCTTCTGGTGGCAGCCTGTATAGAAGGCCATGGCAGAAGGGAGCCCTTGCTTTTTACCTGCAAGGTTATCTCTTCTGTTGCTGGCGCATTCATTTGCCCATATTAGAACCAGCTTCTTCATAGTCCAGTGAAGACCAGCAGATCTCCAGGAATCCTTCAGGCCTTCAGAACCAAATTGGATTGCCAGCCTCATGGATTACTGGATTCTCTGCCTCTTCTGTGTGGTACAGACTTTGGTGGGCTACTTTGACGCTACCATGTAAACAAATCTAATAAATCCATATCTATATACATAAAATCAGTTCTGTTCTGTTAGAGAACATAATAATCTTGGAAAGAAGGTACCTCAAATGAGAAATTTCCTCTCTCAGATTGACCTCTGGGCATGTTTGTGAAACATTTTCTTGATTTCTAATTGGTGTAGGAAGGCCCACCTACCTACCATAGGAGGTGCTGTTGCTGGGCCTGTGGACTGTAAGGAAAGTAGCTGAGCCAGGCGTGGCGGCGCACACCTTTAATCCTAACACTCGGGAGGCAGAGGCAGGCGGATCTTTGTGAGTTCAAGGCCAGCCTGGTCTACAGAGTGAGTTCCAGGACAGCTGGGGCTACAGGGAGACCCTGTCTCGAAAAGACAAAAAAAAAAAAAAAAAAAAGTAGCTGAGAAAGCCAGGGGGATACAAGCCAGAAAGCAGTGTTTCTCCTTGGTCTCTGCCTCAGCTCTGTTTTCCTGCTTTGAGTTCTTGTCTGACTTCCCTCAAGGATGGCCTGTGCCTTAGAATTGTAAAGATGAAATAAACTCTTTCTTCCACATGTTGTTTTTAGTCAATATTTTATAACAGCAACAGAGAAACGAACTAAAAAGGAGCTTGTGGCAGAGCAAAGCTGCTCGCTTCATGGTTAGGAATGGTTGCTTCCTCCAGGATATCAATGGCCGGAAGATCCACCCCCTCCCCGTCAAGGACTCACTCTTTAAAGATTCCAACACTTTTCTTTACAGCCAGAAGTTGGGGACCAGCCCTCCAACCCGTGTGCCATGGGAGACCCTTAAGATTCTGACTATAGCAGGCAGCAGGCACTGAGCTGAACAGGCTTATTTGAAGGAAGGTCTGCATTTGCCATGCCTCTGTCACAATCATTTCCCACAGCAGGTGTGATAGGTAGTTTTGAGTGTCATCTTGACTGAACTGAAGAATGTCCAAAAAGCTGGAGCACAGAGCTTGATGTTTCCAGGGAAGCTTGTGGTGAGATCAGCAGACAGCATGGGGAAAGTCTATCCTCCCTGTGCTGGTGCTACCCAGTGGATCTGGGGCCTGAATGCAGAAAAAAGAAGTCATCAGCTGACCTGACTCGCATTCTCCCTCCCAGGGCCCCACTCCTCCTAACTTGACACACAGAGCTCCGGGTTCTCCAGTCTTTGGACTCTTGGACTTGAACCCAAGGCCCCTGAGGGCTCTCTGGCATCTGGCCTTGGACTAGGGGCTGTTGTCAGCTTCCCTGGGGTTCCAGAAGTGGACTAAGACATGCTACCCATTTCTCTAGATCTCTGATCTGTAGGTGACACTGGAGCCTGGCTCCCATCTCTCCTTCTGTGTCAGTCTCTTTGGGGAATGCCAGCCAATGCAACAGCTATTAAAGATCTGAGGTTCAGTGTATTTCCGTCTTGAATACAGTAAATTATTTGACATAAATCATCTGCCTCAAACTTCAGGACCTTATTTTCATTGTGAGAGGATACTACTGAGTATTATCAAATATGCATTTTTATGTGCAGCAGTTTAGGTAGTAAAGTTAAGCAACAATGCAATAGACTGTCTTCCTTTAAGGTAACAGTTACCTTTATTAAATAAATCCAAAATTTCCAACCAAACTGAATCCTAACATGTCTTCAAATTATTTTTAAAGCCAATTTTTAGTGAAGCTTTGTGCATTTCATACAAAAATTCCTATCAAGTTTAGAGCCATTCCCCCTTCCTTGTTCCCCACCCCACCAGAGCTCATGCATTCTGCCAACATGTTTTTTATCTTTTTCTCAGGCTATTCTAAAATTTTCAATGCAGAATTATACTGTTCTGAGCAGAAGTTCACCATTTCAATGAGTTCTTTGACCCAGTCTTTGTTGTTGTTGTTCCTTTCAATCTCCATCACTCCAAAATAGGCATATATGCATGCCACATATATCTTTTAGCATCTTCAGCTTATGATTTCTTTTTTTTTCTTTTTTTAAAATTAGGCTGAAGGTCTTCAAATTATCATTCATCTCTCTTCATTCTGTTTTTGAAATAAAAGGGAAGGATGCTGGAGAGATGGTTCAGTGGTTGAGAGCATTGGCTGCTTTTGCAGAGGACCTGGGTTCAATTCTCAGCACCCACATAACAGCTAACAAACATCTCTGACTCCAGTTCCAGGGAATCCAACCCCTTCTTCTGACCTCTGTGGGCACTCCACACACAGGTGCACTTACATACATTCAGACAATACTCTCATACACATAAAATAAAAATCAAATAAAATTTAAAAAAATAGAAAGGGAAAGTGTATCGGAGTCCTGGTAGACAGAGATTATGGATTCAAATGGCAAATGCAGGACTCAGATATTTACAAAGCAATGGATCTGGATTTCTGCTGTCCTGGGCACTGTAACCACCCAGTGTGAAGACCCCTAGCCTGGAGCAGGTCAGAGCAAGAACAGCTGCACAAGCTGGAGGCAGCATGTCTACCTCCAAGCAGTCAACAGCCAAGACTGTGTATTGAAACAGCCTTTAAAAGTAGATAAATTAAAGTGGCTTATGTACCCCTCTCTCTAGATAACTATTTACATCATCTGTACAGAGCTGAATACCACGCCAAGTCAGATCTGGGCACACGAGGGATAACATATGTGAATTTGGCACTAATTCCTTTGCTGGTTTTGGCAACTGCTTTTCCTAACCGAATCTGGCCAGAGCTTTGCTAGTCTTGTTATCTTTGTCATAGAGTGTGGGGGCCCTCCCCAGTGGGGCTAGCCTGTGAATGGATGCCCCTGCTTCCTAATTTGGCCCTTTCAGCAACCTCAGCCTTGGTATAAGGTTGATTTCAGCCCAATCTGTGTCTTTTTTCTGTATTCATGTGCTCTTGCTAGTTGGTTCCTGTATTCATTATTCTTCTGATTGCTGTGACAGAATACTTGACCAAAGCCACTTAAGGAAAGAAGAGTTTGTTTAGGCTCAACAGTTTCAGGGTACAATCCATCTGTCATGGCAGAGAAGGCAGGAGTTTGAGCCAGCTGGTCACAGATCCACAGTCAGCAGAGTGGTGATGAACGCCGGCGCTGTTGAGAACAAACAGGCGTGGTTCCTCACTTCTGTCAATCCTTGGTGTGTAGTTTGAAGGAACTTCTCATTTCGCACCTTTCAGACACTTTGCACACTAGCTCATCTTAATCTCATTCGATCCACGGGGACTTTTGACAGTTCTTTCTCATCTCTGCTGTGTGTTTGTTCGTCATGTCTCCAGCTAGTGTAGGGTACAGCTAAGCACGTGTTGGAGGAATGGCAGGCTGAAAGGTAGTGTGAGTCCAGTCTCACATTTATGTGATAGAGACATTTTGGACCACACAATACGTATCTGCTGAAACTCCATGTCAATTGTCTTACTGAGAAACAAACTGGTAAAGCAGCTTTATCTCAGGTACTCCTAAGTAGGTTGTGAGTTTATAATCAAAAGTGAATCTGAAGTTTTGAAAACATGAAAATATGTTATTAGTGGAATGTTTGATCCCAATGGGATCAGCTATAATATCCCCATCTAAGGTTCAGGGAACATAATGGAGGAAGGGGCAGAAAGAATGTAGGAGTGTAAGAAAGACGAGAGATGTGTGGCAAAAAGATGTCTCCAGACCTGACATAGTCATACACATGAACCCACTTCACAAGATTTGCACAAGATTGGGCCCATCAATACTCCACCATGGATCTAGAGACTATTGGCAATTAATGCATGTTGGAGGAGGGACATCACTTCCTCCTTAGCCACAGATAAGTTACCCTTGCTCCACTGAATAATTTCTCACCCTGGATTCGATAAAGCTAATTAAACTAAGGGGGTCACATACAGAAATAAACTGTGAAAGCAGGAGAGGGCACGCACCGAGAGGAAAGGTGCCATGGGAGAAGGAGCGGTATGAGGGAGAGGAATAGGGGGCGGAAATAACTGAGTATCATTATATAAATGTATGAAATGCTCACACAATTAAAATGGGGGAAGAGAAAAGTTACTAGGCTTATGAATCAGAGAAATATAAAAGTGCATAATATCCAAAACAAATTAGAGAAACTAATTCCTACATTAACAACGAAGTGAACTGATGTCTGCACAGGGAGCTTTCTCTCAATGTGTCATGGTGCTTATCTTCAATAATATGAACAAATTACTTGAGGGAATGGGTATCAGTACCACTCAGACATCATCACAGAAACAGTAATGACAATGACTAGGGACCAAGCATGTCCCAGGCTGTGTGCTAAGCCCTCTCCAGAATGATCTCAGAACCACAATTAGGAAGATCTAGTTTGAATTGGGGGCTAGTTCTCAGCTACCACCCCTCAGGGTACCACACGGATGGAAGTCAGGGGATTTCTCTGACTCCGCCCCAAGGAGGAGCAGACAACGTGGCCTAGGTGCATGATGCTAGGTGGAGCAATGGAGTACAGTGGCGCAGGTTGGGGTCCTGTGATTGGCTCTGGGAGCTGACGTTATTTGGCTTATAAAAGCAGACTGTAGCAGGCAATAAATCAAATTATCCATTATCATCATTACAGAATTCCCAGCCATCATTATTTTTTGCATGGCCATCATTATTTTTTGCATGTGTACATGCCAAAGCAGGTATGCATTTTGTTCTGGTGGCCAGTGGGTTGAAAAGAGGTTCTTGGACCACCAACCTGGATAGCTGGTGTGGTGAAGTGAATTGTGAGTGGACACAGGCTGAAGATAGGCCATCAGCCCTCAGCCTGAAATTCCTGTCCAGGGGCCGGCAGTCTCTGGGCAGGTGGGAAATCATGGCCAAGAGTGGGAAACGTTCCGTTGTCCCAGGCTGAGGGCCTGAGGTGGAGGGACCTCTCGGGTCAGGCTACGGAAGTAGCCGGCTGGTATTTGCATCAAGGGGCCAGATCCCTACAGTGGCTGCAGGTGGGTACTGTGCTCCCCTTTCCCTTAGCAGGGCTTCATTTTACCTGCTTGTTACAAAGGAAGCTTCCTATACCACAAGCCATAGGTCCTGTAATGAACCCATTATTATACAGGAAATTCAGGCAGAAAACCAAAATGTACCATGATCACAAGAGGTTAGAGATAAACTCTGGGCTTGGGTTTTGTATTAGTTACTTTCCTGTTGCTGTGATAAAACACCATGACCAAGGCAACTTCTAGAAGGAAGCATTTATTTGGGCTTACGGTTCCAGAGAGGAAAGTGTCCATCATGGCGGGGAGCCATGGCACCAGAGGTGGCTGGAGCAGAAAGCAGAGAGCACACTGAAAGTAATGCCAGGCTGGAGACTCTCAAGCCCACTGGCAGAGACATGCTACCTCCACAAGCCCACATCTCCTAAAGGCTCCTTGACCTTCCCTGTATAGAGCCATCAACTGCCCATGTGTTCACACACTAGAAACTATGGGAGACATTCTCATTCAAACCATCATAGTTTTTATAATTACACTGGCCAGACTCTGAAAGTACTCAGCTGTTTCCCAGTGATTCAAACTTTTATAACCTTTGAATCTGGGGTGGGCAGGCAACATCTGATGGCATCTCACAAAATGGCATGTATTAACACAATTGCCTAAAATTCCCATACAGACATGGGAGTTTTTGAGAAATAATATTTATGAAACCACACCAAAACCCAGAGGCTTAAATTAATTACCATTTTATAAAGAGTCTATTGTGTGATTTGGCTGCTATAAATAGTGTATGGGTAGGTGTTTTATGAACATTTATAAATGTCATGTGTATAGACATGTAGGTTGATAATATTGATTGAGTTATTAAAGCTAGAGAGATAGCATATGGGAAAGTGTACTGTCAGCCATCAATCACTCTACTATGTCCCATATGTGACAGACATGTATAGACAACCTTAGAAGGACAGAAGGTTTGAAGCAACGTTCCTTGGGAAGGGGGTTTGGTTTGGCTCTTTGATTATCCTTCCTCATTGGTTCTCAGACTTTGGTGTGGCCCCTATGGGCATAGGGAATTGGGAGAAAAGCACACTGAAGAAGGAAAATTCTTCCTATGTGTATCCCTGAAAGTTGACATCATGCCCTAAGGCCTGGGCAATGGGCATGGTGGGTGACATGCATCTCTTTAGGCTGAGCCCTGGGGATGTCACATCTATTTTCAGGGCTCATTGTTGAATCTTTCTGAAGACCCCCAGATCCTCAACCCCATAGCTTCCTTAGGCCAAGTGCAATTGTTCAGATGTCCCCATTGACGAGACTTTCAGAGGTTCTCTCAGCACAGGTTGAAGATACCCCACTTGGTAGGAGAGTATAAAAGGGGTAACGCATAGCTGATGCCTCTGGGAACTGCATGGAAGACCATCCCATCTTTTTAGGTCCAAGACCTCTAGAGTAAACAAGTGAAGTAGACCAACCTAGAGGCAGGGGTGGAACATGGGAAGCAGGCTCCCCAGTGACCCGGGGGTGCCAGTTTGCCCAGTGGGACACCAGTAGAGGAAGTCCCAGACTTTCTTCTTCCCAGCATACTCAAGGGGAAGATGCAGTGTAAATCTTGACAACTGTCATCTTACAATGTTCTAGAAGTGGACAGCTGCGCTTTGTGAGAAGCCTAAAGGCAATTAGACATGTGTTCCCGATGGTTCCCTTCTTTTGCTGAAGGACCTTCTCCAAAAAACCCCCAGTCTTCACATCCCCAGGCTTCTATGCCTTCGTGTTGAAAGGCTGGCAAGTGTGTGTTCTGCCTTTAGTCATGGAACAAAATCACTGAAACGTGTTTCTTGGTCTGGTATCCCAGGTCTGGATTCATGAATGTCTGTGGTACCTTGGGGGTACATTTGAATATTCTGCTATATTTGTTTGTTCATAATTTATTCCTCTGTTGTGTCTCAAAGAGATTTGAGGTGATTAACAATATGAATTCATATTGTCTACCAATTTTGATTATAGGCAAAGGCCTTGTTGCTTTTCTCCTAATCCCCCAAAAGCATTTCCATCCTCTTGTGAAATGGCTTTGATGATCCTCAAAGCTTTTCAGAGATACCAATCAATGTGCTCAAGAGAGTGGAAATTATGCCTGTAGAAAAATATTTTTAAGTCAATGGAGTTTTTTCCTCCCTTTCTCTTTTTCAAATTGATGCATAAGGATGTACTTCTGATGACCCACTTAATAGATGGAGCAAAGAACTGAACAGAGACTTCACAAGTGAGGAATTAGAGATGTCTGAGAAACACCTCAAGAACTGTTCAACATCACTAATCATTAAGGAAATGCAAATGAAAACCACTTTAAGATATCATCTTACTCCAATAAGACTGGCTAGGATCAAGAAAACAAATGATACCAAGTGCTGGAGAGGTTGTGGGGAAAGAGGAACACTCGTCCACTGCTGGTGGGAATGTAAACTCGTACAGCCACTATGGAAAGCAGTGTGGAGAACCCTTGGAAGACTTGGAATGAACTTGCCACCCGACCCAGCCATACCACTCCTGGGCATGTACCCTCAAGACTTACGCCACCACAGAGATACATGCACGGCCATGTTTATTGCAGCTCTCTTCACAATAGCAAGGAGCTGGAACCAACCTAAATGCCCCTCAACTGACGAGTGGATAGAGAAAATGTGGTACATCTACACAATGGAGTTCTATGCAGCAGTAAAGAAAGACGACATCATGAGCTTTGCAGGAAAATGGCTGGAGCTAGAGGACATCATGCTGAGTGAAGTAACACAGTCCCAGAAAAACAAACGACGAATGGTATCCCTCATCTGTGGATGCTAGTGCCAATTACCCAGTTGTAAGTATTTCTTGTGTCGGGCCCCCTGAGCTTTTGTACAAAGCAGTTGGGCGTAATGCATTTTGGAAACAACAACAACAACAACAGAAAAGACTGCATCAAAGAACTGACTGAAACAGTGAATTTCTGCTCAAAACAGTCAACTTCCCCATGGAAAATATTGAGAAAGACTAAGACATGAAAAGCATGTTTGGCAGAATGCACGAGCTCTGACGGGGTGGGGGAATGAGCGGGAACACGGGTCTAGATTTGTTAAAAATAAATAAATAAATAAATAATTTTATGTGGAAAAAAAAAGGATGTACTTCTGGGCATTTTCTTTATGGTGAGTGTCTAGAAGACAGAGGTATTTGATTAACAGTAAGAGCTGCACAGATTTTCATTCATGCCCTGGTTCAAACCCACAAGGCACAGCTTGTCTAATTAAGCAATCTCTGCAGGACCAATCTTTTATTTCTTTTTTGTTTGCAAATCTAGAATTCTGCAAACAAATTGAATGTCTTCTCACTGCGGAGCATATATTTACAGAGTTGCCCAGTCAGTTCTCATCCAGCCTTCAGCCATGTTTTAGTTTCCCTCCCGCTGCAGTGATAAATACCCCAACAAAAACAGCTGAAGAGGAAAGAGTTTACCTTAGCCACAGTCCCAGGTTAGAGTCTTTCACAGCAGGCAAGTGAAGGCAGCAGGAGCCTGAAGCTGCCAGTCGCCTCACACCTGCAGTTAGAGGAAACCAAATAATTCGGTTCTCTTTTAAAAGTGAGAAATGTGTATAAACATAGGAAATACAACACTCTAGGAAGAAAGGACCTCAGCTGGTTGGTGGATTGTGCTACATGGGAAAGGTTTTCAGAAGACAGTAAGTACTACGGGGCACCCGAGAACACTGTCAGGATGGATGAATGGGTGCAGATGTCCCCTTTTGGTGCTCAGTCCTTATCTGCCAATTCTAATGAAAAATGCTGCAAACCCCACACCTATTTTATTCCCATTTTTCACTATTTTTTTAACCTTCACTTTAAACTCCCTCATTTATTTTGCCTTGCAAGCTTAATTAAGGCCTAAGGTGGGCAGACGTTTCTGAAGGCAGAATGATGGCTTTTTAATGACACACCGCGGTTGGAAGCCAGACTCTTAGGAAGCACAAACTGAGAGGCATTTGTCTTTTTCTTTCCACTTGGAAAAGGGACTGAGGAGCGACTCAAACGCTATCAGAATTACAGCATCGTCTCTGAGAGTGGCACACTTAAGGACAAATGGTGCTTGCAAACCCAAGCATTAGCATGTAGGATCCTTGACCATTTCACATATCCCTCAAGTGAAGAGTGTGTTTCTGGGAATAGATAACATTAATGATTTAGAATGCCACTGACTGTGTTGGATTAATGTCCAGAAACTTCTGGTTATTTTAAAATACAGTGATTTAGTGCACAGCAGTTTTCTCCACCGTCATGTTTACAACACTGGAAATTGTGCAATACACTTTTCACTGCAGGAAAAATTAGGAAAATGTCAAAAATTCTCCAGCAGGGCATGGTGGCACTAGCCTATAAACCTACATATGCCAGAGGCTGAGGCCAAAGAATTGTGAGTTCTGGGACAGCCTGTGCAAGCTAAGCAAGTTCTTCCTCCAAATTAAAACTTCAAAGAACCAGGAGCAGAGCATGGTGGTAGAGCCTTACCTAGCATGTATGAGACCCTGAGCTCTACACAAAACAGAAGCTCTAGTCCTACCAATGACCAATAACCACTAAAAATAAGTTGGTTCAAAAGAAGCATCTTTGGTGAGTGGTAAGAGCCACACTTAGCTGTAAATATAAGGATATGTATTTAGAATATAATAATAGATTACATTGGTTAGAAAAGGGGCAGTAGCAGGTTCTCCTCTAGGGTCTATGAGCTCTCCAACCATGGTATTTGGCTATGCTTACAGTGCCACGAATAGATTGCCTCCTATTGAGAGGATTTGAAGTTCAATTAGATAGCTGTTGATTACCTCCAAGATAAAAATGCCACCACTGCACCAATAGAGATACACTGCTGGGCTGTTTATTGTGGCTTTCAGGTGTTATATCTGGGAAGCAGCATTGATTGGTCTATGATGACACCCCTGATTGACATGCCACTGTGAGTGGGGGGAAATTTCATGGCGTCTGCTCTCTGGATGAAGAGCTGCAGGCAATCAGTGGGTACTGGGGGAAGGAGAGTTAATTTTCTCCAGGATGGAGCTCTCTGATAGGTTATCTAATCCCAAATGGTCAGCCTTAAACACATATACTCACAAACACCACTAAATGCACTCAAGGCATTATATATAAATATATATTTATATGTGTATCTATGACAATAATCAAAGAAGAGGAGAAGAAATTGAGAGGGAGGAGAGAGGGGGCATGAGAGAAATTTGAGGTGGAGTAAGAGGAGTAGAAATGCTATAAATACAGTACTCAGATATGAAAGTCTCAAAAAATAATAAAAATAATTTTAAAAGAAAACTTGGAAAAATTTGTTTACATTCTTATGCAATTTGCTCAAAGAACATCATATGATATTTTGTCTGTTCATAGTTGGTTGGTAAAAACAAAACCTCATGGAATATTCCTTTGAAAATAAATATTTACTGACCATGTGCTTTGTAGCAGATATGGGGCACTAGGGCCATAACAGAGTGTAGATCAGTCTCATAGACCACGCCCAGTCAAGCTAGTAAGGCAGAGTTATCGGTGGAGCGGCATGCAGCTGGGGTGAGAGCTGCGGTGGGAGTTGGCGTCATTTGGATGGTGGAAGAAGGGAACTTTGTTGTAACACAGCCAGAGAGAGTGTGGGTCCATCGGACAGGACGACAGCAGTAGCTTCCTGTGCCTAAATATCCCATCGTACATTTACGCCACATTTTCCTTATACATCCCTCTCTTGTCGGACACCTAGGTTTGTCTCATAACTTAGCCGTTGTGAACAATGCTGCCGTAAACCTTGAGGTGAAAAGGTCTCTGGGATAACTTGGAGTCACATGGGTAAACACTCAGGAAATGTCCTGTTCTTACCTCTAAGTATAGGAGGCCAATTTTGCACACAGGCATCCCTGTTACGTGATTCTTTAAACTTCTTTCTTTAATGGTATTAGTTTTGATTGAGTTTCAATCAGTTTAAACTTTAAGAAGTCCCAGATAAATTAATGGTACTTCAGAGAGTTACTAGAATTAAACTGTGTTTGGTACGTGCTTAATTAGCAGAGTGCCTGTACAGTGGGAAGTACTTAATAATAATGATTGACCATAACCATTCTGTATTTTTAAGATCTTGCACCTAATAAATGTGCAACAAAAACAAACAAATTAGATTCCATTCATAATTCAAAACCTGTGTGCACCAAAGATACAATCCTAAGTGAAAAGACAAACTGTGCATCTGATAATGGGTTAATATCCAGAATATATAAATAACTCCTACAACTCAACAATAACAATAAAATAACAAATAAAAGTGGGCAAAGGATTTTAATAGCCATTTCTCTAAAGATGATATGCAAATGATTAACACACACACACACACACACACATGAAAATGTCAACGTCTCTAATTGTTGGGGAATGAAAATTAAAAGTGCAGCAAGGTATAGCCTTACAAGCATTGTAATGGCTACTATCAGCAAACCAAAATAGAAAGTCTAGAAAATAGCAGTTGCTGGTGAGGACGTGGAGAAATTGGAATCCTGGTGGACTTTGCTGAGAATATAAGATTGTAAAGCTGACAGAAAAATCAGTGTATTGAGTCCTCAAAAAATTTAAAATTACAACTACAATATGATCCAGAAATTCAACTTTTGAATATATAACTAAAATACTTGAAAGAATTATCTACCTATAACAGCACTGTTCACAATACAAATGGAGGAAATACAAGTGTTTATCAACAGGTGAATGAATGATCAGGATGTGGAGATGCACACACACAGAGAAAGGGCTCCTAACAAATGCTATGCTACAAATGAAACCTGGGGACATTATGCTAGTGGAATCAGCCAGACACAAAAATACAAATACGATAAGATTCCGTTTATATTTGGCGACTAGAGTAATCAAACCCAGAAAGACAGGAAGGGGTTGCCAAGGCTTTGGGCAGGAAGAACAGGAGTTTGTTGGGTACAGTTTCAGTTTTTCAAGATGAAAACATTCTGGGGATTGTTCTACAACAACATGAATACACTTAACACCATGAGAGATACATTTAGAAATAGTGAAGATGGTACATTTAATTTTGTACATGCTTCATAAAAATATAAAAGGAATAATGCAAAAAAAGGAGTGGACTGGTAGACTCCTGACTCTTTGATGAGAGCATCTGAAGGAGGAGAGTGTTACATGCACCCTTATAATTCCAAATAGAATTCAGTTGCTGCCACTTAAGTCAGAAATCCAGTTAGACAATCGAGGGCTTCACAAGCAAGACAGAAGAGTTGGTCTCAGCATTACCTGCAAGGGCTTCCCAACCAGCAGAGTTCGTGTCTGTCACCTGCTTTCATGGAATTGAAAAAAAGAATTTTCAAACATTAAGTCTGACTTGGCTCCTTGAGAGCTGTTCCCTTGTTCTTGATAGTTAATGGAGTTTCAAAATACAGAGGAGGTCTGTTCTAGAAAGATCCACTGCTAAGTCAGATTGAATAAAAATTCAAATTCATTTGCAGTTTGAAAACAGCACTGAGAGTGGTGTCTAGGTTATCAAGTGAGTAGATAAAACTTATAGAAGTATGAGCAGGGGCTGGAGAGATGGCTCAGGGGTTAAGAGCACCGACTGCTCTTGCAGAGGACCTGGGTTCATTTCCCAGAACCCACATGGTGGCTAAGAACTGTCTTTAACTCCAGTTCCAGGGGAATCTGACACCCTCTTCTGACCTCCGCAGCATGCACGACACAGGTGCACCAACCTACATGCAGACAGTACACGTATACACATAAAAAATAATAAATAAGCCAGGTGTGGTAGCTCACGCCTTTAATCCTAGCACTTGGGAGGCAGAGGCAGGCGGATCTTTGTGAGTTCAAGGCCAGCCTGGTCTACAGAGTGAGTTCCAGGACAGCTGGGGCTACAGAGAGACCCTGTCTCGAAAAGACTAAAATAATAATAATAATAATAATAATAATAATAATAATAATGTAAAAGCAAACTGAAAGTACTAGAATTGATTTTACCCACAATGAATGGCCATGTCTTTGATAGCTTGCATTAACTGTCAACGTGATATAACCTGGAGTCACTTGGGAAGAATCTCAGTGAGGGATTGCCCACACTGGGTTAGCCTGTGGGAATGTCTCTGGGGTTGTCTTAATTAACTGATGATGGGGCCGGGCCACTGCGGTGGCACCATACCCCAGGCAGGGTGTTCTGAACTTCGTAGGAGTGGACAACATGGAGCTGAGCACAAGCAAGCAAGCAAGCGTGCGTGCATGCATTCATTTCTCTCTGCTCAACTGGGAATGTGATGTGACTACTTGAAGTTCCTGCCTTGACTTCCCCACAGTGACAGACTGTACTCAGGAATGCTAAGCTGAAAGAAATCCCTTGGTCCCTAACCTGCTTTGTGTCAGGTTATTTTGTTACCACAACAGAAATGAAACTAAAACATCTGAGAGATTACCCCTCTGAAGTCTGTGAAGGGGGCTGGGATGGGTGCTCATCTTGAGCCCTCCAGAATAGACTCTGCTTATTGTGAGGCAGCTCACAGGGCCCAGGAGAGCCCCAACCATAGTGACATCTCTGAACAGGTGGCAGTTTGGTCCTCAGTCTTGTTCAAGTGTTGTATGAAACATGACTAAGAAAAATGGCCTTTTAACGACATCAGTAAATTGCAGGCATAATATGTTCCCCTGTCACTACACTGCTGGTCAATATAATGTAGAGACAGATTACGTTGAAATAGAAGTCCACATGTTCTATTAATGGCCAGGCCAAGGCCTGTTCTTACCAAGAGTAAGGCTTCTAGAGACTTGGTAGGTAACACAGGCTTGCCTTCTGAGTAGAGCCTCTATATGGATGGCCCAGAAATCGCTCCCCAAAGATAACCACATGCTAGGTCCTGGAGTCTTATGGCAATAAACAGGATTTTCCAGATATAGTTAAGCTAAGGGTCTTAGGTGAAGTTGTTTTCCAAGATTATCCAGTGATGTCCTGTTTCACCTGCATTTTTAAGTATTTTTGTTTATTTTTATTTTGCATGTATGTAAGTGCACCTGTGTCATGCAGTGCTCGGAGACGACAGAAGAGGGGCATGGATCCCCTGGAACTGGAGCTATGGACGGTTGTTAGATGCCCTATGTGTAGTGGGATTTGAACCAGGTCCTCTGGAAGAGCAGCTGATGCTCCTAACCTCTGAGCCATCTCTCCAGCCCTGATCATGTACATTCTTTGGAGGAGGTGGGAAATATGACCCCCATACAGGGGAAAGAGGACTCAGACAAAGTGCAAAGAGATTTAAACAGATAAAGACTTGAACCATAATCAAGGATAGCTGCAGTCAGCAAAGGCTAGAAGAGCCAGAGAGGTGATGCTGCCCAGGCCGCGGAGGGAGTTTGACCCCACCAACCCCTGAATTATACCCAATGGTTCTCCACTTGATATTAGCCAAAAGGCCAGAAATCAGTAATCAGATGTCTCTGTTTCAGATTCCTGGCCTCCAGAATTGTATGAGAGCGAATAACAATTGATTTGTCGTTGAGTTGATGCTTCTTTTCCATAGCAGTGCTGGGAAGGTAACACAGCCTGCTGCCTGTCATCTGCATCCCTGTCATTTGCCTGCATGTAAGCCATTCCTTAGCTGGCTAACTGCAGGGACACAGGCGGTGATGATAGGCCAAGGGGCTCAAACAGGGACTCAGCCAGTGGCAGTCTCCCAGAAGTCTCTGAGGCAGAGGACAGAGGCACTCGTGTTCATAACCACTTGAATAAGATGCTGCAGATTCCATGTGACCACCCCGCTCCCTTTCGGGAGTGAGGAGCAGGAGGACACTAGGGGACTGAAATGGTTGGCCACAGTTCATCCCAGCCTGCCCCACCATTCCCTATGCGCAAACCCTGGGGAAAGAGACTTCCAGTGTGAATAGTTCCCTCTTGCAGACTTTAACCTCAGGACAAACTGACCTGGTCCGTGGTCCTTCTTTTCCCTCTGAGCTTACTCTGCCCTCTGTGTCACCATTGCCACGTGGGAGCACCCTGGCTGTCCAGGTTCCTTGACACCCCACAGGTATAGGGAAGTTGAGCCCTTTGGTATGATTGACTAAATTGGTCTCAGTAACACTTCTCCTCTGCTCTTGTCAAGCCCACGTTCTTTAGTGGGAGCTCTGCAGTAATACCCAAGCTGACCCACTCATCGGCCTCCGCGGGCCCTTCCCTGCATTCCTGTCCTCCCCAGCTGGCCATTTTCTGGGCTTAAATCTTCTTTCAGAAGATGATCAGCTTTAGTTTTCCTCTACCCTCACCAGAAATTGCAGGCTGTAGCCACATTTCACTCCATATTTGACCGTCTCTGCCCACACGCTGTGATTTTACAACCCCAAATCTATTCTTCCTCATCACAGCTCCTCAGGGCTTCCCTGTCAGGACTAAGGGCAACAAAAATCTGAAGTGCCGTATCTGTGCTTCCCTTGACAACCACCAGAAAGAAATATGGACCGTGGGCTTCTGCCAGGATGGGATGCCCTAGAGGTCACCCACCACTCCCAATGTCTGACATCCCAAATACCAGCAAGTCTCAAAGTCCACACCCTTGCTCCAAGAGATTCAACATTACAGACTGAATAGAGCTGACTTGTTTACTTCTTTTTACAGAATATATACATTTGTTCCTTATTTGGTTGACATTTCTTATTTTTATTTTATGTGTATGAGTATTATACCCATGTGTGCATAAGTGCACTTGTGTCACATGGTGCCCACAAAGAACAGAAGAGGGTGTCAGATCCCCTGGACCTGGAGTTATAGTCTGTTGTTAGCTGCCATGTGGTTGCTGGGAATTGAACCTGGGTCCTCTGCAAGAGCACCCAGTGCTCTTAACCTCTGAGCCACTTCTCCAGCTCCAACATTTCTTTTTTAAAATGTGTGTATATGTTCACATATGTGCCAATGCACATGTGTGTGTGTGTGTGTGTAGAAAGTAGGAAACAATCTTATGTCTCATCTTCAGGAATGCCATCCACATCTCTTGAAAAGGGTCTCTCTCCTTGGCCTGAGGATCATCAATTAGACTAGCCCAGGTGACTAAGGAGCCCAGGGACCCTCCTGCACCTGCCTCCTTGGTGCTGGGATTGCAAGTGTACACCACCATGCCTGGTACTTTTATGTGGGTTCTGGGGATCAAACTTAGGTCCTCACGCTTACAATACAAGTGCTTTACTGACTGAGCCATGCCCCCAGCCTCAGGCTGATTTGTTTCTTTTATATGTTCTTTTACATGTTTCCAGTTTTTACAAAGTACTGATATCTGCAGTTGAGGATTTTCTTTTTTTCCCAATGTTTTATTGAAGCTCTGTGCATTTCATACAAAATTATATTACAAATCAAATCTAGACCCGTGCCCTCCTCCCTGTTCCCCCACCCCACCAGAGCTCATGCATTCTACCAGACATGTTCAGGATTTTCAAAGTAAGCAAGTGTCCACTCCACATCTCAGCCACCACTTCCTGCTCTCCTCCCTAGCTGTGCACTTTGGTAGAGCAACCCCTCAAAGCATGCATCCAGCAGCAGTCAGTTTGTGCTTCCTTTCCTGCATGCAGCATTGCGAGGACTCTGCTTGATGGCTATATTAATTACTTTTCTGTTGCTGTGACCAAATATCCTGCAAGAGGCAACTGAAGGGATCCAGGTTTACATTGTTTCACAGTTTGAGGATACTACCTATCCATCACAGCTGGGAAGTCCTGGCAGAAGAACTAGACTTTAGCTGTGGCAGGAGCTGAGGCTCAGCCAGCGTCCTCTTTTCTCTCTTTTTACTCAGTCCAAGCCCCTCAGCCACGGTGCCATTCACATTCAGGTGGGTACGCTCACCTCAGTTAATCCTCTCCGGGAAAAGCACTTATAGACAAGTCCAAAGATGTGCACTGTGACTGCCCTAGGCATTACGTAATCCAATCGCACTCACATTTGGGGTTAGTTGTCACAAGGTATCTCATAAAGCAGTGTCTTCTATTACCAAAACGAGGCTGTTGACGTGCAGTTTTTAAGTGGGAAATGCAGGAGTGGAAATGATGAACTACTTGTTTTTTAAATTTTATTTATTTTTTATGTGTATGAATGTACTGTCTGCATGTAGGTTTGTGCACCCGTGTCGTGCAATGCCTTGGAGGTCAGAAGAGGGTGTCGGATTCCCCTGGAACTGGAGTTAAAGATGGTTCTCAGCAGTCATGTGGGTGCTGGGAATCGAACCAGGGTCCTCTGCAAGAGCACTTGGCACTCTTAACTGTGAGGCCATCTCTCCAGCCCCATGATGAGCTATTTAAAAACACAGGAGAGAGATGGTAATGAAGAAGACTCCGGAGTCCTGAGCTCTGGAGGGATCGACTGCACAGCGTCCCATAACAGGTCACTGTGCAGCCGGCCATGGCCCTTCGCAGGTGCTGGGGCTGCAGCCACAGTGAAGCCCCCTCGCTGATGTTTGCAGTCACTTTGCCTCTGATACTGAAGTCACAGCTTCTGCCACTTTGCACAAGTTATGGAGTAACTTTGGCACCTCCAAGAAGACATAAATGTGTCCCGGGTCCAATTTCAGGGTCCTATGGCATATTTGAGTGCAGGTTAAGAAAACAGAACAGCTTCATTTTGTAAAACCCAGCCTCCCACTGGAGTATGCAGAAAATCTCTGGATTCCCGGCCACACATGGGCTCCAACAGTGCTTTTCCATCATAACCGCAGGCAGTTGGGAGTCTGTCTCCTTCCAGAAGTCTTCCACTATCTCCTAACTCCCCCTAGTCACCTCTGTTCCTTGGTTAATATTTTTGTAAAATGTTTGCCATCCCTGGGCCCATTTTGTCCTGTTTCTATTTTCAGTGCACCCCCCCCAAACACCTAAGGGGTGCTTCCACCTGGGAAAGCATAATGAATACTTATCCTCAGTTCTGGACACCTCCGGAAACTTCGGCAAGCGAAGACTTGATAAACAAAGACTAGCTTCCTATTAATTATACTCAGATATTTGACTCATCCAGCAGGAGAACAAAATTAATTAGAAAAAAAGAAAAGTAAAATTGGGCATGAGAACATGAGGCAGTGAAGTCATGCAAAGGTGCTAGGAGGAAAATGGCCACAACGATGAGATTGAATTAATAGACTAGCTGAGTGTGTGTGGGTGATCCACCCGGGAAGCATTCCCAGAGGTGAGAAACTCAGTTGAGATTAGTGCTGACATATGAGTCATGCAGAAACGGAATAATGAGCTGTACTTTGTGAGATAAGGTGTCCAGCCAGCCGAGTCCACTGACTGGCTCTACTGATTTCTTTTTTGGGCATGGTGTCAACACATAGCTGTCCAATTTCTTTTTCTCATTAAATTATCTGGTTTACTTTAAAATAATACCTTCCCCAGCTTTAAAAATGATCACAAAACTGGCATAAAAAGAAGAGACATAGTGGAAATAGGAGAGAAATTTCTAGAATAATATGATGGTTTGCATGTGAACTTTCCTCATAGGCTCCTGAATTTGAACACTTAGTCCCCAGCAGGTACACTGTTCTGGGGAGTTGTAGGACATCTAGGAAATGGGCTACAATGGGAGAACTGGGTTGCTTGGTTCATGGGTTTCTGGCTTTCTGATCCCCTGATATGTGAATAAACAGCCAAATTCTCCCAGTACCATAGAGCTGCCCACTGCCAGCCTTCTGTGATGGACTGTAGCCCTTCAAACCGCAAGCCAAAATAAATCCTTCTTGTCAAGTATTGGTCACGGTGATGAGAAAAATAACAGCTAAAGTAGGTTAGCCTTGGATCATTCAGCAGCTTAAGCAAAGAGGAATGAAACAATATACAACATTGAGACAACTCATAAATTTAAGGTTCAGGTTGTCCCTTGAATCAAAAGATTACCAAATGGGCTGGGGTTATGTCTCAGTGGATAAAACACTTGCTACAAAAATATGAGGACATAAGTTCAGATCCTACAGCCACATAACAGCCATACACAAGAGCACATGCCTTGTGTAAACCCAGGGCTGGTGGGACAGAGAAAGATAGTTCCTATGGGCTCACTGGTTACCCAGACTAACTGAAATGGGGAGCTTTAAGTTCAGTAGAGAGCTTTCTCAAAAAAAAAAAAAAAAAAGATAGAGAAGCAATTGAGGAAAAATGTCCCAGTATCAACCTCTGGGATCCACATGCACCTGCATGGGTGAGCTCCTCCCCCCCCCACATACACACACTACAAAAATAAAAATAAACAAGACTCTAAGACAGCCAACATTCTCTTTCCATTATTTCTTCATGTGTGTTCTCTCTTCTGTCTTTCAAGTTAGAAAACAGATATGGGAGCTGGATAGCTACCTAGTCGTTTGATTCTACCAAGAAATAACAAGTGATGATGGAATGGGAAGGAGACAGGGAAGGTGGAGCCAGCTGGACAGCCAACCTTTCCCAACACTGCTTCCTTCAGCAGTGAAATCTCACCACAGAGGGCGGAGACTCTTCCAGCCACCATTTTGGATTCCTTGGCAGCTTGAGAGGGTAGAGCAGAGTATTTGTAACTGAGCCCAGTATTTATTGCTTGCCTGTTGTGTTCCAGCACTCTACATGCAGCCTAGTAATCCTCACGGCCAAAGCACAGAATGGCAGAAGTGAATTTCCCCAAAAGGGACAGAGCCTTGGTCCCTTGGCCCCACACAAATGAGAAGGTATTGGTTATGGCAGTATGGTGAGGGAAGAGTCACTCCAGATGTGTACCCACTGGTGAGCCTACCAGACTCTGCTAGATAGTTCCATACTTATGGTCACACAGACAGACCTGGTTAACCTCAGTGGGTCATAAATCAAAACCGAAAGCTTGAGCATAGGAAGGGACAGGAGTTGAGGGACATAAAAAGGGCGGGTAAGACTAGTCAAAATGCGTTACGCACATGCATGAAGCTGTCAAAGTGCAAATTTCATTAATAAAAAACTATACTCGCCCCCAACCACCACCACCAGAGTTTCTGCCTGTGGAAAAAAAAAAACTATACTCTATAAGTTTTTAAAGCTGGCTATATACACACCTATGTAGTATATTTTATGAAGTAAGCAGTTTTATGATGACATAAATCTGTCTGCTGTAAATTATAGCATCTTCTACCTGCTGCTTTAAACAAATCATCCACTCTGGAAAGTACTCTGGATTTAATTTTTGCACTTGTATGCAAACTCCTGAGAGGAACGTATATTTCTTTTAAAACAAGAGCGCCCCCTTACACAACACTGTCTCCCTAGGCTGTATGCCACACTCTGTGCCCACTGACAGGAATAACGCTTAAGCCATTAGCCCCATAAATCACTTAGGAGACAAGGTAAGAGTGGCTTGAAAGATAAATCGAGTGGAATCGAACAAATTAGGACTGTGGCTATTGTTCTACTTGTATTTATTAGTGGCAATAACTCTGTCCTAACCTTGTATACAGCACTTAATCAATGATGAGGCATCTCTTCAAGGGGGTTTCGGTTGACTTCTTCCTTCTACATAGGCAGATACAAGATGCTCCAGGGGAAAACACAGGTCACATGTTACTGTGGTTTTTTGCTGTAGGAATGTCACCCTCTCCCAAATAAGAACTGATGAAGTAATCAGTCTATAGGTCACAGCACACAGGTGAAGTCACTTTAAAAAGATTGGTTTCAAATCTGCTGGTTGGTAGCAATAGCCTTGTGGAAACTAGGAGCCTATTGAAAGAAATACTATGTTGTCTACATTGCTAGGGCCAGGCTTCCATGTAGGTCACAGAGGAGACCGAGCAAGGTGCCACCTGAAGCTGTGTGGCCCTTGGGAAGGAGACAGTCAAATTTCCCATGGTCTTTCCCACATATCTGCCCTCAGCCTTTGAGGAGATGGAGAATGATGGCAATGACACACTGGCAACACCTTTTCTATCAAGCACCCGCTTGTGCCCCAGCCCTCCTCTCTTGCAAGGCCACAATCACTTAGGGAAACTTCTTATCACAAGGTGCCCCCCCCCCATATTTTCACTAAAGGAAGATGTGGCTGCCTCACCCAAGTTTTGAGTTCTAGTATTTTTTTTAAGTTCTAGTATTTTTAAAAAACTTAACATATTTGGGGGGCTGGAGAGATGGCTCAGTGGTTAAAAGCACTGACTTCTCAGGGCTGGAGAGATAGCCTAGCGGTTAAGAGCACCGAATGCTCTTGCAGAGGAGCTGGGTTCGATCCCCAGCACCCACATGGTGGCTGAAAACCGTCTGTAACTCCAATTCCAGGAGAACTCCAGTTCCAGGGGAATCTGACACCCCCTTCTGACCTCCGAGGCACTGCACGACATGGGTGCACAAACCTACATGCAGACAGTACATTCATACACATACAAAAATAAATTTAAAAAATTTAAAAAAGAGCACCTACTTCTCTTCCAGAGGACCTGGGTTTGATTCCTAGCACCCACATGGCAGCTAAGAACCATCTTTAAGCTGGGTGGTGTGGTGGCGCATGCCTTTAATCCCAGCACTCAGGGGGCAGAGGCAGGTGGATCTCTGTGAGTTCAAGGCCAGCCTGATCTAGAGAGCTAGTTCCAGGCCAGCTGGGGCTATAGGGAGACCCTGTCTCAAAAACACCAAAAAAAGAAAAACTTAACATATTTTATCATAGTAAAGTATACATAATTTGTAATTTGCCACCTTAGCTGTTTGGTTGTGTACAGTTCAGAGTGGTGCTAAGCACATTGCCCATGCTCATGCTACAGTGCCGTCACCCCATCCATATCATGCCAAACAAAGCCACAGATAAGCAATAACTCCACTACCTTCTCTTCTCATCCCCGGTAATCTCAACTCTACTTTCTGCTTCTGTGACTTTACCTTCTAGAAACTTCATCTAGGTGAAATAACAGTATCTGCCCGCATGTGTATTCTTGTGTTTAGTGTAATGCTTTCATTCATCTATGCCACAGTACACATCATAATCTCCTTCCTTTATACAGCTGTTTGATACTCCACTACACACATAGAGTTCACTGAGTCTCTTCATTTGCTGGTGGCTTTGGTGTTATCTCTGCCTTCTGCTGCTTTGAGCAGTGATATAGATGCAGATGGTTAAGGTCTGCTTTCTCTGTTTGGATCTATACTTACAGGTAGAATTGCTAGATCATGTAGTACTTCTGTATTTAACTTCCTGAGGAGTTATCAAACTGAGTTTCCCAATGGTTATACTATTAAATGAGCTCACTAGTAATGTGATAAGGTGCTTTGTTAGTCTGTTTTCTGCTGCTGTAAGAAAATATATAATGTGGGCTGGAGGGGTGGCTCATGGGTTAATAACACTGATTGCTCTTGCAGAGAGACTGGATTAAGTTCCCAGTACCCACATGGTGGCTAATAATCACACATATCTCTAGTTCCAGAGGTCCAGTGCCCACACAGGCATTGTACACATGCAGTACACTTACATATAGCAGGTAAAACACATTTCACATAAAATAGAAATAAACATAATTGTAAAAAATTTAAAAACTATAACACATAATGCAAAGAAAAAGAGGTCACTTAGCTTATGGTTTGGGAGGGTGGAAGTTTAAACAGCACATCAGCATGTCTGACAAGGGTGCCCACATGCATCTATCATAGCCATGGAGGAGGGGGGAGGGGAGGGGAGAGGCTTGATGAGGCAGAAAGCTGGGGAGGAGTTGGCAGTCTTATGACTTCCCCCCAGGCCTATGGCTTAAATTCTCCACCATCTTTTAAATTAGATCACCCTGTTGGGGGCCAAGCTCACACCTGAACTCTTGACTAACATGGTCAAACCATGTAAAACCCCAGCAGAGACCAACAGTTTCATATCCTTCCCAATATGTGTTTTCTGTCTTTTAAAATCATGAGCTAATGAGCATGGGCAGCATCTCAGAGAGGCGTTAGTTGCTTTGATTGAATTGGTCATTATCTATCTTATTGAATAGCAAGTATCTCTTCTACCATCTTCGAAAGTTTCCTGAGCAATTCTGATTTAGAAAAAAAGATGAAACCAAACAAAATAATAAAACCTAAAGGATATCCATGATTTGGGAAAAAAATATTAGGATTGGGGCAAAAAGAACAGACTTCAATTGCTCTCTATCCATTTCCAAGAGGCGTGAGGTAAGGAAGAGAGGGGGTAAGGGCTCTTGGCAGCCAGCCGTGCTGCAAGGACCATTATAGACTTATGACTATCAATACGTCAGCTTCTTCTAGGGCAGTGTGTGATTATTGAACAGTAAGTAATACACTGGTAGATAAAGGGAATTAGAAAGTTAATGGGGCTGGAGAGATGGCTCAGAGGTTAAGAGCACCGACTGCTCTTGCAGAGGACCCAGGTTTGATTCCCAGCACTCACATGGCGGCTGAGAACCATCTTTATCTCCAGTTCCAGGGGAATCCGACACCCTCTTCTGACCTCTGTGGCATTGCACGACACGGGTGCACAGACCTACATGCACACAGTACATTCACACACATAAAAAATAAATAAATAAAATTTAAAAAAGAAAGTTAAAGAGGAAGCAGTTCTCAAGAGCCACAATGGAAGATTTTCAAGATGCCTGTAACTTATTTTTAAGGGCTGCCCTTCCATGACTACATTAAACACAAGCCAGCATTGCCCTTTCAATAAGTATTAAAGATCACAGGCTGCTTGTGACTAATTGTAGGGTTAAAGGTGGATCAATGGCAGGGATTTAAAGTGGCCACAAAACTAAAGGGTAAACTGGTGACAGTAAATTCAATTATTAAGTCCTTGCTGGCCTAAAGCCTACAAAATTAAAACATAAACCATGGCAATAAATTCTGTCAGCAATTCCTTTTAGGTCATAAAGCTAAAAGGTAAACTGACAGCAATAAATAGAGTTAGTTATTATTCTTTCTTATCTTGAACACAGGCTGAGTTCTGGGCCACACAGAACAAAGCCTACTAATACACAATTAATAATAATAATAATAATAATAATAATAAATATTAAATACTTCCTCTTCTGTTTATCTGCTTTTGTACCCATTGAATGAAAAAAGGAGAAAAGGCTGGGCGTGGTGGCGCATGCCTTTAATCCCAGCACTCGGGAGGCAGAGGCAGGTGGATCTTTGTGAGTTCAAGGCCAGCCTGGTCTACAGAGTGAGTTCCAGGACAGCTGGGGCTACAGGGAGACCCTGTCTCAAAAAGACCAAAAAAAAGAAAGAAAAAAGGAGAAAAGGCCCGGGGTACCCTTTTCCTCTGTGTATGCCTTGCTTCTCCAACTTGCATTTTTAATTTTGTTAAAAATCTAACTTTTTCTTTTCCTTCCATTTCCCTTCTGGGAAGATCTCCAGCTTGCCACCATTTTGTTTTCTGTGTCTAATGCCAATGGTATCATCTCCACATTCCCCTTTGTGTCTAGCTTGGTTTTACACGTAGCTATGTGTATGGTATGTGTGTATTCGTATAGAAGTATATACAGATGTATATGTAGAAGACTGTTGATGTCTTCCTTGATTATTCACCACTATATATTCAGGCAGAGCCTCTTGCTTGAACTCAGATCTCACTGCTTTCACTAGTCTACCTAGCCAGCTTGCTCCCGAAAACTCCTAGCTCCGCCTCTTGGGTGCTGGGATTAACAGGTAGACCAGCATTTCTACCTAGCATTTACATGGATGCTAGTGATCTGAATTCTGATCCTTACACTTACACAGTAAGTGATTTACCTGCTGAGCTGTCTCCTAGCTCCTTGTGTCTATTTGTTCATTCCTTTATCAAGGAGAACAAGAATGTGTGTGTGTGTGTGTGTGTGTGTGTGTGTGTGCAGGTTCATATGTGCATGTGGGTGTGAAGGCTAGAGGACAACCTCAGTTGTTGGTCCTCAGGTGCCATCTAACTTGTTTTTGACACAGTATCTCTTACTGACCTGAAGTAGGCCAAGTAGGGTAGGCTAGCCCATCAGTGAGCCTGAGGGTCTGTCTGTCTCTGCCTCCTCATTCCAGGAGTATAGGTCACATTACCACACCTTTCTTACTTTTGATATGAGTTCTGGGGGATCAAATTCAAGTCCTCATGCTTACAAGGCATGCAGTATATAGTGATTGATAACTCCAGCCCCCAGCAGCCCCTTCCATTTCTGTTATAGTCATTTCATTTCTTTTATATTTGTTGCCTTTCATATTTCCACAGAGAAAAACTGTTTGGAGCATATCATGTCCACCAGCACAGCTTGAAAGACACTTCCTTCTGATCCCCTTCACAGGAGTACTGAGTATGGGTTCTCAGAAGGGACTTGTATTCAAGTCTAGAGGTCTTGGCTGGGGATGGTGGCACATGCCTTTAATCCCAGCACTCAGGAGGCAGAGGCAGGCAGATTTCTGTGAGTTCAAGGCCAGCCTGGTCTGCATAGCAAGCTCCAGGTCCTCTGGGATTAAAGGGAGACCCTGTCTCAAAAAAGACAAAAAACAAATCTAGAGGTCTCCAGCTGTTTTCTGCTTTTGTTGCAGTGTGCCTTTCTTCCGGTTACTCGCTGCTATAAGAACACCTTACACTTCTCATCCTCAGGTTCATGAAAAATGCTGTAGACCCTACTTTCCTTCCTCGTTCTGGAACTTGCCTCAGATCTTCTCGTCCTTCCCTTGCTTGATGGTCATGGGACCTGAGTTCCATCTGGCTTTCAGTCTGGCTGATGCTGGGCCTCTCCTTTTGCAGAACTTCATCCTTCACAGGGCCCCATTTTATCTCTCTGTCACATGACTCAAGACAGACACCAGTATTCTGAGAGTTACAGACATGCAGACACTGTGCCCTGCCTACTGCTCCCTGGCCCTACCATGCAGCTTTCAGCTGTCAACCCCTGTGGCCCTGTGTGGGTCTGCACCTTTAAACTGTCCTCAGTCACTTAGCAGAAGGGAACACTCTGGTGGCTTCTGGGGCCCCTGATGATAACTTTTGGTTGCCTTTCCTTCTGACCTCCACACTGGCAGTATCATACATACACACGCGCGCACACACACACACAAACACACACACACACACACACACAATTTAATTCATTTTGTTGTTGTTTTTATTTTTTATGTATATGAGTGTACTGTCTGCATGTAGGTTTGTGCACCTGTGTTGTGCAATGCTGAGGAGGTCAGAAGAGGGCATCGGATTCCTCTGGAACTGGAGTTAAAGACAGTTCGTAGCCGCCATGTGGGTGCTGGGAATAGAACCTGGGTCCTCTGCAAGAGCAGTCGGTGCTCTTAACCACTGAGCCATCTCTCCAGCCCCACAAATGTAATTTTAAAAGCCATTAATATCTGCAGGGAAAGTAAAATGGAAAGAGCTTTTAAAGCAGTTTAAACTAAGAATTTACTAGTTAGTAAATATATATGTAATTATCATATAAATGTATAATATAAAATGTAGCTTTCAGAGATGATTTTTGAGGAGAGATTTCTTATTTCTCTCCCTTTCTTCCTCTCTCTCTCCCTCCCTTCCACTGTCCTTCCCTCATTTCTCCATCAAGAGAGAAGCACACGCATATCTCTGCTCCCATAATGAATCACAGTTGGAGGCTAATTTAACCTATAAATTCATAGTTCGCTGCTCTCACTGGCACATTAGAGGTAAGGACAGGGGTAGATGTGCGGAGGCCATCTTGAAACCCCCACAGAGGTGACTGGATGACATACCTCTTAAGAGGTGGCTGATGTCATGGTTCTCAGGGGCTTACTTGAATATCAAGTAAAGTGTCCCCAGATAGCCCCAGAGAAGCCCAAGGGTCTGGATCCACATGAAAACTGACTCTCGGGGTTAAAATGAGCTTACTTTCAATTGCACTTCCATTTTAAAGTATTTGCCATGTTAAATTTGTTCTAGTTCATGCCACATGATTTGTCCTCTTAATAATAAAAAAGTGAATTGGCTAACAGCCAATACGCATCTAGATTAATTGGGAAGACAATGCCACCCACATGGTTCTCCAAATGCGTTTTCTCCTACTTGGAGGACACTGAGAACTACTCGATTAAGCATCAAGCACAGACAGCTCTACTATCAACCTCTACGAGCAGGCCAGGCTGGGCCTTCCTGCCTCCTGACAATTCGCCAGACACTGGATGCCTAGGCTCTACAGCAGCCAGTAACACAAAGCAAGTACTGCTCAGTAACTGGCCCACTGCTTTTTTAAAAAATATTTTTGGGTGGCTGGAGACATGGTTCCATGGTTAGGAGCGCTAGCTGCTCTTGCAGAGGACCCAGGTTCGGTTCCCAGCACTCACACAGGGCTAACAACCACCTGTAACTCCAGTTCAAAGGGATCCAATGAACTCTTCTGGCCTCCATGAGCACTGCACAGCATGGTGCACTTACACACAGGCAGGCAATACAGTCATACACATGAAATAAAAATAATAATATTTTTTTAAAGTCATCCAGGAAAGCTCTATCAAAAAATTGCCTGCTCATTTCAGAACCATAATAACACAGTTGTCATCCACCATTCCCATAGCAAGCCATGTAGGAAGCACGCGTGGGAAAGCACAGCACACAGACACATGCTAAGGTATCCAAATACAGAGAGAGACTTTGTTCAAAATGGACAGGTTTAAGGCAGGGCGACCTCACCTGCCAGGGCCAATCCCAGACCCCCTACAACATGCTGTATACATCACGTGTTGCTTTTTTTCCCTGCCATCATGTGCTTTGTCACCAGCTGCTGCTCTTCCCTAGGACAGTGTCTGGGAGCTCTCATGACTTCCACCTATGCCTCTGGGAGGTGCTGGCTGGCAAACACTAGCCCCTGTGTACATAACTCAAACTGGATTTCCCTACATACCATATTTCACAGGTCGTGATAGATGGACTCTAAAGTGTCTAGCTTCCCTCCCACTTGCCGTTTGTGGTCTGTGTAATTAAGGCCCTCTGCTTGCATGTGTGTGGCATCTGTGATGTGCTTCTACCCCGTGGAATGTGGCATAGCTGATAGACTGCCACATCTATGACCATATCAACCAAGATGGTAACTTCTGTCCTGCTAGCAGATTTCCCCATCAGTTCTCCACTTTGCAGGTGGTGCTGGTGAATCCTGAGGCCAAATGGAGAGACCCAGGTCACCAGGAGCTGGTGGTGGCTTTGGTCTAACAGCCAGCAGGGAGCTGTAGCCCTGAGTCCAACAGCCAGTAAGAACCTGAATCTTGCCAGCAGCTGCAGGAGAATAGAAACTGGTTCTTCCCACTAGTAGAGTCTTGGGTGAGACCCCAGCCTTGCTCCTACCCTGAATGCTACCTTCAGAGACGCTCTGATTCAAAAGCTTCAGGTAATCCAAGCCTGATGAAGAAGATAAATTTGCACTCTTTTAAGCCACTAAGTATAAGGATTTCTTGTGCACTCATTGAAAGCTAAGATAAAGTTTCCACATAATTGCAACTAACCTATTCAGCAACAGCTAGCTTTGAAGGACACATATATGAATTTCATGGGTGCTGTTTTTTCTTATCTTTTCCCATAAAAATTTAAATTCCAGTCATAGCAGCCACTGCCTAGAGGTTCTCAACACCATTTCTCCATTAATGACTGTTTATTTTAAAAATTACTCATATGAAAAAAATTACTCATATGGGGTTAGAGAGTTGACTCAACATTAAGAGCACTGGGTGGTCTTGGAGAGAACCCAGCTTCAATTCTCAGCACTCACATGACCTCTGACAACCAGCCTTAACTACAGTTCCTGGGGATCCAACGCCATCTTTCGACAATCCTTTATTGTCATTTTGACGTACCTGATCATTTATAATATCAAGAATTTAAATATAAATGCTATGCATATTCACATCATTAACTCCTTTGAAATTGGATTATTAGTGATAATTTTTGGTGCTCAGGTTTTTGAGTCCTTTATTGATTCTGCATATGAATCTCTCAGATGAAGCATTCACAAATACTTTTCCCCACTCTGTGGATTGCTACTTTATCTGTGTAAAGCTTTTTCATTTATCTACTCTCATTTTAAAATTTTCCCTGTGCCTTTGAAGTCCTATCAAAATATCCTTACCCCCACCAATATTCTCAAGTACATACTTCCGTGTCTTGCAGCAATTCCATAGTTTTTGGCTTTGGGGTTAAGTTTTTGGTCTATTTTGAGTCAACAGTGGTGGGAAGCTGACATCTAGGTCCATTCCCCTGCATATGTAGCTCCAACTTGCCAGCACAGTTTACTAAAGAGACAGTCCCTCCCCACTGTATGTTCAACACTTTTGTCAAAAGCCAGTTGGCTGTGCACACAGAATGGACTACTTGGTTCTCCATCTGTTCTGTTGGCCTGTGTGGGGGCTTTTATGCCTGTTCCCTGCTGTTCTGGCTACTATGTAGCTTCATGGTATGTTTCAAAATCAGGCATTATGAGGTCTCTACCAGATCTTTTGTGAATTTAAGGATTGGATTTCTATTTCTGGGAAGAAAGTCATTAGTATTTTGAAAGTTTCCTTGAAGATTGCCTTTTAAGACAATTTCTGATTTTGTGACAGTTAATTTACTTCAATGAGAAAATGTGTCCATAAATGAGCCTAACTGGATGTGTACAAATGCAGTTTGTTAGAGTGGATAGAATCCAGCTGATGACAGAAAGCCCTGGTGGCTGCACTGTTCAGTCAACAGCCGCCATCACCCCCACCAGGAATAAGCAGGTTCCCCTTACTACACCTACTGTGCAAGTATCAGCGTATTGCTAGAGTGCAGTGTATTTGTTGCAGGAGGTCACACTGCGTATGGTAGGAATTCATTTTCAAATCTCTGTCTAGACACAGTAGAAGTTTATGTCTCATCCTCAGAAAGGCTCTTGGCTGGTTAGATCCTTTGTTTTTCTTTCTGTCCATAAGATCAGTGCAGTCACGATGGGAGGGCTGTTCAGGACCACAAGTAACCCTACTGGTCAGATCCTGGTCACATGAGATTGGAACTGCAAAGGAATCTGGGAAATATAAAGGAGTGCATTGGTGTTTTGTGCACCACTGTGTTAAAACACTACCAGCCTGGGTGTTTTTTTTAATTATTTTTATTTTATGTGTATGAGTGTGTTGCCTGTGTGTGTAAGTGCACCCATTTTGCATGTAATGTCCACAGAAGAAGGAAAAGAGCATTGGATCCCCCGGAACTAGATTTACAGATGATTGTTAGCTGTCATGTGGGTGCTGTGAACCCAATGCAGGTCCTTTGCAAGAACAGCCAGTGCACTTAAGCCATCTCTCCAGCCCCTGACTGGGTGATTTTTAAACTGAAAGAATCTATTTGACTCACGGCTGTGCAGGATGAGGCCAAGATAAGAGCATGGTACTGACATTGGTGAGGGTTTGTGTTACCTCATAACATTGCTCATGGACAAGTTCCAGTTATATAATACACAGAGAAGGTCAGGGCAATCTGTATCAGAAACCCATTCTGGGATAAGAACATTGATGCCTTCATGACGGTGCAGCCCTGTGGCTTACTCACCTTTTAAAGACCCCATTGGTAACAGCGGCCAGTGACAATCTCCACATGAATTTTAAAAGGAATTTTCTTTTTTTTTTTAAGTTTTTTTTTAGAATTTTTTTATTTTTATTTTATTGATTTATTTATGTGTGTAAATGTATTGTCTGCATGGAGGTTTGTGCACCCATGTCGTGCAATGCCGCGGAGGTCAGGAGAGGGCATCGGATTCCCCTGGAACTAGAGTTCTCCTGGAATTGGAGTTACAGACGGTTCTCAGCCTCCATGTGGGTGCTGGGGATCAAACCCGGGCCTTATGCAAGAGCAGTCGGTGCTCTTAACCGCTAAGCTATCTCTCCAGCCCCTTAAAAGGAATCTTCAAACCAGAGCAGTGAGCATTAAAGATCTCTGCCACAGTTTCAACCTATATGTACTAAACATTTTAAAAATATAATTATAACTTTACACCACAACAAGCAACTGAAGAAGGAATTCAAGGAGACCTTCCCACTCACAATAACCTCAAAAACAATAAAATAACTAGGAACAAACCTAACCAGACACCAAGGATCTCTACAACAAAAATTTTAAACCCCTGAAGAAGGAAATTGAAGAAGACATCAGAAGATGGAAAAACCTCCCATTCTCATGGAGTGGGAAAAGTAATATAGTAAAAATGTCCATTCTGGGGCTGGAGAGATGGCCTAGCGGTTAGGAGCGCCGATCGCTCTTACAGAGGACCCGGGTTCGATCCCCAGCACCCACATGGCGGCTGAGAACCGTCTGAAACTCCAATTCCAGGAGAACTCCAGTTCCAGGGGAATCTGAGACCCTCTTCTGACCTCCGTGGCGTTGCACGACACGGGTGCACAGACCTGCATGCACACAGTACATTCATACACATACAGAAATAAATAAAAATTAATAAAAAAAAATGTCCATTCTACCCAAACACTTATATAGATTTAATGCAATCCCAATTAAAATCCCCGAGAGTTTCTTCACAGGCTTGGGAAAAAAGTCCTTAATTTCATTTGGAAAAACAAAAGACCCTGAATAGCCAAAGCAACCCTGAGTGAAAAGAGCAATACAGGGGGGATCTCTACACCAGACTTCAAACTATACTACAGGACTATAGTCATAAAAACAGCTTGGTACTGGCACAAAAACAGACCTGTTGACCAATGAAACAAAACTGAAAATCCAAACCTGAGCACATACAATTTCAGCCATCTCATATTTGACAAGGGGGCCAAGAAGACACAATGGAGAAAAGACAGCATCTTCAGCAAGTGGTGTTGGCAAAACCGGATCACCCCTTTAGAAGAATGAAATTAAACCCCTACCTCTCGCCCTGTACAAAAGTCAACTCCAGATGGATTAAAGACCTCAACATGAAACCCCAAACTCTGAAGGCAATAGAAGAAAAAGTTGGCAGCAGAGTATAAGACATTGGCATAGGAAAGGACTTCCTAAATCAGACAGCAGCTGCACAAGAATTAAGGTCGACAATTGACAAATGGGACCTCATTAAACTCAAAAGTTTCTGTACATCAAACGAAACAATGAAGGAAGTGGAGAGAAATCCCACAGAGTGGGAGGAAACCTTCACCATAGAAACATCTGACAAACAAAGCATTGATTTCCAGAATATATAAACTACTCAAAAAAAAAAGAAGAAGAAGAAAGAAAACAAATGACCCACTCAATAGATGGAGCAAAGAGCTGAACAGAGACTTCACAAGTGAGGAATTAGAGATGGCTGAGAAACATCTTAAAAAGTGTTCAATGTCACTAATAATTAAGGAAATGCAAATTAAAACCACTTTAAGATATCATCTTACTCCAATAATACTGGCTAGGATCAAGAAAACAAATGATACCAAGTGCTGGAGAGGTTGTGGGGAAAGAGGAACACTCATCTACTGCTGGTGGGAATATAAACTGGTACATCCACTATGGAAAGCAGTGTGGAGAACCCTTGGAAGACTTGGAAGGAACTTGACACCTGACCCAGCCATACCACTCCTGGGTATGTACCCACAAGACTCATCTTACCACAGATATACATGCACAGCCATGTTTATTGCAGCTCTCTTCACAATAGCAAGGAGCTGGAACCAACCCAAGTGTCCCTTATCTGATGAGTGGATAGAGAAAATGTGGTACATCTACACAATGGAGTTCTATGCAGTGGTAAAGAAAGATGACATCATGAACTTTGCAGGTAAATGGATGGAGCTAGAAGACATCATGCTGAGTGAAGTAACACAGTTCCAGAAAAACAAAGGACAAATGGTATCCCTCATCTGTGGATGCTAGCACCAATTACCTAATTTTATGGCAAACTGAGCAAAGTCAATGTGATCCGAAAACAACTGTGCTCTTACATTGTAGAATCCTTTAAAAATAAATAAAGAAAGAAAAAATATATAATTATAAAAACAAAGGTGAATGTGTCTTCCTTGCTTCTTCAGTGGATGGTTTCGTATGTGCACTGACCTCTGGAGCACGGTAACACATGTTCTCACAGTCATGTTCATATGACACGCCACTTTGCTTAGTCATTTTCTCCTGTCCTACAATGGAATAGAAAGTACTGTCTTGTGAATGATGGTGGCTTTTGAGAGAATTTTCTGGAAAACCAAGACCTATTTTCACAGAGACACACAGGAGGTGCTTGTCACCCAGCTTGTCAATAATATTAGCCAGGCAGAGCATTCGGGAGGAGATTAAGCATCCTTCTTTTCAGGGCAAGAGAAAGCAATAAGCCCCAAAATAATTGCTAAGTGTGTTCTAAGTAGAGGCTACAGGGCAATTATAGACAGCTATGGTTAAACGTGTGAATAGGACACAGATGAGAGGTAAGAGGGATCAGGAAATGGGGATAATACCCACCATTTAAAAGACCAGGGCAGTGACCCTGACACCACTGTCCCAGAGGGCTACACCCTCTTGATTTGAGAGCTTCTTTTTCTTGTCATTCAAATGCAAATGTACCCATTAATCCTTTCTGTGTGCTATATGGTGAGGCATCCTCACCATAACTCCTTCTGTAGACAGAGGTGTACCTCTGTACCTGAGCCTTGCAGGCCATTTACCCTTAGTTCCAGAGGAGTGCGCTTCCAGGGTGTGTGATGACTCTATCTAGTCCTGGGATGGAAAATGAATCCAATGGAACTCTCTCTGCTCTCAGGAGGGAACCACAGCTATATATTTTCTGTTCTAGGGTTATGCTGGTGCCAAGGAATATGAGATTAATCTGGTGGCATTTCAACATTTGTTGTCACCTAATAGCTATCTGCCCTAGATGCTAAAGTTCACATGCTGGAAACTTAAACCAATGCAACAGGAAGTAGGGCCTGTGAGAGGCAGTCTGTTCATGAGGGTTGTGCCTCCAAGATGGATGAATATTGTCAGTGTGAGAGTGGGTTGGTTATCCCGAGAGTGGATTTATTATAGAGGGGAGTTTGAAAGGGCTGAAGAGATGGCTCCTTGGTTGAGTGCCTTTAATCCTAGCACCTGGGAGTCAGAGGCAGGTGGATCTTTGTGAGTTCAAGGCCAGCCTGGTCTACAGAGTAAGTTCCAGGACAGCTGGTGCTACAGGGAGACCCTGTCTCGAAAAAGACCAAAAAAAAAAAAAGAGTGCTTACTCTGAAGACTAGGGTTTGGATTCTAGCACACCAGCCCAAGCCAGATATCCCCACCAATCCCCATAACCACAGCTCTGACCAAGGCAGAGATAGGATTGCTGGGGCTTAGCAGTTTCCAGCATAACAAAAAATATCATGAGCCTCACATTCAACGAGAGACTTCCCTCTCTGTCTTGGTTTCTTGGTTGTGGACTCTTCCAACTTCTGACAAGCCTAAGCATCTTTATGTTCCCCAGTCAGGCTATCCTCAGGCCAGGTGGCCTGTCACCTGCTGCCCCTGTGGACAGCACCTTTCCTCCTTCCAGCAGGATCAACCTTTCTAACATATTTAACATTAGGAAAATTGAGCTGAGCAAAGCCACAGTAAGGGAGGGGTGGGAAGAAGCACAATGTCCAGGGATCTACCAGAGCCCTCTCCAGAGGAAAGCATTGGGACAGCCGGTCCCTCCACAGTACTTGACTGCCTTTATGACCTCAAGATATTCCATCATGGATCTGAAACTGGAGTCTTCATCTGTACTTTCAAATAATGAGCCCTGCCTTAGCAGAGCTGAGTTCTAGCTCATTGGTCGAGTTCTTGCCTAGCATGAGTGAGTCACTAGGCTCAACCCCTATATCATAGGAACAAAAGCAAAGAAACCATCCAGATTTCTGTCCCATCCAAAGTGAACCCACACTGAAGGCAAGGGATTCTGGAGATGTAGGCTGATGTCAAAACTTTACAGTAAAAAGATGTCCCAACGCTGGCTTTTAGTTGCTTTAATATTATTTACATGATGCTTGGGTTCATCATAACATCCTCTTAGTTTTCTGTGCCTCCTGAAAACCCAGACGTCAGTTGACCTTATAGTCACACTTGGCTGCCATCGCTTCTGCTTTTACTGAGAAAGAGAATAGTAGACACTGTGGTCTGCGCAATGGTCCAGCTGCACCTACTCGCCCACCTTAGTCGCTCCATTTCCAGGTGTTCTTCCATTCTGCTATCTGTGAGATGAGGGTCCCCGCCCCCACCAGAAAGTATCCTGAGATAGAAGGAAGTCTCTGGACTCCAGGGTTGGAACAAGAAAAGTCTGCTTACAAACACAACAGCTTTGTGCAGAATCAAATTCGTTATACTGGAAATAATTGCCGTTCCACACAAACCTCATGTATTTATAATACATCAGTATTGGTCTCATGTATGTATATAGTATAAAATGGCTGAACAAGCATTTTTATGTAGTATAATGACTATTGATATTCAAATTGTATTTGTATGATTTTGAGGAATCCTTATAGTCATTAATTAGCACCCAGGGGGGATCTGTGAGCTTAATATTTAGAATAAGAGACAATCTTGAGCTATTTATTAAGCTATAGCTTCTAGTATGCTAAATGATTCTTCACTCAACATATGCATTTATTTTAAAAATTAATTTGTACTGAAACTTAATAATTGTACATAAACATGGTAAATAAGTATGAGAATCTGATATTTCATGAACTATGTTATGAAGAAATCAAGAGAAATAGCATTTCCATTTTGAACATTTGTCATTCCCTCTTGTTGGAGCCTGTGAACACCTTACCTGTAGGGTAATTTTAATGCTTTTATTGACATTTTGTGTATTTCAGACATCATTTTTCAGTTCAATTTAGGCATATTCCCCTTTCCCTTTCCCCCATCCCACCCCAGATCATGCATTCTACCATAACTGTCCTGCATCTTTCAGTCTTTTTTTTTTATGTTTAGGAATTCACATTTTCCTCCATTTTATATTACTCTAAAATATAGATACATACTTTCCACCCATATACAATAATTACAGAGTCTGAAAATAAGTGGTGGGTGGATTCTAGAGCCCATTAAGAGATTTATATTATAACAACATAGTTGCTTTCAGATAAACAGAAATATAACAATAACGTTCAGCTTGCCTTTGATCTGGGGATTTGGTGTTAGCATCCACAAATGAGGGAAACCATTCAGCACTTGTTTTTCTGGGACTGTGTTACTTCACTCAGCATAATGGCTTCGAGCTCCATCCATTTACCTGCATTGTTCATAATGCCATCTTTCCTTGCTGAATAGTACTCCATTGTGTAGATGTACGACATTTTTGTCATCCATTTGTCTGTTCAGGGGCATTTGGGTTGGTTCCAGCTCTTTGCTATTGTGAAGAGAGATGCAATAGACATGGATGTTTGCAGTAGGATGAGTCTTTTGGGTATATACCCAGGAATGGTATGGCAGGGTCGGGTGGTAAGCTCATTATGAGTCTTTTAAGGGTTATCCACACTGCTTTCCATAATAGTTGTACAAATTTACATTCTCACCAGCAGTGGATGAGTGTTCCCCTTTCCCTACAACCTCTCCAGCATTTGTTGTCTTTTGTTTTCTTGATCTTAGCCAGTCGTATTGGAGTGAGATGATATCTGAGAGTGGTTTTAATTTGCATTTCCTTAATTATTAATGATGTTGAACACTTTTTAAGATGTTTCTCAGCTATCTTTAATTCATCACTGGCAAAGTCTCTGTTACTCCATCTTTTGAGTAGGTCATTTTCTTATTTCTTTGTTTTTTGAGTAGTTTATAGATTCTTGACATTAATGCTCTGTCAGATGTATCACTGGTAAAGATTTCCTCCCACTCTGTGGGTTTTCTCTTCAGCTCATTGATTGTTTCTTTCCCTGTACAGAAGATTTCGAGTTTGATGAGGTCCCATTTGTTGACTGTTGACTTTATTTCCAGGGCAGCTGCTGTCTGATTTAGAAAGTCTGGTTAGGTTTGTTCCTAGGTATTTTATTATTTTTGAGGCTATTGTGAGAGGAGGAAGGTCTTCTTATATTCCTTCTCCACTTGTTTATTGTTGGTATAAAGGAATGCTAATTTTTCCAGGTCAATTTTGTATCCTGCCACTTTACTGAAACTCATTTCTAGAAATTTTCTGGTAGAGTTTTTAGCATCCTTTAGGTAAACTATCATAGCATCTGCAAAAAGGGATAGCTTAACTTCTTCTTTTCTGATTAGTACTCCTTTAATTTCCTTCTCTTGTCTTATTGTCCTAGCAAGTGTTTCAAGCACTATATTGAAGAGGAGTGGTGACAGGGGGCAGTCTTGCCAAGTTCCTACCTTTAAGGGGAATGCTTCTGTCTCTTCTCCATTTAGGATGATATTGGCTGTGGGTTTCCCGTATATGACTTTGATTACATTGAGGAATGATCCCTCCAAACCAACTCCCTCTAGGACTTTAACCATGAAGGGATGCTGGATTTTGTCAAAGCCTTTTTCTGTGTCAATTGAGATGATTGTGTGGTTTTTGTCTTTCAGTCCATTTATGTGTTTTATGATAGTTATTGATTTTCATGTGTTGAACCATCCTTGCATCTCTGGTATGAATCCAACTTGGTCATGGTGGCTGATCTTTTTGATGCAGGTCTGTATGCAGTTTGCAATTATTTTGTTGAGAATTTTTGCATCTGTGTTCATCAGTGAGATGGGTCTATAGCTTTCTTTTTTGCTTGTATCTTTGCCTGGTTTTGGCATTAGAGTGATGCTGGTTTCATAGAAGGAGTTTGGCAGAATTCCTTCTGTTTGTATCCTTCTGAACAGTTTGAGTAGTAATAGTTGTAGGACCTCTTTAAATGTTTTATAGAATTCTGCTGTGAAACCATCTGGACCCCGGCTTTTTTTTAGTTGGGAGGTTTTTAATTACATCTTCAATTTCCTCGAATATTATGGGTCTGTTTAAACTGTCAGTCTCTTCCTGGTTAAGCTTTGTTGGTTCCCTGGATTTCAGATATTCATCCATTTCTCTTAGGTTTTCAAATTTAGTAGAGTATAGGTTTTTGAAGTATTCTTGTATGATTGTCTGGATGTTTTGTCTGTTCTGATGTTTTCCCTTTCATCAAGAATACTATTGATTTGGAGTTGCTTTCTCTTTCTTTTTTTGGTTAACTGGGCTAGAGGTCTTGTCTATTTTGTTTCTCTTTTCAAAGAACCAGCTTTTGGATTCGTTGGTTTTATGTATTGTTTTCTTTGTTTCTATTTCATTGATTTCTGCTCTGATTTTTGTTATTTCTTCCTGTCTGTTGGGTTTAGGGTTCATTTGTTGTTGTCTCTCAAGTGTTGTTGGGTTTTTTTTCTCTCTCAAGTGTTTTTAGCTTCTGTGTTAGATCATTTATTTGTTTCCTTTCTGTTTTTTTTAATTAGTTTTTATTGATGCTTTGTGCATTTCATACATTTTTTCCAATTCAGTTCAGGCTTATTTCCCTTTCCCTCCCCCCCCCATCCCAGATCATGCATTCTGCCATAACTGTCCTGCATCTTTCTCTCAGTTTTTTTTTTCATTTTTAGCTATAAGTGATAATCCATGAGTACAAGCATCCTTCATGCAAAACCTATCTGCAGGCTGTTGTGCCCAAACACCTACAGCCCCACCATCCAGTGGGGGGTGACAGGTTGTTTGTTCAATCAAGTTGATCAAATGAGTGTCCAGACTACATTGCTGTAGTTTCACCATTCACCCCAATCGCAGCCCTTACATTCTACCACACCCCCTCTTCTGCAGGTTGTTCCCTAGGCTTAGAAAAGGGGCACAGGTGGATGAGAGGTAAAACAGTCCACTCTCTCTGGAGCTGTTGACTTGGACTCTGGTCAATTCTGGCTGTTTCCTTTCATGGGCTGACAGTTTGTCCAGGAATAACCTTTCGATCCTACTGATGAAGAACAAGCAATTAGATATATAGGTATTTAAGCAGCACTAATAGTTATGGTAGGTTACTTTAGCATAGACACATGTTTAGATATGGTAATCCATGAATTACAATTTTCCCCCCTGTTAAATATGACAGGGTCTTACTGTGGCTTATAACATCTCCTAACCTGTAGAGGATGTAAGCTTGTGGCATCAGCCATGGGTTATTTCTCCAAGGGGAGAGCCAATAGCCAATTAGATTTGGGATATACAGGCACATGGCTGCCTCTGCTGCACAGTATTTCCAGGCAGGTGAGGTGTAGCTGGTGCTGACGGTGGGGTCTTGCTTGACTCAGGGAGACCCATATTTGCTTTATTGGTTTAGTGGCCTTTGGTAACACTCTCTGGCATTCCAGAGGCCATCTGTACACTTGCATGTGTGGTCTCAATACATCCCTCCCATGTTAACGTCAGGTCTTCGGCAGCAGGGTCTTATTGCCTCTCCTCCTGTAGGTATCCCTACTTAGAGGCAAGGAGCCCTTACCTTTTGTGGGGCCTTGGATCCCCTGGCCAACATCCACCTGGTAGAACAATCCATTGCTGGTGTCAGAGCTCCTGTATTAATATATTTTGCCTGAGTGCATAGCCCTAGGACTTTAGTATTATATTTGGTTCTGAACAGAGAGTAATCCCTTCCACAGTTCCCATGTCTAGTAGTCAATTAAAGAAAGCAGTTTTACCGGTTTTATAAGAGATTACCTCTACAATAGTTGTCTCCAATTTACAGTTGGGGAACGACCTCATCATCGTCATATTTCTCCTTGTTCTATCGGGGGGAAGGCAAGAAAGTCTCTCATATCAGAACCTTTGTGGCACCTAGAAGGTAAGTTTCATTAGGACTCATTATAACTAGTTGTTACATGTAGGATCCACAGAGGGGTTCGATGTTTATGGCAATCTGAGGCTTTTCTTCCTTTGAATGTTCAGACGGGTCAGCCTTTCCATTGCCACTTTTTGGTACATCCTACTCAATGCAAACCTGTATCTTTTCTTTCTCAGCCGTTAAGTTGGTGACGTTTTGTCCTGTTGGAACAAACAAATATTTTCCCATAGTTAGTTTTAAGATTTGAATTGCAAGGGTTTGATGAAAAGGTTTCATGTCTTTCTGTATCCCCCCCCCCTTTTTTAGCGTATGAGTCTCCAGAAGACAGTTGTATTATACATGACTATAGGGTGGAGTCAAGGCACAGATTTCATCAAATTCACTGACGAGTGGATAGAGAAAATGTGGTACATGTATACAATGGAATACTATGCAGCAGTAAAGAGGGACAACATCATGAAATTCGCAGGTAAATGGATGGTGCTGGAAGACATTATGTTAAGTGAAGTAACACAGTCCCAGAAAAACAAACGACAAATGGTGTCCCTCATATGTGGATGCTAGTACCAACAACCCAGATATAAATATTTCTCATGGAGAGGGATGCATAGTAAAGGAACAACAGAAAGACTGCATCAGAAAATGGACTGAAATGGTGAATTGGAAAGGGGGGATGGGTGGGAGAGGGACACGGGTGTATATTCCTTTCTGTTTTATACAATACACAGTAAACTCCTGCAGCTAAGGCTTGGGGAATACTGCAGAAGAGGAAGCAGGAAGGCTGGAAGGCACGGAGGACCAGGAGGATCCCTGCTGCTGGAAAGCCTTCTAGATATGACAGGGCAGCTGTATCCATGAAATCAGCAATATGGCGGCCTGAACAAGACCTGCATAATGACACCAGTACCTCTGGCAATGTGGATAGGGATCTCACGAAGTCCCACTCCTAGATGAGCTGCAGACAATCAAGGGCTGGGGAGAGGGAGGATCTGTTTTCTCCAGAGATGATTTCCCTGATGGGTTATTCAATCTCAAGTGGTCAGTCCTAGACATAGGTACCATATTAGTTACTTTTCTGTTGGTGTGATAAAACACTGTAACCAACAGATTATATGGGAGGAATTTATTTGAGCTTATAGTTCCAAAAGTCCCTCACGGTGAGGAGGCATGGTGGCAGGAGTTGGCCAGAGCAGAAAACAGAGCACAGTTAACAGGGAGCCACCGGCCATCTGATCCAACTTAAGAGTTCTCAAAGCCCACCCCTAATGACATGCATCCTCCAGCATGGCCACACGTTTGCCCTAAACTCTCCCAAAACAGTGCCAAAAACTGGGGACAAAATGTCCAAATACTTGGATGTAATGGGGGACATTCTCATTCAAACCACCATAGGTACATATAAGTACCCAAGTACCAGTGTGTGGACTCATTATACCTACATGCACACACACACACACACACACACACACACACACACACACACGGCAATCATAATTAGAGGTGAAGAAATAAAGAGGGAGTGGGGAGGATATGAGAGGAATAGGAGTAGGGAAAGGAGAGGGTGGAAATGATGGAAATACTGTACTCATGTATAAAGCTCTCAAAATTTTACATAAGGAATACACATCAAGTTGTAAATCCCACTGTAAAGGAATAGACATAATTCCTCCTAAATAACTGTATTTCATGCTCATGATATCAAACTTGAAAAACAAAACAGCATAAAAGTCTTGAAGCAGAGCTTTGAATGACAGTAGTGCTTTCTTGAGAGGGCCAATCAGGGGTTTGATGAACAAAGAAGCTGAACTCAGGGGAGAATGGAAAGAAGATGTAGGAATTTGAAACAAATGTCAGACATCTTGCTGCTGCCCACAATGACTTGTTTTGAAAATTACAATAATAAAAAACAAATTAAAAAAAGAAATACTGCTCACTGTGGATATTCACTAGATTTAGAAGCATTCAGGAGATTGGTGAAGTGAACCTCTGGGTGTGTTTGTGAGGAAATTTCCGGAGAGGATTAACTGAGGTAGGAAGACAAACCTGAATGTGTGTAGCACCCTCCCAGGGACTGGAGGTGCTGATGGAGTAAAAGGGGCAGAAGAGGGAAGCCAGCAGAGTGCCAGCATCCTCACCATCTCTCTGCTTCAATGGCTGCCATAGGAACTGCTCTGTTCCATCACCTGCTCTCCAGTATGATAGACTGTCACCTCTGAACCTGTGAGCCAAAATACATACTTCCCTCTTTAAGTTGTTCCCTCAGGAATTCTGGTCATGGTGAGGAAAGCTAAGGAGACATTCTTATACAATTACAATGAAAAGACCAACATACTCATCTAATTTACCAAAAGCACTGATTAAATAAAGCCTCTCATCTTTTCTTGGAAAATGAAAGCGCATTACAATGTTGAACTTGTTTACGCTCTCGGAACCTTCATTCACATCATGGCTGGGGGGATATTTTATTGTATCTGCTGCAAACTCAAGAAAACATTTATTATTATTATTATTATTATTATTATTATTATTATGCCTCCTTGATATATGAGCAGGACAGCAGGAAAAGTAGATTATTAGCTTTTGTTGAAGTATCTAATCAATGAACTAAGACATTTTCTTCATGAGGAAAATGGATTGAAATTTATTTTCTGAGAGCATCTCATCTATTTCCCCACTTCTTACTCCACAGATTTCTGTTGTGGCCTTCATTTCCAGAGATTGGGACTAGAGGAGGAAGGAACAGAGGTAGATGATTTCTTTAAGACAAAATATTAAATTTATTGAATGGAAATACTATTCCAGAAAAGATCTATGACAGTACATGATATTTCAAACCATCCTGTACCAGTAGAGATTTTAAGGGTTACCAAGTCTAATAACTTTGTTCCAGGAAGTCAGAGGACCAGAGGCCCAGAAGTTAAGGCCCTTGTGTAGTCTTCTTGATACTACTATACTTTCTTTTTTTTTTTTATGTGTGTATGAGTGTACTGTCTGCATGTAGGTTTGTGCACCCGTGTCGTGCAATGCCGCGGAGGTCAGAAGAAGGTCTCGGATTCCCCTGGAACTGGAGTTCTCCTGGAATTGGAGTTACAGACGGTTCTTAGCCACCATGTGGGTGCTGGGGATCGAACCAGGTCCTCTGCAAGAGCAGTTGGTGCTCTTAACCGCTAGGCTATTTCTCCAGCCCCAATACTACTATACTTTCTAAAGTATACTTGAACTCCCAACTGAGTGGTGCATTTAAAGTGAAAAAAAAAAACCAAGAAAGATGTACAGAAAATTGTTTTTTAATTATTTAATTAATTTTCTGTGTATGAGTATATTGCCTGCATACCTGCAAGAGCATCCACATTGTACAATGTCTGCAAACGACAGAAGAGGGCGCGGGATCCCCTGGAACTGGAGTTAAGGGTAGTTGTTAGCCACCATGTGGGTGCTGGGAATCTAATCTGTGTCCTCTCTAAGAGCAGCCAGTGCTCCTAACCACTGAGCCACCCCTCCAGCCCCCCTGATCTCACTTTAAAAGTGGGAACATCGAGGTGCAGGGGTTCAAGACCTTGCCCAAGGTTTTGGATCTGGGTCCAGGATGCTAATCCAATTCCAGGAGAACTCCAGTTCCAGGGGAATCCGAGACCCTCTTCTGACCTCCGCGGCATTGCACGACACGGGTGCACAGACTTGCATGCAGACAGTACATTCATACACATACGGAAATAAATAAAATTAATAAAAAAAAAATTTTTAAAGATGAACTCTGATTCTCTAGAAAGCGTTGGATGTGGGACTCCACTGAGTTCCCTGTCTGACTTCCAGACGGTGTCACCCCATGGAATGAAGAGGAGGAAAAAGTCCTTTCCGCGCTGTGTAAACTGCCTGCTGGAGTGCTATTACTGAGAGTCCTTCTTCCTGTGTTGACGAAATTGCTACTACTTCCACCTACAATGCTACCGCAGCGTCTGAAACAAACGAGAGCTATGGAATAGTCCACGTGACGCTGGCACAGTGACACAGTGAGCTGCTAGAAGTGTCCTAGTTTAACAATGAGCTCCTTGTCCAGAAAAATCACCCCAGACTGTTTTCCGAGCAACCAAACAGCCACTTGTTAGGAAAGCCTGTGTCTCCCCCAGGTATTTGGAGCTGACAGCCACATGTTGCCGCCATCACTGCGAACTCGTATCAGCTGTGAAGATAAACAGGAAGGAAAAGGGGTTTAATGGCTCCACCCAGACTCATCGCAGCTCCCGACATCTGACAAGCTGATCTGAAGGGTTGACCTCAGGGCTCTGGCTGGCAGTGGGTGGAGAGGAGACGCACAGCTTCTCTGGGGACTGAAAACTCACCATTGGGATTCTCTGCAGGGAGGATAAGGGCTTCGGTGTCTAATTTTGGTGTCTCAAGCCACAACCGCATGCATCTCACAAGATTATTTAGGTAAAATTAATTCTGATTGATTGGGCCCAATTCCGGCTTCTCATTTGGAGTTGCTGTCTGAATAGCACTGAAGTAAACATAATGGAAAGCTAGCTGAGACCTGTGCCTGGGCTGGCTCTCTCAATCCTTAGCACGCCTTCATTTGTTCTGGACCATCAGAGGATGGTCAGCCTTGCACATCTTCCGGGAGAAGCATGCTATGGGCATTGTGTGTACAAAGTTAACATGTATTTACTCAATTTTATAAGCATTTTGAAGTAGTTTTCCTGGCATGTATTAATTGTACATTCATTCAAGCATGCCATGTGCTTTGACAAGATTCATTCCCCACAGCCCCCTTTTCTTCTCTTTCTCCTGACTATTCAACTTCACCCTTCTCATTCCTGTACTCAGGTCTTATATGCACAATATATATGCATATATAATATATGACATGAATATATCACAGCATATGAAAGTCTGGCATCCCTTTCTGTACAGATAATGACATGGTAGATCCCTGTTACTCTCTTCCCCTTCTCTGACAATAGTTAAGGATAGAGATGTGTGTGTGTGTGTGTGTGTGTGTGTCTACATAAAACACAGGATCTATAAAGGAGAGAGAATTGATGATATTTATCTTCCCAAGTGACATTAAATCCCTTCAGTCTGCTCTGTGTTCTCCAGTCTGTCACCTACTATAAATATTTGGAATCTTTCTTTTGAAATGACCAATGAGTCTTGTGTCCCTTCTGAGCAACTGTCTAACCTGCCTTCCCCAGGTCAGTGCTGACCATTGATTTCATCAGCCCCTGTGTGGTCCTCTCTGCATTGCAATGGTCCTTGGATGTCCCCTGATCCTAACCTGAGTTGATTGGTCATTTGTTCTAGCTTAAGTCAGTGTATAAAACCTCTCTCTCTCTCTCTCTCTCTCTCTCTCTCTCTCTCTCTCTCTCTCTCTCTCTCTCTCTCTCTCTCTTTAACCAAGGTGAATTTCTCCAGAGACTCAGCATTAGTTCTGCCTGAGAGACTCCAGCCACAGGCCTGCTCTGAGATTTCACACAGAGATGCCCAACACTGCAGCCTGGAAGACAGTTCTGCTATTGGCTATGCTTCTCTAAGGAAACCTGACTGATAACTAGCCCCAAAGAGACCCTTAAGTCATCTCCTCAGGACAAAAAGCAGGGAGCAGTCAAGGTGGCTGTAGACCCCTCCTTTCTCACCTCATAGACTTCTTTGATTGTGAGTTTATCACACTACTGGATTTGTTGCTTTGGAAGATACCAAGAGGCAAACCAGGGTGATCTGCACTGTGGTGGAGCCCACTGTCCTCTGATGAAGGGGACTCTCCCCTTCCCACTGCTTGCTGTGTTGACTCCACAGACTTGCCTGTACAGTCAGGCAAGGGAAGGAATCACGATGCTTTGAAAGGCCCACTCAGAGAGTACAGGGACACAAACCTACAGCTCCTCTCCAATGTCTGAATTGGCTTCCCACACTCCCTGGGGGGCAGCTCTGTCTTTTCAGTCTCCCAGATTCCTCTGTCAGTGTGTCTGCCGCTGCAGGCCTGCCTGCACTGGCTCCCTGGGGAATGGCTGGATGCTAATGGTGGGGGCGGGCCACTCTGTCTCCACTGGCCTCTGTGAACTGAATTCTCCTTCCAGGAGGAACAGCTAGTGGTGGAGAGGTAGGCAGGAGGGACTGGCCTTTCCTCCCTCTCTTTCTGTATCCTCACTTAGGTCAATTAGACCAGAAGAAAGGTTGGGCACTAGCCATGCAAATAGAAGTTTAGAACATGTGACAGACGCTTAGCTCTTCATTACCCTCTTATTTTAAAAAATATAAACACACAGAGTGAGTTCCAGGACAGCTGGGGCTACAGGGAGACCCTGTCTCAAAAAAAAAAAAAAAAAAAAAAAAAAAAAAAAAAAAAAAAAAAAAAAAAAAAAAAAAAAAAAAAAAAAAAAAAAAAAAAAAAAAAAAAAAAAAAAAAGACAAAAATATATATATATATAAACAACATTGCCATGAACTTTGTAAGTACCCTTGATGTGATATGATAAAACAGAAGTGAGGACAGGCACTGGTTTGGGACGAATTAGCCACACAGCGTTCCTGGGTTGCGCTGTCTCTAAAATTGCTGGGAGAGCACATATTGCTTTTCTTTCAACTGCCACTTTCCTTCAGAAGCAAAGGGTCCTTAGACCTTCATGATGTCACACCAAATTCCACACTGTGGAGGCAGACACATGCACACACACAGTATGCAACATATGCACGCATGTAAGCTACCACATATGCACATAGAACTTATGCAAACACTCATGCACATTTGTGTGCACAATGCACCCAATACATATGTATGTGCAACATACACAACACATATATGTAATATATGCAGTACATTTGCACATAAGACATATGCAATACACACACAGGTATGCATACACACACAGAAGACACAACATAGCATACACATATGTAGATACATGCCTCCTACTCCTTCCAACCACCCCACAGCCCTATGCAGTTCTGCCAGACAGGCTCTGCTCCTTGGAAGCTCCTTAGCATCAGAGGGAAGCGGGTGCCAGCAAGAGCCACAGGAAGGCATGTGATTGCAGGCCAGGACATAAGAGAAGTAGGTCCTTCTGAAGCCAAGCTGCCATATGATGCCAGCGGTTTCCCATGTGGGTCCATGTGGCCCATCAGTGGGAGTCACTGTGACGGGCTTCTGTGAGGTCTGTAAATAACACTCTTTCCCACTGTGGCTGTGAGCTGACAGAAGCAGCCGAGACAGGTACACAGATGGCCGCCAGAAAGTCAGCTTCGCCGTTCATCACGGTGAGGTTCTTGGATGTGGCCCTGTGTTTGGGGTGAAGGGCTTGCCACCTCTGCTCACCCATGTGCCATCTGGTTTGGGGACATCCCACGAAGGTAAAGCTAGGATCCTGAAATCAAACATTTTCTCCAGATTGCCGCCTCTCACTAATCCTTTGGGGAGAGGAAAGAAAATAAATCTAGTGTCAGGGCATAGAGTCCTCCAATAGGTCATCTTCAGACCGCTGTGGAGCACAAGGCAACAGGAGTTCTCACCAATGAGACATCACCACTCCATGGTGAGCAGTCAGCAAGGCGGGGGACTAACATGGTTACTCAAGTAGCATGTGCACATTTGGGGGAACAGAGACTGCAGAGCATCCTGGCTGTGCACTCCCATGGTGAACATACACATTCAGCCAGCATGGCCCCTGGTCAGGCAGGGCTCACGGCCCCTGCTGCTGTGATGTGTGCCATTCAAAAGCCCACTCATCAGTAGTACCCACTTGGTCTTGAGGTGCCTTCCTGGGACTGCTGGTGTCAAGGATATATTTTACTGCTAGAAGCCAATATGTGAGTCTAAATAATAAAATATTCAAAGTTGCTTTGACCCACACTGAAATCACAGCTGGGATTTTACTCTTTCTTTTATTGCTTTGCATATTTCTTAGCTGTTTTTCCAATGTAACTTATATGAAATTAAGAGATGTGATTAAATGTCAACATAAAATGATCTGGGAATAAAATGTCAACAATTCAAGGTTGAATACCAAGCCCATTTTTATTGAGTACTGTTCAGTAGGATAAAGCTACATTACAGTGCAGTGACCATCCTCAGACCCCAGGGCCTTCAAACAACACAGGCTGTTTCCAGCCGTTTCCCCCGTTAGGTGGGGGCAGTCTTCTGTGTCTCTGTGGTCTTTGCTCTGGTCCCCATCAGAGTCTAGCTGCTTAGGATGCTGCACCAGCTGTGCTCCTCAGGGGTGCAAACATACCTGATCACACTGCCTAGGGGTCACCTCCAGGTGGCAATGGCCCTTTAGCTCACATTCATAGGCAAAGCTAGTGACATGGCAACCCTGAGCTCAGGAAGACACAGAATCCCATTTCTCACTAATCCTGGAGCCTAAGGTCAGAAATGGTGAGCACATCCCTGAGTATAAGCTCTAGTTCCAAGGAGAAGTCATGGGACACACAGATTAAATATCTTGATATGCTGATGTCCAAGTAATCTTTATTTTTTTCACATAAATTTATTCTTATTTTTTTAACAAATCTAGACTCGTGTTCCCGCCCATTCCCCCACCCCGCCAGAGCTCATGCATTCTGCCAAACATGCTTTCCATCTCTTAGTCTTTCTCAATATTTTCCATGGGGAAGTTGACTGTTTTGAGCAGAAGTTCACTGTTTCAGTCAGTTCTTTGATGCAGTATTTTCTGTTGTTGTTGTTTCCAAAATGCATTATGCCCAACTGCTTTGTACAAAAGCTCAGGGGGCCCTACACAAGAAATACTTACAACTGGGTAATTGGCACTAGCATCCACATATGAGGGATACATTCATCTTTTGTTTCATGGGACTGTGGTTACTTCACTCAGCATGATGTCCTCTAGCTCCAGCCATTTATTTCCTGCAAAGATCATATGCTCGTCTTTTTTCCTTGTTTTTTTTTTTTTTTTTTTTTTAATTTAGTTATTTCTGTGGTGTATGAATTGACTGTCCTGCATGCAAGTCTGTCACCCTGTCGTGCAATGCCGCGGAGGTCAGAAGAGGGGTCGATTCCCCTGGACTGGAGTTCCTCCTGGAACTGGAGTTTCAGCACGGCTCTCGGCCCATGTGGGTGCTGGGATCGAACCCGTCCCGCAAGAGCGTCGGCGCTCCTAACCGTAGCTATATCTCCAAGCCGATGTCGATCTTTCTTTACTCTGCAGTAGAACTGCATGTGTAGATGTACCAACATTTCTCTATATCCAATCATCAGCGAGGGCATTTCGGTTGGTTCCAGCTCCTTGCTATTTGTGAAGAGAGTAATAAACCATGGCTGTGGCATGTGATCCCGCTATGTGGTGTCTTAGGGACATGCCCAGATGGTATGGCTTGGGTCAGTGGCCAGTTCATTTCGCAAGTCGTTCCAAGATCTCCACACTGCTTTTATAGTGTGCACAAGTTGTACATTCCAGCAGCGTGGATAGAGTGTTCCCTCTTTCCCACAACCGCTCCAAAAAACTGTGTCATCAGTTGTTTCTTGATCCTAGCCATTCGCTATTTGAGTAAGATACTACTCTTTAAAGTGGGCTTTCATTTGCATTCATCTCTCTTAACAAGGTGATACGTGAATTTGGATCACTTCTTGTAAAGGTGTTTTCTCAGCATTCTTAATCCTCACTTGTGAGTCTCTGTTCAGAGCTCTTTGCTCCTATCTATTGAGTGGGTCAATTGTTTTCTTTTTCTTTGGTTTTCTGTTTTTTTTGTATCTATATTTTAATCAATGTTTTTGCGTTTCTTTTTTTTTTTTGAGTGAAAGGTTATCCATCTCCCTCTTTGTGGGATTCCTCTCCTCTTTGTGATTTTTCATTTTGATGTACAGAAGCTTTTGAATTTAATGAGGAACCCAGTTTTGTCAAGTGACACTTATGTTCCGCATGTCTGCTGTCTGATTATGAGAGTCTTTCCTGTGCCTATTCTGTGAGTCTCGCTTCGCAACTCTTCTTCATGTCACCTTCACGAGTTTTGGGTTATCAACGTTGACGGTCTATATCATCTGGAGTTGACTTTATTATTTAATTTTATTAATATTTCTGTAATGTCCGTATATGGATAATACTGTCTGCAGGTCAAGTCTGTCACAAGCCTCCAGTGCCAGCTTGGTCCATCTATGTCTCATATCCTCGCATACGGTTCTCTGCCTGCGGCCTATGCGATGTCGATGTAGAGGGACTGGCTGAACCATCATTGCCTCTAGGTACAAGTGATTCCCCCGACAACTGGTTCAATTCAGCTCCTTGGCATTATTTGGGAGGGTGTTCCAGATGTGTTTCCTGCTCTCCGTAATGTCGCTTCATCAAGTGCTGTACGTCAGGACTCGGAACCCAGTCCTCCAGCAAGACGGTTCTTATGACGCCCTCAACCACTTGGGCCATCTCTCTCTAACGCCCTCTGAGTTGATTTCTTGTTTTACCGCGTCAGACTAAACAGAGGGAGGACTAGGTGGATCCATTCTCGTACAAGTGGTGATCCAGTGTTTGGACCCCAAACACCAGTTTTGCTGATAGGACGCTGACCATGACCCCTATACTTTCTCTCTGACGTGCCTTCTTGGTTAACCCCCTTGTCCGAAATAGTAAGGATGGGCGGACATCTTCGTATTCTGCCTACCAGATTACGGCACAATGTCTTCAGTATTTTGCTTGGCAAAACTTTATTATGTTGTTCTGACGTCCAACAAGGTCTGTTTTCAAGCCCACATCGTACCTCAGTAGCATTTTATGCGATAGCCCCGGTCGCCTATGGTCATGCCTTATTAGGTTTATAATGTCTGCTATTAAAGATTCACCCTCCCCTGTTAGCTTATCTATTTCCACTTCGGTGTGGTTTGGGTTGTTTTGGGCGTTATTCGTGTGTCGGGGTTGTTCGTGTTAAGTGTGGATTGTTAAATTTCCCTGTGTGGTTCGGAACTTGAGCGTGGATCTAAGGAGTTACAGTTCGTAGATAAGAGGGGAAAAGAAAGAAAGGAGCGGTTGATTTATGATTTTGGTGTTCTTAGCTATTTTAGCCAGCACCAACTATCAACTCCGGGTCTATGGCCATCGATCCCATAGTATATATCGAGTGGCATTACTTCGGCCGGCAGGCAGATATTAAAGAGGGACCAACAGCCACCAGAAAGGAGTTTACCGTCCCTTTCTCCTGCCGGCAAACTCATTCGGTTGATTTCTTGCTTGCTGTGCCAACCATTTTCGTGATACCAAGCGTACTGTAGTGAGACTCAGCAGATGCTCCTGGGAATCCTATTCGAGCCACTTACGGAAGCACTTAGTGGATGCTTGTCACTCTCAACATACTTGAACAGTTCCTCAGCACTCTCTGTCAAGCGTACTGGTATTTCTGATGAGACAAATTCCGCTGCGTACTTCTCCTGGCCTTCCTTTAGTTGTGGGCAGGCTGCCACTGTTGAGCTCCCCTTGAACTCTGTCCACGGTGCCGGGCTGTAGCAAATCATAAATCATATAGCCGTATTATATTCATTCCTTTACTTCGGTTTTCTTTAGATGAACCCGGACTAATACAGGGGTTTTGTTTTCCACATGAATTTAAGAACTTTCTGTGTCCAACGTGCAGATACCTTTATGACACGAAAACCTTGCTTGATCCGGCTATTCCTTCGTGGACTATTGATCATCCCGTTCATTCTATCTACTAAGAGGATCATTGGCGCAAGAAGCATACGGTCATCACAATCTGATTATTCACAAGTAATTTTTCACCCATCCTAAATGAGTGAGCGATTGTGTTTATCACAACGAAATGACAAAACGGTTGTTTTTCCATCATACTTCTGCACTGTATCTTTCAATTTCTTCTTGAAAGTAAAAAATATATTTGAATTCCGCGATGCTCCCAAGTATTGCAGAAATCCGTTAGACATACTTATATGTACTAAACAAATAATTCTAGTAGTCTTTGCCTAGGATTTAATTTATATCTTTTGAGGCTATTGTGAGGGAAGGTCTCCTTGAATTCCTTCCTCAGTTGCTTGTTCCTGGTTGTAAAAGACACGATAGCCATTATTTAAGTTAACTTTGTATCCTAGCCACTTGTCTGAAACACTGTAATCGTTTCTAGGAGTTTTCTGGTGCGAGTTTTTACATCCCTTAAGTAAACATATCATATCATCAGCAAATAGGATAGCTTGACTTCCTCTTTTCCAATTAGTACTCCTTTAATATCCTTTCTTGCCTTAATTGCTTAGCAAAAGTGTTTCAAGCACTATAAGCTACAAAAGAGAAAAAGAGTGGTGACGGGGGCAGCTTGCCAAGTTCCTACTTTAAAAGGGAATGTTTCTGTCATATCCCCGTTTAGGATGATATTGGCTGTGGGTTTCCTGTATATGGCTTTGATTACATTGAGGAATGATCCCTCCATTCAATTCCTTCCAGGACTTAAGCATGAATGGATGCTAGATTTTGTCAAAGGCTTTTTCAGCATCAACTGAATGATGTGGTGGTTTTTGTCTTTGATTCGTTTATGTGTTTGGATGATGTTTATTGATTTTTGTATGTTGAACCATCCCTGCATCTCTGGTATGAATACAACTTGGTCATGAGGATGATCTTCTTGATGTGGGTCTGTATGTGATTGCAGTATCCTGTTAGAATTTTGGCATCTGTGGTTCATGAGGAGATGGGTCTATCATTCTCCTTTTTAGTTGATCTTTGCCTGGTTTTGTGTAAAGAGTGATGCTGGCTTCATAGAAGGAATTTGGGAGACTTCCCTCTGATTGTAACCTTTCTAAACAGTTTCATAATAATGTTTGAGGTCTTTTTGAAATGTTTTATAGAATTATGCCGTGAAAACCGTCTTCTGGGCTTTTTTAGTTGGGAGGCTTCTTACTACATCCTCAATTTCTTCATATTATGGGTCTGTTTAAGCTGTTGATCTCTTCTTGGCTGAGCTTGGTTGATTCCCAGGATTTCAGATATTCATCCATTCTTCTATGTTTTCAAACTTGGCGGTAGTAATATAGGTTCTTGTGATATAAATCCCTATGATTTCTGGATCTTTTCCTTGTATTGTGTGATATTTCCCTTTTCCTATGGATTGTATTGATTTGGATTGTTCCTTCTTTCTTTTGGTTAACTGGGCTAGAGGTCTGTCGTACTGTTTATTCTCTAAAGAACCAACTTTTGGATTCATTGATTTTTGTATGTTTTCCTTTCTGTTTTATTCGATTGATTTTCTGCCTCTGATTTTGTATTTCTCTTCCTGTCGGTTGCGTTTGTAGGGTTCATCTGTTGTGCCTCTCAAGTGCTTTCAGCTGCTGTGTTAGATCATTCACTTATGTTCTTTCTGTTTTCAATGTAGGCACCCAGGCTATAACAACTCCCTCTAGACTGCTTTTAAGGATCCCATAGGTTTTGTAGTGCACCATGTAGTGTCATTTCGATTGGTCATCGAGTTCCAGGAGTGCTTTATATTTCCTTCTTTATCTCTCCTTTGACCCATTCATTATTCATAGAGTCTGGTTTGTTTAGTCTCTATGTGTTCTGTAAGCAAAGGGCTATCCTGAGTGTGAATGTTGAGCTTTATTGCACTGTGGATCTGATAGAATGCATGAAATTATTTCAGTCTTTTGTATTTGTCAAGAGGTTTCTTCTGTGTCCCAGGTATGTGGTCGATTTGGGAGAATGTTCCGTGATGTGCTGAGTAGAAAGTGTATTCTCTGGTAATTAAGGATGGAATATTCTTGGTAGAGGTCTATGAGGTTCATTTGGTGTATTACATCGTTCCAGTTCAGATGTTTCTTGTTTATTCTTTGTCCTTGACCAATATCCAAAGGACGCCAGTGAGGTATTGAAATCTGCCTACTATGAGTGTACTGGGATTAGTCTGTGACTTGTGGTCCTGGAGAATTGTCTTTATAAAGTTGGTGCACCAGAATTTGGGCATATACTATTCAAATTGTGAAATCTCTTGGTGAATTGTTCCTTTGATAAAAATAGTAATGGTACCTTCTTTGAATCTTCTGATTTCTTTTACTTTTGAAGTTATTTTGTCTGATTTAAAAAAAATAGCAACACCTGCTTTCCTTTTGGTACAATTGTACCTGGAATATTTTAGTCACATCCCTATCACTTATAAGTGCGGCTGTCCTTGAAGGTAAGAGTGTTTCTTGGTAGACAGCATAGCAATGGATTCTGTTTCCTAATCCAATCTCCCCAGTCTATGTCTTTTGATTAGGGAATTCTAGTCCATTTATTTAACGGTTTATGGACTGATAGGTTGTGTTGCTTTTCTTTGCCTTATTATCCATTTGCGGTTTGGTTTTTGGTTTTCTACTTCCTGCAGTTATGACTTTTATTGAATTCTCTTCTTAGGTGCCTGGGGTTGGCTTGCTCCTTTCTTCTGTTCTTTGAATTGTTTCAAGTATTCTCTGAAGGGTGGTTTCAAGCATTCTCTGAAGGTTGGTTTCAAGTATTCTCTAACGGGTTGGTTTTCCAGACATTTATTCTTTCAACTTGTTTATGTCAGGGAAGGTTTTTCTCTCTCCTTCAACTATAATTGACATTTTTGCTGGTATAGTAACCTGGGTTGGCTCTATTGTCCCTTAACACTGGGAATGCTTTGCTCCAGTTCTTCTTACTTTCATATGCGTGAGAAGTCAGTTTGTAGATTCTGATAGGTTTTCCCTTATAGGTCACTTGTTTTTCTCTTGTGGCTTTAAGATTTTGTCTTTGTTTTGATGTCATAGCATTTTAACTAGATGTGGCATGGAGAATTTCTTTCTGAATCTTGTCTGTTTGGATTCTATGCACTTCTTGTATTGGTATTGGTTTTCTTTTTTAGTTTGGGGAAATTTCGTCTATTATTCTGTTGAATATCCATTCTCTTGGATTCTTCTCCTTCCTCTTATTCCATGCTGCAGAGTTTTGATTTTCTTTCATAGTGTCCCACAGTCCTGGTTGTTCCAATTTGGTGTATTTTTAAATTTTTCATATCTTTCCTTGAGGTTTTTAGTTGTTCTTTGTTATCTTTCCAGGTCTGATTATTCTTTGTTCTCTTCCTCCCATTTTTGCTCTGAGCTTTTTCCAGTCCTTTACTCTTGAATGGATGAGTGTTTGATTGTCCTTTTGTTCATTTTCCTCTCTGATTCTTTAGCTATTTCTACTTCTTTTGGAGCTTCTCAATCTCTTCTCTGTAGCTCTTGGCTTCACTGGCTGGTTCGTTATCTTTTTCAGACATGTGGATCATTTTCAGTTCTTTCTTCTTCTGGTGCGTCATTCTCTCTCTTTAGTCCTTTATTGAGTTCTTTCATCTCTTTTATTAGTTCTTGATTTGTGTCTTTATAAGTTGTAGTCTTTAAATATGTTCCCAATTGTGTTTCTGTTATCTATGTCCTGGGGCATCCCCAGAGGGATCCCACTGCCAGAGTCTTCCACAGGGTTTGTAGAGTTTGGTGCGGGGATATCCTGCCCCTTTCCAGTGTTGTCTCTCTTCGTGATCCGGCATTTGGCTTTCTCCTGGCCTGTTCCAATGTGAGCTTTCCTAAATGCCTCTTCACTGTGTTGGGCTTGCTTTGCTTGCCTCTTCAGATTGCCTTCGTAACCCCAGTTGGTGGGGGCTTCTTCAGCCCGTGCCCCCAGTACCTCCTCTGGTCCTCAGGAGATCCTCAGATCTCAAGAGTCACACAACCCACCTTTAATACCAGCATTGGGAGGACAACTCTGCCCCACGACCACAAAAGCCAATCAAGCCAAAGACAGCTGGATTAAAGGATCAACTATCAGCCTTGCTGAGGCCCCCCAGTCCCTATCTGCTTTCTGCTCTTCCTTCCACTGGCCTCAGGAAATTTCAGATCCCAAGTAATCTTTAATATAGTATTTTAATTTATTCTCTGAGAATTTCACATCTGCATAGATGAACTTCCATCGTATACACTAATACTCCCCTAACACCTCTAGGATCAACCCCACATTCCTATCCCATCAACCCCCACATTCCTCTCCCGTCATCCCCACATTCCTCTCCCATTGTCGTAGTTTGTCTTTCCATTGCTGTGACAAAACACTCTGACCAACACCAACTTGGGGGGAAAGGGTTTATTCCGCTTACATCTCTCCAGGTCCACAGATCATCACTTAGGCGAAGCCAAGGCAGGAACTCAGGGCATGAAACCTGGAGGCAGGAACTGAAGCACAGGCCATGGAGGATGTGTTCACTGGCTTGCCTCTCTACTGGCTTGCTCCTGGCTTTCTCTCTGGGCCTCTGATGCCCAGCCTTGCCTTCTCTTATACTGTCACTGCTCGACAATTGACAATACATTCCACAGATGTGCCACAGGCCAATCCAATGGAGCAAATTCCCCAATTGAGGCTCCCTCACCAGTGTGTCAAGTTGACACTAACGCTATCCAGCACAATTGACCCCTCTGTCAACTTGACACACAAAACAATCACTATTAAAACCACCACCTTTCCAGTTCTTATCCCCCAAAACATTGATGTTAAATGAATCACAACCAAGACAGTACAACCTCAAAAAGCCTCACAGTCCTTAAAATGTCCAAACACTTAAAGTTTAACAGTCTGTTACTAAAATTCTCTTAACTTTGTGGCTGTCTGTAAAATCCAAAACAAAGTACTGTCTTATTCAAAGGGAAGTATCAGGCACTCTCAAACAAACCTTAAAGTCCAGCAGTAGCTCAAGGCTGGACACCGGGATTCACATCATGATCTTCTGGGCTCCAAAGGTCTCGGCAGCTCCCCCTCTCGACACTGCCTCCGGGCACACTCATCTCGTAGGCCCAGGGCCGACTCCATTCTACACCTACCGCTGCTCTTTTGTGGTCGTCCAGGGTACCGGCATCTCCAAAAAAGCTAGGGGTCGCCATGAAACTGAGGCAGGAGCCCTCACCAATTGGTCTCTCTGACCTCTCCTGGTGCAAAGCCTCAGCTTCTCTCCATGACCCCTGCAATTCCGGGTCCTCACAGCAACCGAGGTGCACTTCCACCAATGGTCTTTCCTGAACTCTCACATGGCCAAGGCCTCGGTGCTTTCTGTGACCCCCAAATTTCAACCCCGGAACCATATAGGAGACTCTACATTGTTACCAAGTCCGCTTCTGGCCTCGAGATGGAGGCTCAGCCCTTTCTGGGTCACAGCTTCTGTGTGCTGACCTTGAGATATTCTCCCCAGAAGATTTCACCTGCAGTGATGCTGGTCTCTTGTACTTACAGCTGATTTTTCAGCCGCCCAGCTAACCAGCATCATAATTGCCCCAGTACCACAAAAGTTTCACTTCAGGTTTCTGGTCTCTTTTATTACAGCTGATTCTCCACAAGCCCCCGTGACCAGAACCCACAGATTACACAGTCCGGTGTCCTGCTCTCCTTTGAAACTAGAACCTTCACAAGCCAGGCCCCATTCTTCTACAACTCCTTCAGCCAAACTGCTCCTACGCTCCACAGAACAATTTTTAGGCATTCAATGATCTTCCCAGCCCAAAGTTCCAAAACGCCTCCCACTCCTTCCCCCAAAACACCAAGTTCAGATCTATCACAGCAAATCCCCACTCTCTGGTACCCATTCCTTCCTGGTTGTCTTCCAGTTCTGTTTGACAAAACACTCTGAATCACCCAACTGTGGGAGGAAAGGGTTTATTCAGCTTACACTTCTGGGTCACAGTTGTATCACTCAGGGAGCCCAAGGTAATGAAACTCAGGGCAGGAACCTGGTAGCAGGAACTGAAGCACATGGCCCATGGAGAATGTGTCCACTGGCTTGCTCCTTGGCTTGCTCTCTACTGGCTTGGTCTCTGGCTCATGCCCAGCCTGCCTTCTTATACTGTCACTGCTCAACAATCAAGACAATACACCACAGATGTGGCCACAGGCCAATCCAATGGAGCCAATTGCCCAATCGAGGCTCCCTCAACCCAGGTGTGTCAAGTTGACACTAAAGCTATCCAGCACACCCATCATCCCACATTCCTCTCCTGTCTTCCCACATCCCACTGCATTCCTCTCCCGTCACCCCTCATTCATCTCCTGTCACCCTGCATTCCTCTCCTTTCATCCCACATTCCTCTCCCGTCATCCCACATTCCTCTCTCATCATCCCACATTCCGCTCCCATCTTTCCACATTCTTCTCCCATCATCCCTCATTCCTCTCCCGTCATCCCCACCTTCCTCTCCCATCTTCCCACATTCCTCTCCCATCCTCCCACATTCCTCTCCCATCATCCCACCTTCCTCTCCCGTCATCCCCACATTCTTATCCCATCTTCCCACATTCCTCTCCCATCATCCCCACATTCCTCTCCTGTCATCCCCACATTCCTCTCCTGTCATCCCCACCTTCCTCTCCCATCTTCCCACATTCCTCTCCCATCATCCTCACATTCCTCTCCCACCATCCCACATTCCTCTCCCACCATCCCACATTCCTCTCCTGTCTTCCCTCATTCCTCTCCCATCATCCCCACATTCCTCTCCCACCATCCCACATTCCTCTCCCACCATCCCACATTCCTCTCCTGTCTTCCCTCATTCCTCTCCCATCATCCCCACATTCCTCTCCCACCATCCCACATTCCTCTCCCACCATCCCACATTCCTCTCCTGTCTTCCCTCATTCCTCTCCCATCATCCCACATTCCTCTCCCGTCTTCCCTCATTCCTCTCCCATCATCCCACATTCCTCTCCCATCGTCCCCACATCCCTCTCTGATAGTCCCCACATTCCTCCCCCATCATCTCTCTGAGGTGATCTAGAGAGGAGCAAACACTGTCTAACACCAGTGTCTCACACAAGCAGAGTGTCACTGTGTAGTCTAGGACCAAATGACCATAGCTGCCGTGGCACCAGGCTTCTCTGCAAGCTTGCCTGGGAGTGGACAGGCACCAAGGTCCTTCCTCATTAAAAGGCAGCGCTGTCCCCATTACACGTCCCAGCCGCTGAGCTTAGTCCAGGCCATATGGGAGTGTGGTGATGACAATAGTGGCCGTGTGGAGCAGTTCCCCACAAGCTTTTGACCAGACTACTCCAACCATTTCCTCAGTCTCACCAGCCCGTTTGCTCACTGGTTCCCAGTTTGTGATTACGCGTGTGTGCCACATGCTGTCTATACATTCCTTATACTAAAAGTGGAGATTTTAGAAGGCCAGTTAATAATGCTCTTCTCCACTAAAGCCATTTCTTAACTATCAGATGACAGAAGTGACACATGGGGTGAAAATGTCAGTCCCTCCCTGCTGGCACGGAGTGGGAGGGATGCACAGGTGGTAATCAGGTGAACTGGTTCCTGCTCTGCTCCCCATCTTTCCCCTCACAGCCATCTAGCCCCGGGAACAATCCCTGGATACTGTACCTTTCTAACTAATACACTTACCTAGGATTTCTAGCTCACACTGGCCCTGCAGGAAGAGGGAAGATTTATTCATTTATTTACACATTTTTCTTTGCTTCCTTTCTTAACTTGACAAATGTTTATTAGGTATCCAGTGCCTGCCAAGCATAGACAAAACAGAAAGCAAATCAGTTCTCCTGGGACTTGGATTTCAGCAGAGACCAAATCCTCTTGGTTTATTGCCTTTTACTGGATTTGTTCTAATGAGTTGCACTTTTTAACCTGTGAGGAAGAGTGACATCTCTGTCATCAAGACAAAATACAGCTTCTCTGTGTGGGCAGAAAGAGGTCCAGGGAAGCAAAGCTGCACTCTCAAGTAGAGTAGGGACCTCTCGGATCTAGGGATTCGTGGGACCTTCTGCATTCTGCTGCTAGAGCTTGGGGTGCAGATAGTGAGATTGGGTTCCAATTTCCCAGCAGGCTGTGGGCTCCCTCCTAACTACCGCAGTAGTTAGAAGTTGGTGGCAGTAGTAAATGATTCCAAGGATCTAAGTCTGGGCAAAGTGTTCCTAAATGGAAGCAGAGCTAATAGAAGGCTTATTTGTCTTTGAGGGAGGTTCCACCTCCTGCTGTGTTTGGAGAATGGGGTCATCTTATTGCATGGCTGCATTTATGGCTTTGAATCTCTTTGCAGCCTGGGGATGAGAGAGACTCTCCAAGCCCTGGAGCCCAGCAGTAACAATTACATGATATATTACATTACATTACATTACATTACATTACATTACATTACATTACATTACATTGGTGTGTAGGGATGGATGGGTCTAACCCCCCCACCCCCCCAACCACCCCCACCCGCTCTTTTTCGTAAATACATTTTCAGTCCTTTGAATTCTTCATATCGTACCATCTACATATTAGACAATTACAACACCCCAACTCTATGAACAGATGTAATTATGTTGTTACTGTAAGGATGACTTGCCCTCTGAATTGCCATCCACAAGATTATAAATAAGTGCAGGACAAATGAAGCTAATTTGATACCAACGATGATAATATAAATGTTGACCACGGGGAATGAGAAGTCGAGGCAGACGTGGGGGTATAGCTGGTAGCTGGGAGGAGTTCTGCTTGCCTGCGCTCTCCTCTGCCTGCCTCCGCTTACAGCTGCCTCCCAAGCCTGCACTCCTTCACACATGGTGGTGAGGTTGAGATTTCTCTTAGCAAATAAGTGTTTCCATGCCCAACCTTAGGATCATTGTATAATAACATCTCTGAGAAAAATGACATTTTGACTCTTAAATGTATATAATTCAGAGCTAAATGGGAGCAGTCAGAGTGTGATGGTTATCGGTTTCATATTAGGAGTTGAAAATGTAGGAATAGTTGGTGGGATGACTGGAAATATAAATTTAGTTCTCTCTAACATAAAAATTCTAAAAACTGATACACCTAGCCAGGCCAAAGCCTTTGGCAGGGAAATGTGATGTAATCTAATCAATGGAGATTGCTCCATGCGCTCGGCCGGGTGATTACTTCATCTTTCGTATCATTCTGACACACACTATTAATCTATTTAATGCAGAAAGCTGAACAAAACCAGATTTCTATCTAGGAGAGAAAGCTGGGTGAGTTCAGATCGAATTTTTATTAGTTTTGGCCTAAAAGCCGTTAGATAAACTTGAAGAATGGAGGCTAGTTACAATGTGGTCTTTTAAGTACATTTCAAGCATGAAAACATGAGAATTACAATTTCTTCCTGTAAAATATCCTTTTGAGAGAGACATCTGGGAACACTACCTTGACATGATAGGTCTTAATACCAATGACAGAATGTATGAATTCCAGTGTGGGGAGTGGATGCCATTGGGGAAGGGTATAGAAAGACGATTCAGACTGATTAAAACGTCCTCTGTGAAATACATAAAGATTCAAGAAAGGTTTACCAAAAAGAACTTATCAGCAATAAATAGTGATTTTAACAGAAAAAAAATATCTTTTCCAATAATCTGTAAATAAAACAGGCACACAAATATAACTCCACACTCTCAGGATTGTGATAAAAATAATTCAAGTCTTAGGCTGGCGAGATGGCTCAGAGGGTAGAAGTGCTGACTGTCTGAGCCTAATGACCTGAGTGTGATCCCCGGAACCTACAGAAAGAGGCTAGATGCAGTGGCACGCATCTGTAATCCCAGCACTCCTATGGCAAGATGGGAGATAGAGACAGGAGAATCTGCTGGAGCCTTGGGCCAGCTAGCAGGAGTACCCAGTGCAGCATCGGAAATAAGAGAGACCCTGCCTTAACAAGGTGGAAGGTGAGCACCAACTCCTGAAAGTTGTCCTCTTACCTTCATACATACACACACACACAGACACACACACACACACACACACACACACACACACACACACACACACATACACACGCATGTATATAGGCACACTATTAATAATAAAAAAATCAGGTGTTATAAAAATAAGACTTTGTGAACAGTAAAACACTTGATGATAGTCAGGTCCTCTTTGGGTGTTCCCAAAGTTCCAGAAACGATGAAAATGAAATTATCCAATGTTTATACAGAGGGTTTTCAGTGGTGACTCATAGCAAGGTATGTTGCTAGTATTGGTTTCTTAAAGCTGCTGTAACAAAGTCTACAGACTGGGTATGTAAACTATATACATTTACCATCTCATAGTTGTGGAGGCTGCAAGGTAAAGGTGGGACAGGTTAAGGCTCTCTAGGGCTGGAAAGGACATCCAGCATGATTCTAATCTCTCTGCCGTCATACCACTTAATCTCTCTGTGTGTCTCTGTCTCTACCTCTCTCCAATTTTTCTATTTTATAAGGACAGCATTCATTCTGGAGTCAGGGCCACCTTTTTCCAGTTTGACTTTATCCTAATGCGTTATCACAGGCAATAGTTCTGCACACAGCTTCCAACTTCCAAGATTTGGGGGCTAAGAATTTCAGCAGAGGGATTTGGGAGGACATGATACAGTCCATCACACAACCCATATGTTGCTCAGGGACTCAGAGAGCATCTCCATTGAACCCCTATGCCCCAGCCTCTTCCTTGTTTCCTCTACATGGTCTTGGCCTTCATTTCCATTAGTTGCTCTAGATTCCACCACTGTGGTTGAACTGTATGTTTTACCCTGGAAACCACCTTCGACCCACCCTTGATTCCTGCAGCTCCTCCTAAATCCCAAGATACCCAAAATCTAACTCTAATTCCTCAGAAATCGAGAAAGAAAATGAGTGTATTTCCCCAAACTACTGTCTTGTGTCTAGGCACAAGAAAGAGATCCAGGGCCAGAGACCTGATCTATGCCAGCTTATGGGATCTTTGGGATCATGCTTTGAATAGATTTAGGGCAGGTTCATGAGCACATTAACCTAAGGCGCCTCTGAGCTCAGAAAACATATGTTTGATAAATTAAAATATTTGGCTGAGATCATTTTTAGTATCTTATGCCACATAAAAGAAAATGTCGTGCCTCAGTAGCCAGCCTGTCAGAAAAGAGGTTTGAGAGACATGAAATCACACAAAAAAATGACAGGCAACAAGCAAGCTTGGAGTCCCTGAGGGAAATAGTCAAGTATGCCTAGGGATTTAAAAGCCAAATCCTTGGAGTTCGATTAAAGTATTATTTTTGACAGGGGATGCTTAGTGGAATCATCTACTTTTCTTGAATGTTCGATTAGGTTCATTACAATACCAAGAGGAAAATATCACATTTTTCTAGGTGGATGTTTTACAGGGTCTCCTGCACAGTCATCTGTATTCTAGATGGAATGTACCCTTTGTGTGCTGGTTAGATTTGTGACAAAACAAACTAGAGTCACCTAGGAAGCAGGAACATCAACAGAGGAATGTCCTCCATCAGATTCGCTCATGTGGGACACGTCTATGGGGCATTTTCTTGACTGCTAGTTGATGTAGCAGGGCCCAGCCCTCTGTGGGCAGTGCCATCCCTGGGCAGGTGGGCCTGAGCTGTATTAGAAAAGAAGCAAAGCAAGCTGTAAGCAGCATTCCTCTGTGGTTTCTGCTCCACATCCCTGCCTTAAGATCCTGCATTGGCTTCCCTCCATGATGGACTATAACTTATAAGATCCCGTAGTTGTTTTCAGCCAGAGTGTTTATCAGAAAAGCAAACTAGAACACACTGCTCCATGAAGAATCTGGATCACTTCCAGTTATGGAAGAGTTGGGTCTCCATTATTTAAGCTACCTCCCACAGTAGTATTGCAGTGTTCTTTCTCTTGCTTCAGAGGTCAGGACCTTTACTGACCTTGGCATATTTTTTTTAAAGGAATGCTTGATTCTCAAAACTGAATTTAGTTATTTGTAGCAAAATCTCTATTTTAAGGCCAGAAGTGATTCTGGTAACCCTACTGGACCCGGAGCTGAAGGGTGAATGAACTTCTCCAGAACATTAAAATCCAAATCATACTTTCATTTTGTTTGTGTTAGAAGCATGTCCTCCCGGAGATACAGGAAGTACCTTCTTGTGGGAGGGTAGCCAGGAATCATGGAAAATGCTAACTAATGCTTCTTACATTTGTCCCTAGTGGAGTTTTTCATAGACTCTTCCCCACCCTCAGAGTTGCCTCGGTTCTCCAGCTTTTTACTGAGAACTTGTTAGGAAATGGGTGGAGATTTCATTGTTCCTTTCTATTTTAAAGCAAAATCACCTTGCCGAGTTTGCATAGCATGCTCCCTTCGACTTTCCAGCTGCAGCTTCTCCCTGCCGTCTAATCTCATTATAGGTGTAGCACCATGGCAACAGGCCCAGCCTAGAGCCTTGGAACCTTGTTTATGTTACCTGAGGGGCGAGATGCAGCCTGAAAGGAAAGAAAGAATAGTACCTGTCCTGCAGAGTTTGGATGAAGATGACTTGTTCGTTTATTTATGTCTGTTATGCTTCTGTTGAAGACTTAAACAACACCTTTTCGGAAGTTTTTATCCACAGATGGGATGGTATCAATAGCTGAAGAGGGACACCATCTTCTATTGGCTCCTGTCTTCTAAACAGAGAGTTGTTTTCTGAGATGTAGTCCAGAAAGTGACTTGCTGTACCAGGACATGTGGTGCCACTATGATTTGGGGTTGCAAGGCCAGGTGGCTATACAACTGCTTCATGTCTCGTGGACTGCCTAAATTGAAAGAATCACATTCCCATGAATCCTTGCTGAGTCCATGCAGTGCAGTGGAATGTCTGGGTCTTGGTAGAGGGGAACCCGTAAAAAAAAAAAAAAGTGCGTCCTCCCTTCAAGAACAACTGGTATCAGTCACTCTCAGTTTAATCTTAAGGTTCTTAACAGTTTATCATGTCATGATGCACATCTGTCATTTTGACATGTTTAAATGTGGCTGTGGTTGTATTGAGCAAACACTGACTTGTGTAGGTGTCAGATTCAGAGTGTATGCCATATATTTTTAGGAACTAATTTTAAATTGTCTTATCATCTAATTGAAGTGAGGCAAGCAAGCAAAAGCCAACCAGGCCAAGGCCAGGTACCCACCTTCCTACAGACTATGCACATCAGACATTGAGTGTTTTCCTTATTTCCCTTTAAAGCTTCATCTTGACAGTTCTAAAACTGTTCAGAATTTTAAATGCAGAGACTGTTGTGAGATTCAGACAATGTCTTAACTGTGAGCCCCTGTAAAATCAGAAAAGAAGACACATACTTCCAATACTGACTGGCACAGAGTAAACATGTCCATGCCAAAAATGAGAAATGGGTATATAAAAAGGAAAGATGAGAACAAAGCAAAACTTGAACCCAGCCATAAAAGTCCCAAACCCAGGGTGCTTAGTTGTATCATCCACCAACTTTACATAGCATTTCCCCTCTAGTTCTGCCACCTGCAGTACACACAGCCTCTCCCTTGGGTAAGTACCACTCTGTATCTGCAGGTTTCCTTAGGTCTTGGCATCTCCAACGTCCTGAGATCTCCACTTTAACAGGCTTCGCCTTCACAGATGTGTAGAATGGCTTCTCGGGGCTTCCTTTGGGGGAATCTGACCCTGCCATACACTGCCAGGGTTGAGTGGCTTTCTGGGACCTTGGTGCAAGCCTTCATTTCCCTGTTGCTATTGTATTTTACAGCTTGAAAAACTAGCACCAACTGGCCAACACTGCCAGGTTCTGCTACCACCTTTAGATGTAGCCAGCCCACCTTATACCATAGCCTCTGTGTGCTTTAGTAGCTGAACCTGTGAAAACTTCTGTGGTAGCTGCTTTCTAGCAGGGAACTGTCAGCAGCATGCTCACCACTCTGCATACTTTTGAATGAATTTTCATTTCATTTCACATGTTGGTGCCTCTGATGGGTGGAGTTTTGCTCTCAGGCTCCTTTCTATTGTCTCAGAGGTTTGTCTTTGATGATGCTAATCTCTTTCACAATTACGCTGCCCTCTCAGTCTCAGCACTGTCTTGTCTGCAACTTTGAACTTGCTCACACACCTGAACTCAAAATAATTGCATTTTTTCGTATATTTCTGTTCTGCTTCCTGTGCCCTTCACTGTAGCCCCGGAGAAGATCAGTAAGAGGTAACCATCCTTTATCCTGTAGCCCATCTTCAAATTCCCTCCCCCAAACAAATTAGTCTATTACTTTGACATCAACTTCTCTCAAGTTCTAAATACGTAGGCAGAAAAGCTAGATTTTGCTAGGTCTGGGCTTCCCAGAATTCCAAGGGACACACTTCCTCCAGAGGCCGTCAATCTTCTGATCTCTTCCCCTGTACCTGAGGTCCTGCCCCATGGCTATAAATGGGTGGGCCCCAGTTGCCATCTTGCCCCCTGCTCCTGTGTCTGCAGGTGGCCTGCTCTGGCAGTTCCAAATGGAAGTAAATCATGTTCTCCTAGTGACTTGAGTCTCATGTGCCTTTTTATTTGGGGGTTCACACCTTTATAACCTAAAATAATGGTTCCGTGAACTCGGTCAGGGCTTGAGATGTTTTCATCAGGCAAAGCACTTGCCGGCTTGAGATGTGCCAGCTCTCCCCGCAAAAAGAACCTAATTTTTCTTTTGCGAACCTCTGGGACCTGCCAGCAGCACATTTCCCTGGAGAACCATCTTCCACACTTCACAGTAAGGCACCATTCTCTCTCTCTCTCTCTGCTCTTCCACACTCTTTCTCTCTCCCTCTCTCTCCCCCCACTTCTGCCTCTCCTGCTTTCTCCCTTCTCTCTCCACTTTTCTTCTCAGCCCTAGCCCGCCACCATTTTGAACTCATTGAGATTTGCAGGCTATCTCAACCCGTTCCCGAGCCTCCGTAATTCACCTCCACTGTATTCTCGGGATGCCCAGCCCACAGGCATGTAGGTCCCATCAGTACTTTCTGAGTTTAAGAAAGGACACTTCCTTAATACTCAAAAGTACTTCTAAGGCTGAGTTTTCCCAAACTGTTCTTCCTGCTCCTGGCCATGGAGTGCGCTTTGCTTCCCTCCCCCACAACACGTGCTCTGATTGGTCTCTCCCTCTCTCCCGACCTCCCTGCAACCTTAGCAGATTTCTGCAGTAAAAGACTGCACCCTTAAATCCAGGCTTTTTCTTTCTCCTCCTTTTTCTTTTTTCTTTATTTTTTTTACTTTTACTATGGCTTTTCCACATTCATACAGAAAGGGTGGAGTGTGGCAGTGTTTGCACACGCCCGTTTCCATGGTAGGTGTGTTGCTAAGCCACACCCACCCCATCACAGGCCATCTTAGCTATGTTTATGCTTCCATGGTACCAAAACCCCACCCACTCAGCCACCATCTTGACCATGTGGCAGGAATGCCTTATTGGAAACTTGAATTTATATTAGAGCTTATAACAACTAATGCCATGTGTTAGGTCAGGCAGGGGGCAAAGCCAAGATGGTATAGACCAGAAAGACCCTCCTTTATTTTCCGGTCAGGCCAGATTCCCATGAGACCTCTGGTCCTAAGACCCGCCTCCAGATCTGAGCCCCTGGCCTTGTTTAATTGGCCGGATTCCAATAAGTTACCATCTCCCCTCGCCCCTGTAAAAGGTTCTCCCCGGCTCTCAGAAGCGTGCTTTCCATGGCCCTCAGGATGGCTGGGGGCCTGTGGATTCGCCCAAGAGGGACTGCATTTCCTGGAATAAATGCCTACCTTTATATACTTTTTAATTCAGACTCATTCGGCCTTTTCTTAGCGTCCATTATACTTCTCAATTGGTGGCCCTATGGGGAAGGGATGTTTCTCCTCGGCCGGAGAAGCCCATGGCCCATGGACACAGGCTGGGGAGCACCCCTTTCCTTTACCAATGCACCCAGCTTCTGACCTGGGGTAAGTCCATTTTTCTCTTGCCTCATTTCTGCTGTCCAGAGCTCCTGTCTGAAAGCCATTGCAATGCCAGGGCAAGCTCTCTTTCCTTAGCTCATGGGTCCAGGACCCACGGACGCTGGGGACCATAGTTCAGTGGACTGTCTCCACTGGCTGTGTTTTGGGGGAAGGAGTGCAGAACTGGGTTCTGTGGTGAAGGGTCTTGGTGGATCGGAGACGTCCATCCCGAGTTTCCTTCACCCCTCCCACACTGCCAGGTCTCTGGGGTGCATTGAAGGACGCTTTTTTGCATCCCATGATCTCCAGGCTTGAAAATGGACAACTCTGGGTCAAAGCCTAACCATCAAATTTTTTTCTTTTTTCCAAACTGGCTACACACAGGCTTTCCAGGATATTCTCTCTCTCTCTCTCTCTCTCTCTCTCTCTCTCTCTCTCTCTCTCTCTCTCTCTCTCTCTCTCCCTCTCCCTCTCCCTCTCCCTCTCCCTCTCCCTCTCCCTCTCCCTCTCCCTCTCCCTTCCTGCACCTGATTCAAATTCCCATAGTTGCCATTTTGTCTAATCACATGACCACCGTTCCCACTGCTGCTAAGCACATGGCATGAATGCATTTACCAGGCAGATTAACAAATTAATCCCAAAATGACCACTATTGGAGTTTTACAATTTTATCACCATGTTTTCATCTGTTTCTAATTAAAATCATTTTTCCACTTTAGCTTTTGTATGGGTATAGTTAATGTTTTCACAGGATTTCTGCTTAAGGTACTAGCTTTTAACAAACACTGCTTGGTTTGGTGTTTTCATTAATTTAGCAGGTAAACCAAACACTTATTAGACACAGGTGAGTCATGCCATGAGCCAGATCTGCTGTCTCTGCACCTACTAACTCACCCTTTTGCAAGCTTTTGCTGCTGTGAGCCAGGCTCCCATGATTAAAGCTGTCCTCCCTCCCTTGCAGTTTCACTGTGATAACTGATCAGTATATTTATGCGATTAAGTCAGGCATGTGTCTGTCCAAGCTGTCTGTGTACTTACAGTTTCATGTGTGTTTACTGTTACCTGTGTGTTTACTGTTTCATGTATGTTTACTGTTACATGTATGAGTCTGTTATGTGTCTGTCAAAAAGCGGCCACTTCTAGGTTATATTGTGCACAAAGCCTATTATAATCAAAGGCTAAAATGAACCCAGGTTCCTTATCTGTTAAGACTAAATTCCAAATTAAGTAACTATGCACAGTAATTGCTGAATTATCTGTACTGCCTCGGTAGGACTGAATGTCTCCTCTCTCCCCATCCTTTAGCTTCTTCCTTGATGAAACTGTATGTAATTCTGTTTTATGCAATGTTTGGTACCAGCATGATAAAGAAACTACATTGACCAGTTTGGCCATCTCAGCCTTGAGAATGCAAAGAAACTGGGACTGCATGCACTACAATGTCTGAATGAAAGCATTTCCATGTTATGTGCTTCTGCTCAGTACAACTTTTATAAACTGCCATCACCATTAATTATTAGATAATTATTCCACAGCTGGAGATTTTAAGTCTATTTCCTGTCTGCTGAAGGCATGTGAAAATATCCCCCTTGCCTCTTTTTTTTCCTTCTGCAATTCAGAATTTATTAAGGACAACCCTACGTAAAGCTCGTCTTGACCCTGCTTCCCCAGCCGCAGCCATGGTCTTGGCTTCTCACTTTATTTCTCAGTCTTTTCCAGATATCAAAAGAAATTAAATTTAAAAGGCAGAGGACGGTCCCCCACACTCCTGTGCAGGATTTGATGAAAAATGGCTTTTAAGGTATTTAGGCTGAGAGGAGGCAGCTGAGTCCTCTCAACGGGCTCTGCTACAGAGAAAGGCTATGCTCTATGCCCAAGCCCTGGCAGCTGCACTGAGGCCAATGTCATTCCCACAGAGGGACACCTGGGGCTCTGTCAAACCCCATCCCGCAGGGGCCCAGCCTATGTCTGTTCCGCCAGGAGCCTGTTTGAAGTGTGGCCAAAGGGGGTCACTGGGCTAAAAACTGTCCAAACCTCAGGCCACCCACCATGCCATGCCCTCTCTGCCAGCAACCTGGCCATTGGAAGTCTGAGTGCCTGGGCACAGGCTCGTCCTCTGTGCCTTGCCACGGAGGTCCAGCCCCATTGCTCCACGTACCCCAATCTCTTCCGGCCTCTGAATTTCTTTGCCTGGTGGAGGGCTGACACTGGCTGGACTCAGAGACCCCATTGACCCTTGACGAGCCTAGGCTGATGCTCCTGCCTATTGGACAGCTGGGCTACCTTTCTTTTTTTTTTATTTTTTTTATTTTTGTATGTGTATGAATGTATTGTCTGCATGTAGGTCTGTGCACCCATGTCGTGCAATGCCTCAGAGGTCAGAAGCGGGTCTCGGATACCCCTGGAACTGGAGTTCTCCTGGAATTGGAGCTACAGACGGTTCTTAGCCGCCATGTGGGTGCTGGGGATCGAACCCGGGTCCTCTGCAAGAGGAGTCGGTGCTCTTAACCGCTAGGCTATCTCTCCAGCTGGGCTACCTTTCTGTACTGACCTTACACTCTGGCCCTAGAGTTCCCTCATCAATTTCTGTCACAGAAGTGGATGGGACTCCCTCTCTCCCATGAAGGACTCTACCTCTCCCCTGTGTCCTTGCAGGTCAATTTTCACCCATTCTTTTTTAGTCATGTCTGTCTGCCCAGTGCCCCTCTTGGGCCGTGACAGCCTCAGCAGCTTCAGGTAACCATGTCTCTGTTCCTCACACTCTCCGGATTCTCACCTTCTTTTATCCCTAATTGCCTCCCAGGTCCCCACCCTGGATTGTCCAGCTTCTGCCCTTCTTGATCCTGTCGACACTCAGGTCTGGGACATTTCCACTCTAGAAATTGCCTCTCCCCCCCCTCCAGTCCTGATACACCTCAAGGACCCCACCTCTTTTCCTTCCAGGCCTCAGTTTCCTATTTCTGAAACCCACAGCCATGGGCTCAAGCCTGCCATTACCTGACTCCCATCTCTACTAACTAACCAACCCTGCAACACCTCCATTCCTCCAGTTTGTAAGCCCTCTGACACCTACTGTCTAGTTCAGGCCACCCTAACCCTTAAACCTCAGTCTCCCATTTCACTGTTCTGGCCTTCTTTACTATGCCTCCATACTTCCTTTTGCTTTTACATGGGAGGACCCAGACACCAGGTCTGCAGAACAGCTTACATGGACAGTCCTTCCTCAGGGCCTCTGTGATAGCCCACACTTCTTTGGCCAAGCCTTGGCCAGGGATCTCTCCTTCTTTGACTCTGGTCCTAATGTACCTTTCAGTAGTCTCAGGTCAGACTGAGACAATGCCATATGAGACCTACAGCCTCCAGAGACAGCAGACCACATCCTCTTTTTTCTAGGATTGGTGGGCTTCTTCTGTCACTGGATCCCTAATTTTTCTGTTACAGCTGAACCCTTGTACCAGGCAGCTAAGGAAACCCCTACAGGTTCTCCCTCCCACCCTGCTATCGTCCACTTCTCTCTCCTTAGGATCCTTCCTGGCTGCCCCTACTTCTCCTTAGGATCCCTCCTGACTGCCCCTACTTCTCCTTAGGATCCCTCCTGGCTGCCCCTGCTTCTCCTTAGGATCCCTCCTGGCCACCCCTACTTCTCCTTAGGATCCCTCCTGGCTGCCCCTACTTCTCCTTAGGATCCCTCCTGGCTGCCCCTACTTGTCCTTAGGATCCCTCCTGGCTACCCCTACTTCCCATTAGGATCCCTGCTGGCTGCCCCTCCTTCTCCTTAGGATCCCTCCTGGCTGCCCCTACTTCTCCTTAGGATCCCTCCTGGCTGCCCCTACTTCTCCTTAGGATCCCTCCTGGCTGCCCCTACTTCTCCTTAGGATCCCTCCTGGCTGCCCCTACTTCTCCTTAGGATCCCTCCTGGCTGCCCCTACTTCTCCTTAGGATCCCTCCTGGCTGCCCCTACTTCTCCTTAGGATCCCTCCTGGCTGCCCCTACTTCTCCTTAGGATCCCTCCTGGCTGCCCCTACTTCTCCTTAGGATCCCTCCTGGCTGCCCCTACTTCTCCTTAGGATCCCTCCTGGCTGCCCCTACTTCTCCTTAGGATCCCTCCTGGCTGCCCCTACTTCTCCTTAGGATCCCTCCTGGCTGCCCCTACTTCTCCTTAGGATCCCTCCTGGCTGCCCCTACTTCTCCTTAGGATCCCTCCTGGCTGCCCCTACTTCTCCTTAGGATCCCTCCTGGCTGCCCCTACTTCTCCTTAGGATCCCTCCTGGCTGCCCCTACTTCTCCTTAGGATCCCTCCTGGCTGCCCCTACTTCTCCTTAGGATCCCTCCTGGCTGCCCCTACTTCTCCTTAGGATCCCTCCTGGCTGCCCCTACTTCTCCTTAGGATCCCTCCTGGCTGCCCCTACTTCTCCTTAGGATCCCTCCTGGCTGCCCCTACTTCTCCTTAGGATCCCTCCTGGCTGCCCCTACTTCTCCTTAGGATCCCTCCTGGCTGCCCCTACTTCTCCTTAGGATCCCTCCTGGCTGCCCCTACTTCTCCTTAGGATCCCTCCTGGCTGCCCCTACTTCTCCTTAGGATCCCTCCTGGCTGCCCCTACTTCTCCTTAGGATCCCTCCTGGCTGCCCCTACTTCTCCTTAGGATCCCTCCTGGCTGCCCCTACTTCTCCTTAGGATCCCTCCTGGCTGCCCCTACTTCTCCTTAGGATCCCTCCTGGCTGCCCCTACTTCTCCTTAGGATCCCTCCTGGCTGCCCCTACTTCTCCTTAGGATCCCTCCTGGCTGCCCCTACTTCTCCTTAGGACCCCTCCTGGCTGCCCCTACTTCCCCTTAGGATCCCTCCTGGCTGCCCCCCCCCCCCACTTTGGCTCTCCTGGACTCTTCATGCCCTTTCTACCTCTTTACAAACAGAAAGTTGGGAGTGGCCACAGGGCCTTAGCCCAACCCGTTGAGCCCTCATACTGGGCAGTAGCCTTTTTCTCCAAACAGCTTGCCCCCCCCATCTTCCTCTCTTCCCCTCCCTGCTCCTACCTCAGTGGAGTCCATAACCACTGACTTGCCCTCTCACACCAGGGGACAGTGTTCTCCTTAAAACTTTATTTCTTGTCTCTTGATCCCAGGTGGACTGGACCCCACATCGTCATCCTTACAACACCATCAGTAGCCACACTTCTAGGGCAGCCACACTGGTACCATTTGTCCAGACTCAAGAGGGCCCCAACCCAGGATGAATGGTCTGTGGATCAGCTGGGACCCATCAGTCTCAGGTTTTCCAGAGAACCTCAAGGACAGGTCTGAATGGCCAGGCAGGGCAGCCTTCGCCCTCTGCACCTTCATTTCCACTTCCTTCCCCTCAGCTACCCCTACTGCCACAGGTGCTAAATGCCATGAAACCCTGGTTGGGGAGCAATGCATCCAGAAGTTCTCCAGAATGGTTACATCCCTACACTCCTGTGCCCACGACCCCGCCTACTCCAGACTCCCCCTCCCTTCATTGTCCCAGCTCAGCAGGAAGAATCCAGAGCAGAGTCGCTGCCCCCTATACCCTAAGAGTCCGGGATGTTAGGTCAGGCCAGGGGCAAAGCCAAGATGGCATAGACTGGAAAGACCCTCCTTTCTTTTCTGGTCAGGCCGGATTCCCATGAGACCTCTGGACTTAAGACCCACCTCCAGATCTGAGCCCTTGGCCTGGTTTAATTGGCCAGATTCCAATAAGTTACCATCTCCCCTCCCTCCTACAAAAGGTTCTCCCTGCCTCCCAGAAGCGCGCTTTCCATGGCCCTCAGGATGGCTGGCGGCCAGTGGATTCACCTGAGAGAGACTGCATTTCCTGAATTAAATGCCTACCTTTATATACTTTTTAATTCGGACTGATTCGGCCTTTTCTTAGCGTCGGTTATACTTCTCACCATGCTCTAATTCTTTTACAATTTATTTAACGGCATGTTCTGGTCCTTTCACAATTTTGGCTTTTGGTTTTTTATATTGGATTATTATAAATAGGCAATTGAGATTCAAGAAATACATTTTTCTGACAGAGTAACCGAGTTTTGATTTTACCATTTTTCATCTGTTTCAAAATAAAATCAGTTTTCCATTTTTACTTTTGTGTGGATAGTTAGGTTTTTTTTACAGGCTGTTGCTTGAGATTTTTACATCATCTGGCTTTTTAACAAACACTGTTTTGTTTTTGTTTTTTATATTTTGTTTCCAAGACTTTCACCTATTTTTAAGGGATTATTTCAGATTTGGGCATTTTTCCATTTCATTGGTTTACTTTATAAATCCCATTTTATTCAGAAATCCATTTTTGTTTCTGCTTCTGGATACAAGCCTCTGTATCTAAGATTAACAAGGTGTGTCCACCACACCCTGTCCCACCTGGCATCCAGATCTTGCCTCAGGCAGCAAAGTTTCACCTGGCTGCCTCCCCTTGAGGGACTTTTGATTTTTCCACAACAATAAATTTATTCTCATTAAATTAGCAGGTAATCTATGCAAGCCAGATCTGCCTGCCTGCCTGCTCACCTGTCCACAGTCCTGTGCCGGCAGGCATGCACACACAGCCTGTGCTGCAAAGCACAGTATGTGCACACAGGCTGTTCCCACCTGAATAGAGGTCTTAAACTCTAAATGATTCTGTGAAAACATGACAATTAAAATTGATGGTTCCTCAGCCCTTCACAACGATGGACAACTTTAGATTTATATGTGCAGCAGATCAGGGAACTGAGAACTTTCTATGCCTTTACATCAGGTTATTTTGAGTACCAACATTTACCTATGATATTCTAGAGACAAAAGGGGGGGTTTTCTGTTGTCCAGAGTTAACAGATACCATTAAGTCATGTGTTTGCCCAACCTGTCTGTATGTTATAAGCATTCTTCAATGTGTCTTTGTGATTCATGTAACTGTCATGTGTCCATGTTCTACTGTGTGTTTTCTGTCAAAACAAAGTGGCCACTTCAAACTTCTTTCATTCTATATTGTGCACAAAAACAAAAAATTAAATTAAGTTTATTTTTGGCATGCCTCTTAAATTTTTTCAAAGGCCTGATTTGAACCCAGGCTCCTAGTTTCTACAATGGTTATCTGAAGGTTTTATTTCTTATCTGTCCAAATTATTTCCTTCACAGGTATTATAACTAAAATTTCCTTTCCAGTTTTTTTTTCTTGTTTCCAGACCTCTGAAGACCTGATTTTTTTTTTTTACCCTTAGGGGTTCACTAACAGATTTTTTTCTTTTCTCCTACTTAACCAGGCTTCTGACAGCTGTGCCACCCTTCCTCTGACCAAAGACCAATTTAAAAATCCCTGGATTCACTCATACTCTGGCACTTGGACAGTGACACATGGCTTCCCCTGCAGTCTCTTCCCTTCAATGAAACAGCCTACATACCTTTGGTATTGTCAGTTCTTTAATTATTGTATATATAATTCTGTTTTCCACCACTCGTTAAAATATTTCAATAAGTTCATAGTTTTAGAACCAAAGGTGTAAGATCCAGCATGATAAGGAAAGTGTATTACCCATCTCAGCCCTGGTAATGCAATTAATTAGAGCTGCATACTTTAAATAATATTTCTAAAGGTGTTTTTCCCCCAGAGTATGTGACTGTTCAGTACATAGGATAAAAATCTCTTGAATGAATGTGTGGATAAAGGTGTGTATGTGTATGATATTGTTAAACAGCATATTAAGATCTGTCTGTGTATGATAGCAATGCATGTGCCTCTGCTCAGTACAACCTTTATAAACTATCACCAAATTTATTTATTAGAACATTATTTATGAGTGTGCATGAGTATGCATGAAGTACTATTCACTTTAAAGAATTCTATAATGTAATAATGGCATATACAAGAAATTGTGTTCCACCTAGCAGGTATTATATACCTTGTTACAGCTTCAAGTGAAACAGACATATATAAATATTGAGTAACCCATACATACTAAAACTGTTTTATACATATGTTATACTTTGCACATGTTACTTTTAATATTTTTGTTTTTTCGGTTTTTTTGGTCTTTTCGAGGCAGGGTCTCCCTGTAGCCCCAGCTGTCATGGAACTCACTCTGTAGACCAGGCTGGCCTTGAACTCACAAAGATCTGCCTGTCTCTGCCTCCCAAATGCTAGGATTAAAGGTGTGCACAACCATGCCTGGCTACTTTTAATATTTTTAAGAAAAAATGGGTTTTACTTCCAGTGACCACATGGACAGTTCTAATGTAACCAATTTGGGTGAGCCCTAAGTATTTCCTGTCTGCTGTTGGTATGTGGCAATGCCCCCTTCCATTTCCTTCTCAAAGCTATAATTCAAAATCCGGGGACAAGTGACACAGTCTTCATTTGAGAAGGTATTGGTTTTAGCCTCTTTATTATCTTGGGTTTGTTTCATGGGTTATGTTAGAACTTCTTTTACCTTTCATGGTTTAAATGCATTCTACTTTGAGTACCTAAATGACCTTTATAGACCTTAAAGAACAAATTGTATGCCTTACTGGATAGGTTTAATGTCAACTTGATACACCTGAGCTAAGAAACTTCAATAATTGCCTTCATTGGATTGGCCTGTGCCCATTGTAGGCAATGCCATCCTTGATCAGATATTTCTATATTATACACAATAGGCTGAACATGAGTCAACAACACAAGACAGTAAGTAGCATCCTTTCCTAGCCTGTGTTGCAGTTGCTACCACCAGGTTCCATATAGAGGTCCCATATAGAGGAGAAACTCCTCATGCTTCAAAGGGAAGCTCTGGCCAAGCAAGATCTGACTTTGTCCTCATGTAGATGGAACTGGTGAAGAGAGCCAGGCGCAAGGCCTGAGTGACCCCCTAAGGACCAGAACATCAACTGACCTTAACATCAAACTAATTTTATTCATATGAACTAACTGTGTTTTTTTTTGTTTTGTTTTGTTTTGTTTTGGTCTTTTCAAGACAGGTAGTCACAGCTGTCCTGGAACTCACTCTGTAGACCAAGCTGGCCTTGAACTCACAAAGATTTGCCTGCCTCTGCCTCCCGAGTGCTAGGATTAAAGGCGTGCACCACCACGCCCGTCAACACCCCAACAGAAAACTATAATCAAAAGAAGAGAAAATGAAATAATTTATTACCAGAGAGATAGGTGAGAGAACTACTGTGCCAAGTTAGAAACCTGCTATGTCATGTGAGAAAATATCCCAGAGATAGGTGACAGATTTAATGTGCCATGCCAGAAAATACCACCTTTTATATTCTCATGGTTACGGCCCTCATTCTAGAGCTCTGTGCACTAAAACGTTTTTCCAATTCCTCAAAGTAGGGTTCAGGTCCTCTCTCCCTCTGCAGACTCTAGACAGGACTCTCCAATTGCTAATGCACCCCGTAGTCCCCTGTTGGTACTGTGAAGTCCTTGCACTGGTGTACTCATATAAGACTCAACCAGCTTGTCTTTTCAGTTGCAGAGAAAATGGCTGCTAAGTACTGGCCACTATCGATCTGGACCAAAACCACCAGGCAGAGGACCCAGAGCAGCCAAGATGGGAAACCAGATTCTAACCCTCCAACCTGACACCTGTTCCCCTTAGACTTCATCCCCCACCCCTTAGCTCTGAAGCAGATACAGAAGAGAGATCAGTGTCTCATTTCCTTATCATAATCAAAAGGCTGGAATGTTAGGTCTGAGCTTCCCATAATTCCAAGGGACACATAGATGCCCACTTCCTCCAGAGGCTGTCAATCTTCTGACCTCTTCCCCTGAACCTGAGGCCCCATGACTATAAGTGGGAGGGCCCCAGTTGCCATGTTGCCCCTTGCTCCTGCTCCTGTGTCTGCAAGTGGCCTGCTCTGGCAGTTCCAAATGGAAGTACATCATCATGTTCTCCTAGTGACTTGAGTCTCATGTGCCTTTTTATCTGAGGGTTCACACCTTTATAACCTAATAGATTCTTTATCAGAATATAATCCAGATGGCCTCCAACATAGCCTAATAGTGTCTTGTCCCCCTCTGAATCCTTATTTTACACATCTGTCTCAGCATTCTGGTCTTCCATATTCCTACCTGAATGGCCCATTAGACTGTGCTTACATCATTCTAGAGATTCCCATCATATGGCTCTAAACTTCCACAATCTTTCTACAAATTAGTTCTGAAGGCCCGTGGACCACATGATCACATTTATCACAGCCACAATCCCACTCTTGGAAAACAAATCTGTATTTTGTCTCCTGCTATGACAAGATAATTGACAAAAGTGATTTAAGGAAGAGGCTTGTTTTAGCTGACTCTTCGAGGGTTTGTCCATCCTGGCTGGGAAGGAGCAGCTGGCAGTGTGAGTGGTTTAACTGTACTAACAGGAGCACGAGGTGGCTGGTCACATTGCAGCCACAGTCAGGAGGCAGAAAGAGATGAAGGCTGGCGCTCCACCCACTGTCTTCCTTTTATTCAATCTAGGACCCCAGGACATGGGATGGCATTACCCACTGACCTGTCCAGCAGGACAGTCAATGGGGGTCTGGAAGAGAAGGAGTGAGGGGAAGGGACAAGAGACAAGTTCTGATCAAGTCTCGTTTATTGTAGGAACACAAGCAGAATATATAGGGTAGGGAAGGAGGAAACATTTCAGACTGCCAGACCGCAGTGTTTACACAGTGGAAAGAATGTGCGGATAAAGATCTTATCTCAGGGCAAACATTTGCAAAACATCCTATTGTTGAGCTACTGATGGGCTCAAACTTCCTGTCTGCAAAACATCCTGTTGTCGGGTTGAGCTATGAAGGGCTCAAACTTCCTGTCTGCAAAACATCCTGTTGTCTGACTCAATGACCCTAGAAACTGCTTAGTGGAAAAACACTGCCAGATGGCTAAGCTTGCCCGAGCCCCACAACCCTCATTCAGGATGGATCTTCCTACTTAAGTTAAACACTTCTGGAAACACCCTCACAGAGACACCCAGAGGTTTCCTCCTAGATTATTCTAATTCCTATCAAGTTGATGGTCAAGACGAACCATCGCACCCTGGAAGATCTCTTGTTCCAAGTGAGCGCTGTGCTGTGTCAGCTGTGTTTGCCATGAACCTCTGCCTGAGCTTATTCAGAAGCCTGATTTGCTGATAAATCATCTCTTTGAAATTGTACCAAATCTTGAAATTGCCATAATGTATAAACTTTTTTCACTGTTCAGTTTCTTTGATCCTCTCCCCACCATTTATTTTTCTTATATCTTTCATCTTTGGACATTGTTTCTCTGCTAGGGAAACTAATAAGGAAAGCAAGAAAACCCTGAAGAACTTCAAGAGCAAGGGATGACCATGTATACTTTGCATTTCTTGTAGTCTCATTCGTAAATATGGTTTTGTACTATTTAAAAATGATCCCTGCTTTATATAATTCCTATACTTGATTCAGGTGATTATGCCAATGTTTTGTGGTTTTCAGCTTTCACCTCATGACCTCACATACTGAGCCAATTCATTGACTCCTTTGTTAATTGTTTTTGTGATCATTAAGACAAGCCTATGCTCCTTGGATATAATTACTTCTTTATCATGAGTTATAATCATTATAATCTATGCTATATTTGAATGTTGTCTAGTCTCCATTCATTTATCAAAGTCCTAATCTTCAAAGTGAGGGCATGCTGAGATGATGACTTTAGAATATAATTGAAGTTAGATAAGGTTATACAAGTAAAGGTCTGCTGGGCATGGTGGGCCACACCTTTAATCCCAGCACTTGGGAAGCAGAGGCAGGCAGATCTCTGAGAGTTCAAGAGTAGCCTGATCTACATGGCAAGTTCCAGGCCAGTTAGGGCTACAGGGAGATCCTGTCTCAAAAGGACCAAAAAAAGTGAAGTCCTTATGATGGGATTAATGCCCATATGACAAGAGGAAGAATGGCTAGAGCTCTCTGTGTCATGTGAGTCTAAGGGGCTGGCTACAATCCAGGAAGACAATACTCATGACACCCTAACTATGCTGGTTCTCAGATCTGAGATCTAGGCTGGTGCCTATGGAACCGTGAGAAAATAAGTGCCTATTGTTTAAGCCGCCACCTAGTCCATATCATTGTGATATGACAGCCTAAAATGACCAAGCACGAAAACCTAAGACAGTGTCTCATTCACCCTATATATGAAGCAGCACGATCAATCCAAGGCAACTGAATGATTAATACTAAAAGCACATCTTAAATTGAAAGGAAAAAATAAAAATCGTTTATTCCTATTGGAGGAGTCTCTAAAATGAGAGTTCTCTTACTGATGGGCATCTTGCACTCCCACAGACATCCTTCTATCCCCACAGATGTCCCTCAATCCCCACAGGTGTCCCTCCATCCCCACATATGTCCCTCACTCCCCACAGATGTCCCTCAATCCCCGCAGATGTCCTTCAATCCCCACAAATGTCCTTCAATCCCCACAGATGTTCCCATATCCCCACAGATGTCCTTCCATCCCCACAGATGTCCCTCCATCCCCACAGATGTCTCTCAATCCCCACAGATGTCCTTCAATCCCCACAGATGTCCCTCAATCCCCACAGATGTCCCTCCATCCCCACAGATGTCCTTCAATCTCCACAGATGTCTCTCAATCTCCACAGATGTCCTTCAATCCCCACAGATGTCCTTCAATCCCCACAGATGTCCCTCCATCCCCACAGATGTCCCTCAATCCCCACAGATGTCCTTCAATCCCCACAGATGTCCTTCCATCCCCACAGATGTCCTTCCATCCCCACAGATGTCCCTCCATCCCCACAGATGTCCTTCAATCCCCACAGATATCTCTCAATCCCCACAGATGTCTCTCAATCCCCAAAGATGTCTCTCAATCCCCACAGATGTCCTTATATCCCCACAGATGTCCCTCCATCCCCACAGATGTCCCTCCATCCCCACAGATGTCCTTCAATCCCTACAGATGTCCCTCCATCCCCACAGATGTCCCTCCATCCCCACAGATGTCCCTCCATCCTCACAGATGTTCCTACATCCCCACAGATGTCCCTCCATCCTCACAGATGTCCCTCCATCCCCACAGACATCTCTCCACTCCTATAGGCATCACTCAATCACCACAGATCTCCCTCCATCCCCATAGACATCTCTCCACTCTCACAGGCACCTCTTTGATCCTATATCCTCATCTCTATACTGTCATTCACACCCCTTTATAAATCTCAGCTCTGTCTTTCCTGTGGTTAGCATGAGTTCTTGTTACTATCCCAGTGATTTGTCCCTTGATTAAATTTCAGAGTTAAGGTGTTCATGAACCAAGAATCCTGACTAACACACCTACCTACTGTACAATTTAATGGACAAGGCCTACACAGCCCATCGCTTCTACCCACATGGCTCATTATGTCTCTGTGTTATGCTTATCGCTGCTTAGTAAATTTGCAAGATGAGGGCAATAATTTTTGTCATATTTGAACATTGGTTAGGTTTGCTGAATTTACTAAAAGATAATATTAATAAAAATGTCACTGATAAAGGTATATTTGCATAAATAATCAGAGTCTTTCTTCCATGTGTTTAATTGCTCATTGCACTGTGGGGGCTGGGGAATTGGAGGGCGAAAGGATGCTATATGAACACACTTAAGCATGAGATCAGCATTAACTGCCACTATGTGGTTTGCTTATAAATTATACAACCAATAAATATTTGCATAAATTACTAGGAAATTATCAATTACTTATGATTAGGAAATTCTGAAAGTCCTGTCCTGACTCTCTAACTGGAAGAAATGAGGTAATTTAAGAAGAAAATTGATTTTCATATTCTATTGTCCCTGTTAAAGTATTACTTATGTTTTAATTTCCACAAGCCCTATCAAACATTAAACCTCCACATAACTCAAAAAACGGTTTGTAGTAAATTGAATTCAGTGTCAGAGTAAAGCTTTCATTCCCAAAGATAGACTGAGCCAAGGCTTGATGTCTTGGAAACTTATATGCTTATTCAGTTTCTTAACGCATCAAAACTGTTGTGCCATCTCCCTTTCTGGCACCGTGCCTTTGGTTACACATGCAGTGCACAGAGTGTGGAACAGACATAGAAGTGTACAAACAAGACCAATAGATCACGTCTCTAAGACCAAGCTGTTGCCAGAGCCACAAGGCTCAGAGGGGTGCTCCATCCTGCAAGTTCAGGGAGCGGGAAAAAGTGTTCAGGAAGACACTTATGTTACAGTATTTAATTGTTATATTGAAGGAAGAGAAAGTTTTACTGTTATGAGTATGAATCTCAAATGTTGAATCCATTTCATAAGTTGGCCAAGGACTGAAAGCAAATAATGCACGACAGTTGCCCTACAATAGAGCAGTGACTATGAAGGGTCTGGGGTCAAGTTTGTCCCCATGGGTAACATGTTTGTATAATAGATCTGTGCTTGTTACCAGCACTGACTTTCATTTTAAACATAATCTGCCTTGTAGAATATGACTGAAACAACCTTATAAATGTCATATGATAAAAAGAACATATTAAACTTTTTACTAAGTGTAATAAGAAATTACATTTGAAAATCAGCCTCAGAGAAAAATCATAATTCCTGAGATTGTATTAATGACAGCATTCAAAAACTGTCTTAAAATAGCAACGCTGGAAGTGATCTGGTGGTGTAAAATTATAATTTTACAATTTTTAAAACATAATTTTTATTTAAAACATCATACAATGTACTTTGAATCAGATTCACCTGATTCCTCTCAGATTGACCCACACCTCTCCACTCCCTCCCAACATTGTGTCCTCTTAGGAGATCCCCTCTGTCTCTCCCTCTGCCTGTGTGTGTGTGTGTGTGTGTGTGTGTGTGTGTGTGTGTGTGTGTGTAATAATAATTCCAAGTAGAATCACCAATGAAAGGAGATGCTGGAATGAGAATCAGGGAAAGCTGATCAATATAAAGCTATAGGTGATTCAAATATTGGGTGTGATAAGTTCTGCCAAGAGCCACAGCTGGAAAGGTGGGCTGGATCAGATCTTCAGAGGCACTGTTGCCACCCATAGGCCCTTGGGATGTCTCCACCAGGTACTCAGGAATCGCTAAAATGCTTAAGCGGCCTCTCATATCAGAACCTTTGTAAACCTACCATAACTATTAGTGCTGCTTAAATACCTATATATCTAATTGCTTGTTCTTCATTAGTAGGATCGAAAGGTTATTCCTGGACAAACTGTCAGCCCATGAAAGGAAACAGCCAGAATTGACCAGAGTCCAAGTCAACAGCTCCAGAGAGAGTGGACTGTTTTACCTCTCATCCACCTGTGCCCCTTTTCTAAGCCTAGGGAACAACCTGCGGAAGAGGGGGCGTGGTAGAATGTAAGGGCTGCGATTGGGGTGAATGGTGAAACTACAGCAATGTAGTCTGGACACTCATTTGATCAACTTGATTGAACAAACAACCTGTCACCCCCCACTGGATGGTGGGGCTGTAGGTGTTTGGGCACAACAGCCTGCAGATAGGTTTTGCATGAAGGATGCTTGTACTCATGGATTATCACTTATAGCTAAAAATGAAAAAAAAAACTGAGAGAAAGATGCAGGACAGTTATGGCAGAATGCATGATCTGGGATGGGGTGGGGGTGGGGGGGAGGGAAAGGGAAATAAGCCTGAACTGAATTGGAAAAAATGTATGAAATGCACAAAGCATCAATAAAAATTAATTAAAAAAAAATGCTTAAGCGGTTAGGAGGCACTGAAGACCAGATCCCACAGTATCAGAAGATACTATGCAGATGGCCAGGGGAGAAAACCAATCAATGACACGATCCATCTTAAGTCTATGAGACACAATGACTGGTCCAGCAAATCATCTCTGCTGGTGCAGAAGTGGCACTTTTTACAGTGGGAGTAATCAACAGCTGCCTAATTGAGATTAAGGCCTACTCAATGGAAGGAACCCATGTGCTGTACTGAAAACCCATAGCCAAGTACACGTTGCTAGAGTGGCATAAGCCCTAGAGAAAACCTACTTTTGTCTCATCCCTAAACCACTGTAATTTCTTACTGTATTCTAAATGCATAGACTTCTGTTTGCAGACAAGTATACCTCTCAGCACTCGTCAGAGAAACTTCATTTCGTGACAGGTGGAGACTATTATGAAATTCCATAACTAGTCAAGTGCAGAGAATAAATGACTGTGAGGTATCCAGCCCTAAGTGACACATCTTCAATACAACCTCTGTGCCTGAGTATCAGGGCAGATAATGGAACAGTGGGGAGAAAGAACATTACTGCACGTCCCAGCTCTCACCAGGGAAGCTTCCTCAAGCAGTAAACAGTGGTTAACCCTGGAAGCCACAACTGGCCAGGAGCAAAGAATAAGAGACTGCAGAGGGCATAGCCTTGAATAAAAACACCTATTCAGACCTCAGGGACCATGCAGAAGAGGGAATGAAGGGTTATAAGAGCGAGCCAGAGATGAAAACCGAGCTTTCCAGACAGCTGGGAAGTTAGTCACATGATCTCACAGCAGTGGTACTAGCACATGCAAGACCCACGGGACCTCGAGCCAGACAAAATCCCAGTACAGAAGTGGGGGAAAGTGTAAGAAGGCTCAAACTTAGCGGAAGAACTACTGGCAACTGATAATTTCTGGGAGAGGGAGAATCAGGTTTCTTCAAGGGTCTGCTAGGTTAACCAGGCTCCAGTGGATAAACACTGGTCAAAAGACATTTGGGAATAAAAAACTTGGCTTGATGGGCTTTTATAGATATGTCAGAGTGTATGAAATCCTGCAGGGGTGTGGATACAGTGGGCTCAAATATGATCAAAATATTTTGTATGAATTTCACAAAAAATCAATTTAAAAGAATAAAAGAAAAATATGTGCTTTAGCTATACTTATTCTATAAATAAGTGGAATATTTTGTCAAAATGAAAAAAATTCTTAGCAGTTATTAGATTGTCAAGAATTTGGATCTGGCCAATATTAATCTATGCCACTTTTATTTTCTTGCTCTGATGATTAATATTCATTGTCAACTTGATTTAATCTAGGATCAACTAAAAGACAAATCCCTGAGCATTCCTGTGAGGGATTTTCTCGAGCAGATTTTTTCAAAGTGATAAAAACCCACTGTAAATGTAGGCAGCAACTTCTGGTGACAACTCAAATGAAAAGGAGGTGGGGGTACTTTAACTGGGGAGGGGAGAGGAAGGGTACTTGAAACTGGGGAGGGCTAGACAGGAAAAGAGAGACAGAGAGAGAGAGAAAGAGAGAGGGGGGAAATAAATAATTCTTAGGTGGCATGAAAAACCAGAGGGGAATGTATTAGTTCAAAAGCCTACTGAAAGCTTTCTGTATATGAGTATGTGGGTATAGATGAAAGCTCTATAACGAGAAACACAGTGCCAAGCAGGAGAAAAATCCCTAAAATATCACAGGCTATTGCCACAGCCCTTCATTGCCTCCCAGAACTTAAAGACCCTATTGCTGAAGACAGGACATACTTCAGACACAGGACTTAGTGTAATGGAGCTGGAATTTGGAAGCCTCCTCCCTGAAGACCAGCTTTCACAGTTTCGGAGGGCACCTAGAAAGCTTCTAGGTGAGAAAAATCAATCACTAGTCCAACCCCAGCTTTGAAGCCCAATAACTACAGCAATGACTGGTGTAGCAAACTATTGGTGCAGTAGTGGCACTTTATTCTCCCACTGACTGTGTTTTAAGTCCAGTTAACAGTTTGTTAATTGAATTTAAAACACAGTCAATGGGAGAATGGGAGGGAACTCGTGTGTGGGACTGCAACATAGCCAACCACACAAAACCAGAGAGGTCATAGAGCTTAGAGAAAATCCTAGATTCATCACATCCCTACACAAATGGAATTTCTTACTGTATGCTAAATATGTTTCCTTATATTTACAGACAAGTATACTAGTCACCACTCCTAAAAGAAGCTTCTTTTTGTAACAGATGGAGACCACTATAGAATTCTATAGCTGGTCACACACAAACAGTAATCCTTAAGCAACACATCTGCAATGGAACCTGTACACCTAAAGCTCATGGAACATGGTGGAACTGGGGTAGAGAGAACACTAGTGCATCTCTCAACTCTCGCTGGTGAAGCTTCTTCATCTAACAGAGGGCGATGAATGCAGAAGACCACAACTGGACAAAATGTAGATAATAAGAGACTGCAGAATTTATGTCACAGGATAGGACTCATATTAAACCTTACCCACCCAGGGCTCAGGGAGCATTGCAGAAGAGGGGGCAGAACAATTATAAGAGTGGTACATTAAGCATAAGAAAACAAAGTTTTCCAGGCCTTCATCACCAGACTGAGACTGATGAGACATCCAGCCTCATAGACTGATCGACTCCCAGATTCTTTGCCTCTCCAATGAGAGATAGCCACTGTTGGCCTACCCAGACTGTAGTGAGTAAGCCAATCTAATAAATTCCTTTTAACATATTTTTATTCTACTAGTTATGTTCCACTAGAGGAGCCTGACCAACCGTTTCTTACAGTTTTCCTCACATCATCTCTGGGAGCAGGGAAGCTAAACTTCATCCCAATTTTAAGGGCAGGTCATATAGCTCAGGCTAAATCTATGAGACTCTGTTCCTTTAACCAAAATGATTAATTCAATGATTGTACATGGACACAGTATAATCAATGACTATTAAGACTTCTTTGGAATGGTGAGAAGGGGAAAGACAGAGAGTGAGATAAAGACACACACGCATGGAGAAAGACAGGGGAACATGTGAAAGAAGCTGTACTTGTGTGGACGACTTTATAAAGCTGAGTGACTGAAATTTGAGATTACAGAGAATTAAATGTTGCAAATCACACCCAAATTTGGGGGGGCTATTTTTCTTCTCTTTGAAAGCCATCCATTGCCTATACCTGTGTTGGACCTGATGTTCTTGTGACTTTCAAAACTTTAAAATGTATTACCAGACCACTAGCTTTCACCAATCCACCAGCTAAGAATGTCATCAGATAACATCTGAAACCTGGAACATATCTGTGGCCTCTCTGTGGCCCTCACCAATGTTTTTGGTAAATACTTCGATTTATGATTTTCTTTGTTCTGTTAGTAATAAAATCTCATGTAACCAAAAAAATTAAAATTAAAATGTTATGAAAAAATACTTAAGCAATGTATTAACGTGATCCCACTTTTCTTTTAGAAAGATCACATTGATGGGTGAGAGGAATGCTAATCGGAAAAAACTAGAATCCTGAGGACTCCCAAAGGGATGCTCTAGAATGGGGAGCAGAGTGGGGGCTTCACTGAAAACAGGTCAGCGAGAAGCAGAGAGGAAAATATTTTGATGAGTAAAAATTTGACACAACTGGATCCCGGTTTCATTGAGGTTTGAAAGGGAATGTACAAGAAAAGGAAGAAAGGAAGAAGCCAGGAGTGGAGAGATGGCTCAGTGGTGAAGAACACTGGCTGCTTTTGCAGAGGACCTGAGTTGAGTTCCCAGCACCTACGTGACAGTTAACAGCCATTGGTAACTCTAGGAAATTTGACTCCCTCTTGTGGCCGCTCTGGGAATTGCATCCATGGGTGAACATATGCAGGCAAAACACTTATACATGTAAAAATAAGAATAGAGAAAAAAAATTTCAAAAGAAGCGAATACAGAATAAGCCTTAAGGTGGTATCTTGGGGAGACTGAATAAATTGTTAAGATGGAGAAAAATACAAGAATGTGGATGGAAAAGAGAATAATCATCTGAGTGTAACACATTCGAGTTTGAGGAGTTTGAGTTGCTTGAGGGCAGTGGCAGGCAGCTGAAGGGCTAGTGCAGGTTCTGGGCTGATACACCTGGAAGCTGGCAGCATACAGGCAGAGTTAGAAACACATGGTGAATGATCTTGCCAGAGGCTGTGGAATGAAAAGAGGAGACACTTGGATTTGGGAGTAGGCAAAAGAAGACCAGCTCTCAAGGAAGACAGAAATGATCAAGGGGACCTGAGTATACAGGTAGGCCCAGGGCAGAGGAGCAGAGGAGCCGTGGGAACAGAGAAAAGGTCAGGTTCAACCACTCTATTTATTGCTTTGAAATAAACGAGAAAAGGAAACTGGTGTGAGTTGTTTGGCTACATATGTCAATCTTTAAGTTATTTGTGGATAGAAACAGGGGCATGGGGACATCCCTCATGGTGTGGTGAGTCTCTCTCTCTCTCTCTCTCTCTCTCTCTCTCCCCCCCTCTCTCTCTCCATCCTCCATATTATGCCATCACATCACTGACTCTGTTCTTTCTGCTGGGCTCAGTGCTTCTTGACCCTCACACCACTTATATTTCAGATTGGATCATTCCCTTTTGGTGAGAGGCCCTTCCGGGGTTAGTGGCAGCCAGATGCCAGTATACAACTGCTTCCCCAAGCTGTGGGTACCAGAAATGTCCCCAGGCAATGGAAAACATCCCCTGGGAGGCAAAACGGAGAGTCATTGCTCTAGGTAGAGATTAAATGGCACCTTTGTAAACATTCATCAAGGGAGAGGCACAGAGCAGAGAAACAGAGTGTAAATGAAAATGGACTCAGCTATAAACCTGTCTCGGCAAGTGTATATGGTGATGGAAACCAAACAGCCAAGCCATGCAAACCTAAACTGTTTGAGCAAAGCAAGTCATTCTTTTCTCTAAAGCAATCAATGATTTGTCTCTATAAGGACAATAGAAAAGTGCAAAAATCAATAATAAAAAAATATTGCATGTGAGGACATAGGCATAGCCTTGTGTGCTACATTTAAAAAGCAAGTGCTCACAGCGATGGTCCTTTATCTGGGGCATAAGGTGAATGAGACTTATTTGCTCCTTTGATAAAAGTCCTCTCGTAGATCTTCAGGAGTTGATTACACTCCCAGCTCAAAGCTATGTCATTTGTCCTCTTCCTCATCAATCCATGTAGTTCTCATTTAAAAGTAAACTTTTATTTATTCTCTTTTGGCTTGCTTTTTTTGCTTTCTAGACTCTGAGGATTATTCTTAGTTATTTGCAGAATTATTCTGCATTTTTCTCTTCATTGCATCTTATTAGATGATGCTCTCCTACTGAGTGTGCAGCTGTGGCCCAGGCTCTGGTGTTGGTGCAGGATCATATGCATGGACTACTGTAGTCATTCAACAAATAACCATTGCATGACTGCTGGCTGCTGGACATGATGCTGTTCATGGGGGAGACTGGGTAACAGTAGAAAAAAAATAGCTGACCTGAATTTTTTAAGTTTTGTTCAGCTTGGGGAGAGGGACTATCAGTAAGTCAAAAGTAAATTTAAAAGATAAAATGAATGCAAATTATGGACTTTCCTATTTAAAAATAATCAGAAGGATATACTGGTGATCAGGATGATGATGGCGTGGGATTAGAGGTTTGGTTTTGCAGAGATTGTGAGGGAAGGACAAGCTGAAGAGAAAAATCAGCCTGTTGTCTATGGGATTGGAGCTAGCGAAGCACTGGAAGAGTCAGAGCAAGAAGCACAGCCTTCTGAAAGTGGGCGGAGAGTGAGAATGGGAGCCATGGGAAAAGAGCCGCGGGAGGGGCAGGAGCTGCATCGCCAACTTGCATCTGAATTTTAGTACCGGAAACAAAAGAAGACACTGGAGGGGTCCACTCGGAGGTGGGAAAAGACTCCACTTGGCTTGCTCAGAGAAAGATGCAAAGGGCGAGGTGAAAGCAGGGACAGATTCAGGAGGCAGTCATCGGCATCGCAATGGAAGGATGTTGGCAAGGACCACGAGGATGGGTGAGAGAAGAGAAAGTGACACAGACATTTGCAATGTGTGGAAGATAGGAAGCGGCAGGAAGAATCATGGCTCCCTCGGGTGTCCAAAGCCTCACCTCCGAATCTGTGACCTGATACTTTAAGTGGCATAAGGACTTTAGAAGGTGATTAAGGGAACAGACTTTGACATGTGATGATCTATGTATTTTAATGAGTGTAATCCAGTATCATGATCCCTCATGAGCAGAAAATCTTTCCCAGATATATTGAAAACTGCTACCCAAAGAAGAGGTTAGACTGGAAGAGGAACCCTGCCTGCCATTACTGGTTTGGAAGGTAGAAGAAGTGTACTGTGAGTGGAAGAATGGGATGCCTTGGAGAGCCGGAGCAGAGCTCAGATGGCAGTGAGCAAGGACAAATGATTTCACCTCTACCGTTTTCAGGACTATAACTGTCATTGACCCGAATGAGCAAAGAAACCCACCTTCCTGTGGAGTGGCATCTGACCCTCTGCACACCTTGGCTTTAGTGGAACACGAACCATGTCTGAGTTAGAATGAATTTCTTCTTAAACTGGACATTTTTGGCAATTTGTTACAGCAGCAATGGGAGACTGGCACAATGATTGGTGGCTGGTTATATAAGGAGGGCAGGAAGGTCACCAGTTGGACGCGAAGGTCTAACAGTGAGTAGCCACCCTAGAAACCAAAGTAGGAAACTCAGAGAAGAGACAATGGAGGGTGGAAATGAAAGTGAAGTTTTGACCATATTAAATCTGAGGTGCCTATAAGATATTCACATGGGAATGATGAAGAAAAGGGCATATTCTTTTCTTTTTTGGTCTTTTTAAGACAGGGTCTCCCTGTAGCCCCAGCTGGCCTGGAACTCGCTCTGTAAACCAGGCTGGCCTTGAACTCACAGAGATTTGCCTGACTCTGCTTCCCAAGTGCTAGGATTAAAGGCATGCACCACCATGCCCGGCTAAAAATGGTATATTCTTATAATTAACTCTGATCTTATATACTGTTCTTGTAAACTTGGAAGTTTTGTAAGCATTTGAAGTTTCCTTTGTTTTACACCTAGGTAGATACCTTGAAATATAACCCTGGGATGCTCAGAGATGTTTTCTTTCTCTGTGGTGTTTTCTCTACCCTGACATGTGGTGCTTTCCACTCACTACATCTGACTGTTGATAAAGATGTAAAACTAAAAGAATGGAAAGTTCACGAAATGTTTTAATGAGGCAACTGGGCCAATTTGTCCAAGAGAAGTGTAGATCAAATGTGTGCAAAATTTAAACTTTTCCCAACGGTTTCTGTTTTAGTAAACACTAGTGACTGTTTGACTGAGTCCTAGCCCTATTAGCCTGGCCTAGCTCTAGATCAAAAAGCAGCAGATGTCCTAACCTATGCCTGGGACATCTACTTTGTAAGCTGTGTTGGCTGAGTGAATTTAGGAAGGAATTTCCTGAGATAAGATGGCTCAACATGAAAAGAAGCATAGGGCCTAGGAGCAATCCATAAAATGATGTAAAATTGGAGCTGGAGAGATAGCCTAGCGGTTAAGAGCACCGACGCTCTTGCAGAGGACCCGGGTTCGATCCCCAGCGCCCACATGGCGGCTAAGAACCGTCTGTAACTCCAATTCCAGGAGAACTCCAGTTCCAGGGGAATCCGAGACCCTCTTCTGACCTCCGCGGCATTGCACGACACGGGTGCACAGACCTGCATGCAGACAATACATTCATACACATACAAAAATAAATAATAATAAAAAAATTTTTAATGATGTAAAATTGACAGTACAATCCTCATCTGAACTTCAGTTCAGGGCCCCAGAGAATATAAGAGCCTTTGTTACTTCTGGGACCCCCATGAATAAGTAATAACAGCTTTCTGACTCTCTCCTGGAAAAATACTTGGTCTCTTTCTATTCCAAGAATTTTTCCTAACAGAAGCACAAAAAAAGGTAATTGGTTACATAAGTCAGAGGAGGAGGGTGGATTTGTCATGTGACACACTTCCTGGGGAGACATGAATGAATGTCTACTCAGCAATGGGCATCAATGATGGACCAAAGTAAGGATACCACCAAAGTCCGTCTTTGTGAACAAACAGTTTTATTGGTGTAATTTACAGGAAGATGAGTGAGGGATTGTTTGCAGGAGCAAAAATGACTCAAAGGCAACTGCATCACCAAATGCCCAGCCCAGAATAGGTGATGGCTCATGAAAGCTAGGCCCTGGAGTACACTGCACAGCCTCTAGACAGTGGTGCAGGTTGGAGAGGGTCTCTTCCCGGTGCTTTAGTTAGCTGAGCCTCTTTCAGGCAGGCTGCTCAGCTTGTCTGAGATGGTATCAGCAGCCTTCAGGATTTACACTTGCTTGGGGAGGGAGGGACCCTAGTGTACCTGGTTGGAATCAGGGACTTCCTGAAGCTACTGAGTTGCTTACTTCCTGAGCTTAATGAACTTCCTGGCAGGATGGAATGTTTCACCTCCCTTCCAAGCATCCTGTTGTTTTACTTCAGAAGAAATCATTACACAACACAACTAGTAGAAGACTTTTTTTTAACTTAGGCCAGCTTTTTTATTAGAAATAAGACAGGTGATATTTACAAACACATTGGGCCAACTGACAGGACATAAGAGGGCAGTGTTGATGCAAGAAGAGCAAGTCTAAGTCCAAGCCTCTGAAATGTTCAGAGGTTGAGTCAAGAAGGAGGAAGAGATGGCAAAAGCGACACACAGGGAGCCCTGGTGAGCCAGGCAGCCAGTCCAGGGGTCACAGCCTCAGAAAGGTAAAGAGGAGGAAACACTCCAAGGGGGTCTGGCTGGCTGTGCCAGAAGTGTCAAGCAGTCAGGGGAGAAGGCAACAGAGCAGTGTACCTGACATGGCTGTGCAGTGTGGATTAGGGTCCTTGGCAGCCCATGTTCAAAGGGTGGGGAGGGCAGAATCAAGACAAGAATAGGAGGAAGAGTGGAGGTGAGGTGACTAAATGCAAATAATGAGGCAAAGGCCTGAGAGCAACACTGTCACGTGGGTCTCCCTGACACCAGTACAATCCATGTGAGGTGCAATAATGCCATGGACAGCCGCCATTTTCTTTGATCCAGTAGGTGTGGCAGGCCCCATATATTTGGTCATAGGTGAGGCGGAGATGAGGCTCTGGTGCACATCTTTTCTCTAAGCATTTAAAGGTGGGTATTTGTATATAAATGAGGCTTTGGCATCCCCAAGAGGAGCAATCCTCCTGTCCTATGGAGGATGTATGGACACCTGTTTCGTCCGACCATGTCTCCTGGACATAGAAATGCCAGCAAAAGGCTGGAGAGGATGTCAGGTTACTTTTTCCAAGAAGACCCAGGAATATTATTACCAATGGGGGGGGGGGCTAGAGAACTGGAGGGTAGTGGGTCCCAGCCACTGGACAGACCAGTCATCCTGGACAGGTGGCCTCTTGAGCCTGGATAGGTGGTACCAGCACTGATGTCCCAAGAGTTTGGCCACTGAAGGGGTAGTGAGTACCACTATGTAAGATCTCATTCATCTAGGCTCTAGAGACTTGGGAGACAGTTGTTTGAGTACCCAATCTCACAAGGAAAGGGAGGAGGGCTCTGCAGTGGCTGCATCTGCTGGCGTAGGGGCAGGGAGATAGATGTCAGTGTGTGAACAGAGGAGGGAACTATAGGAGGGAGAGGTAGGGAAGAAGCTGGCCAGCGGGGGAGTCAGGGCCAGCAGGTGGTGGCTGAGGAGGAACAGCCGCCCTTATAGGAGCCCAAAGGGGCTAAGGCCTGCAGGAGAGCATGGGGTAGCTTGGAGGCTGGTGAGAGCAATAGAGAAGAAAGAGGGCCAGGATAGCCTACGCTCAATAGAGAGCTTGGTGAGTTGTTGCTTGATGAGGCCATTGGCCCTTTCTACTTTTCCTGATGACTATGGGAAGTATGGAATATGAAGTTTCCAAGAGATGTTTAAAGCTTTAAAAATGAGCTCAACGACCTTGGAAGTGAAGGCTGGACCATTGTCTGTTTGGTGGTCCACGACATGCCAAACCTGGGAATGATGTGTTCAAGGAGTGTTTGGACCACCACATCTGCCATTTTCCTGGAGGTAGGGAATGCCTTGATCCACCCTGTAAAGGTATCAAGTGATAGGAGATAGCGGGGCTTTTTTATGAGTGAGCATATGGCTGAAGTTAATCCAGTCAGTCTTTGTCCAGTTGTTGTCCTCAGAGCTGGTGTAGGGGCTGGAATATTTTGGAAAGTTCCCTGCGGATTGGCCCTGGCACATGTCTGGCAGGAAGAGTGGACCTGTAAAATATGAGCTTGAAGGTCAGCGGATCAAAGAGGGGCCTAAGAAGCAGAATAAAGCCTTGGGGCCAATGTGTAGGGTTTGGTGGATGTCAGAATGAGAAACTGGGGTCTGGAAGGGAAAGGAGAGGGGTCTCTAAGGTGAACTAGAATGGGCTGGTGGTGAGCAGTGACCACCATGGAGGAAATATCCCAGACTTGGGGGTTGACTGGATTCGAGAGGGTGGGGACAGGGCAGTCTGGGGTGGGGATCTGTGAGGCAACCAGGGGAAGAAGAAGATGGGGGTCAGGAGAGGTTATGGGGGCCAGGGAGAGGGTGGCCCCAAAGCAGCTGAGGCTATCACAGTTGAGTAAAGGCACTGGACAGACAGGCATGACCAAAAATGAGTGAGAAAAAAATCACCCCGCCAGGGAAGAGGTAAGGTCCTTGGTGGGAAGGAGGAGGGCCTGTCAACCTCCATAACAGAGATAGGCGAGGGGACTATAGGACCTGAGTGGGAGGTCAGAGCAGAGAAGGAAGTTCCCATATTCACCAGGAAGGTGATACACTGACCCACTACGAGGAGTGTTACCCTGGGCTTGGCAAGGGTGATGAGAGTCTCTGAATCCAGGCCTGTCAATCCTCCACCAGGCCAAGGAACTTGAAGGCTGAAAAGATCTGAGATGCCTGGACTGGTAGGGCTGGACCTTTGTGGGGTGGCACGGAGGATGAGGCCACAAGGGACACTCTGATTTCCAGTGGCCAGGCTGCCAGCAGGTAGGGCATGGCTTGGTGGGTGGCCGATGGAAGGAGCAGCTCTGGGCCCAGTGACCCTCCTGACCACATTTGAAACAGGCCTCTGGCAGAGTAGACTTTGCATGGGCTCTGGCTGGATGGGGCCTTGAAGACTTCCCCTGAGCCCTCTGGAGGAGTGCTGTTGGCCTCAGCGCAGCTACCAAGGTTTGGGCTTGGAGTTCAGCCTTCTGCTATAGCTGAGCCTGTCAGGAAGACTTCACTGCTCCTCTTGAGCATTAAAGACCTTAACAGCCATCCTCACCAACTCCTGGATGGGGATCTGGGGGCAGTCTTCAGTCTTTTTCATTTTTTTTTAATATCTGGAGATGATTGAGAAATAAAATAAGTAGCCAGGATTATAGCCCCTGCTGGGGAAGCCAGGTCAAGGCGGGTATACCGAGTCATGGTCTCCTGTAGGCAGTACTGTCAAAGCACCCACTGGGATAATGTTGTCCACCAAATGGGTCTGGTCTATGTACTGTTTAGTGGCTGCCTGAACTCAATGTTACTTGTCAGGGGTGAGAGTGGAAGCCAGGATGATATGGAGGTCGAATCATAAGCTTGGGAAGGATAGCAAAACTCTTTGATATAGGCAGATGGATTGGCAGAGAAGGAGCCCAACTGCTTTTTAATCTGGGAGAAGGCCTGGAGGGAGAAAGGCACATGTACCCAAACAACCCCCTCAGTTCCAGCCACCTTTCAGAGGGGGCAGGGGAGAGCAGGAGCCTGCTGGGACCGTGTTTGAGAAGCTGCAGGCAAGGAATGAGGGGGAGTAGGCCAGTGTGAGATGGAGACCAGGATGTAGATTGTGGCAGTAAAGAAGGGGGGCAGCCAGAGTTCAGGGAAGAGGCAGGGGTGCCAGTGACTCAGGCAGCTCAGAGGAGAGGGCTCAGGGTCTGGGTCTTGGAGGAAAGGGCATCCAGAGGTTCCATAACCCTGGTCAACCAGAGCTGAGCTATTGAGCACTGGCTATGGAGGGAGGGGTGGGAGCACAGGTCCCAAAACTCTGGACATAGGGAGTACAGACCATTTGCCAGTACACTGGCAGAAATTTTTTAGATCACAGAGGATGTTGAAATCGAAAGTGCCCTCTGGAAGCCACCGTGACCAGTTATCTAAAGCATACTGTGGCCAGGTTATAGAACAAAAGAAAATTAAGCATTTGGGTGCAAGGTCCAAGAGATTCCAGTTTAGATACGTTTTGTAGTAGACACCCCAGGGGCATCTAAGGATCGGGTTTAGACCTGGAGTTGCCCATTACCAAGTCTCTGCCAGAGACTGAAGACTAGGGTGAGGCATCCCCCACAGTAGCCTGGGGTCGGGCAGCAGTGGTGGGATGTCCTTGGGAGGGACATCTTCCTATCCAACAAGTTTCCCTGGAATAGAGACTGTCTCTAAGCACAATGGGCTTCTCCTGGCGCAGCTGCAACTATAGACAGGGGCCTGGGGGTCCTGGGGCCATAGAAGCACCTGGTACCTTTTATGTGGCAGCTGGGAACAGGCAACTTACCCTTAATCAAAAGTGATCACATTGGGCACAGAGAGAGGAGTGGTCCCTGTGTGACAGGGGCCCAGCCCACCGGGCCTGGGGTACAATTCCTGGGTTTTAGAACCAGATAAAAGTTTCACTGATGCGGCTGTCAGGAGCTGAGGGTACTGGGAGTTTGGAGACCGACCCGGCTGCGGGGCCGCGGGCACCTCAGCAATGTTTTACTCAGGGCTCCTCACCGAGGGTGGCTGCAAGGAGACTGACGTGCCAGAAGCGGGAAGTGGCGTCACTGCGGCAGCAGCACCAGATGAAGCAGGTGGTGCAGTTCATCCACAAGAACTCGGCCAACCTGCTGCCCCTGGATGGCCTCAAAAAGCTGGGCTCGTCCAAGGACACGCAACCTCATAACATTCTGCAGAGGCACCTCATGGAAACCAACCTGTCCAAGCTCCGAAGCAGTCATGTCCCTTGGGCCTCCAAGAGTAACAAACTCAATCAGGCTAAGTCTAAAGGGCTAAAGGAGTCTGAAGATGATGACATGATTTTGGTGCCTTGCCAGTGTGCTGGAAAGGATGTGAAAGCCTTGGTTGACACAGGCTGTCAGTATAATCTCATCTCCTCAGCCTGTGTGGACAGATTGGTACTGAAAGACCACGTCAGATCTCACAAGCACGAAGGAGAAAAGCTTTCTCTGCCCCAGCATCTCAAAGTAGCAGGCCAGATTGAGCACCTAGTGATTACAGTGGGCTCTCTCCACCTGGATTGCCCGGCAGCTGTGGTTGATGAGTATGAGAAGAACTTGTCTCTCGGTCTCCAGACTCTTCAATCTCTGAAGTGTATCATAAACTTGGACAAGCACCGGTTGATCATGGGGAAGACAGACAAAGAAGAAATCCCTTTTGTGGAGACAGTTTCTTTGAATGAAGACAACACTTCAGAAGCATAACTACAGCCTGCAGCACGTCTGCATGTGTGCACACACCAGGTTGATAAACTGAGAAAACTGGGTTTAAACCAAATGCGGTAGCAACTTGCTGTGGACAAGTCCTTCCCCCCAGCGCATCTGTGGGGCTCCTTCCCACTCAGACCTGTCTAGACTATAATCTGTGCTTAGAGATCTTGTCTGGTTATAGCCATTGTTTTTTACTCCTTGGAACATTTAATTTATAGACTGTTTTGACACTGCCAGATCCTGTTCGAGCCCTATTTCTCTGCTTCCTCAAGAATTTGCTTTTATTAATCCAGTGTAGGGGCTGCCAGGCTCTATTTCTCTAGAAATACCACTTGCTTCTTTTTTGATAGTTAAATGTATAATAATGTGAGGAGCTGCAGGCATAAACCTGCTCATGAAGGGTTAACTTTGAAATAACTTCAGAGCCCTTCCCGTAAAAAGTGCAGATGTGCAGAGAAGTTTCCTATCTTATCCAAGAGTGAGGTGCTGACGCACAAGAAGTTGCAAGATAAACCGCAAGATGTTCCGGAAGAAGCTTATCGCTAACAAGCAGTATCTGCTGGCGCAACAACCCGCCTGATAAACTTTTGAGCTTATCCTTGCAAAACCACCCCTTCCCCCTCCCTTCTTCCTGCTTCACTGCCTAATAAATTGTACTCTCACTTAACAATAAACGAGACCTCGACAAGAGTTCGCCTGGTCTCGTTTCTCTCTCTCGTCTATCTTACAGGTTTTGGGGTCTCCCTCGGGTACCTGTCGTTGTATGACCCTGCAGGCAGGGTCATAATAAATAGGAATCTTTTACCTCTTTTAAGCTGTTTCAAAGAGGTGTAGAGACTTATGTATTGAAGTTAGAATCTCTTCTAATGAAGTCACTGATTTCTCCAGTCTGAATTGATCTGAAAGAGCCCACAGAGGTCATCTAGTCCAAAGCTTTCTTTAAACATGCAGAGAGGCAAGTGAAACATCTAAACTCACATACTAAGTCAGTTTTAGAAAGGATTCAGACTTCAGACCTGACTTTCAAGCCAAGGCTCTTGTGCTGCTTCATTTGTTTCTAACCCTTGAGAGGTAAGAGTGCAAAAAGGCAGGGTAGAGGATGTGGCTTAGTAGAGTGCTTGTCTAACCTGTACAAGACCCTGGATTCAACTTCCAGGACCAGACATGGAGAGATGGCTAGGTATTAAGAGCACTTGCTGTGTTTGGATCTCAGCATCCATATATAAGCTGGGTGTGGTTCCATGTACACCTGTAACTCCAGATTGAGGAGTGGAGACACAAGACTCACTGGAGCTTCCTAGCTGCCAGTATAAGCAAAAATAAGAGAGCTCCAGGTTTAGCAAGAGACCATGCCTCAAATGAACAAGACGGAGAGTGACAGAGGTTATGACATGCTCCTCTGGCCTCTGCACATGCACAGACACATGCCTGCACATACACTCACACATTCGTGCATATATACTCATTATCATAGACACATATCACACCAAAAAATAACAAAAAACAGAGTACAATGATCAGACAGTGAAACAGGAGGAAAAAAAAACAGATAGGAATACTAATCCGTGAGATAACATTGATTATCTGAATGTCATTATAAGACACTGATTACCCTAAGGTCCAGTCAGAATTTCTGACTGTCTTGTTACACGTCTAACAAAGATTCAAGTAGCTGGAAAGAGGGGTAGGGAAAGGAAATGGGGAAGGAAATGGGGGAAAACCAACAAACCACAAAGTAGGACCAGAATAGAAGGGAGGAAACTAAGTGTGCTCAGCCTGGGATGCCCACCGTGGAGGCTAAGAGGAGTGCAGACCAGGCAGGGAGGTGGAGTTGGGAAACCCTCCTTACAGGGAAGGAAGGAAAGCAGCTGACAGTGCTGAGAACAACCTTCCTAGCTGCCCAATGTTCCCCGACCCTCCTCAGTGCAAGGGGCAATCAGAGGGTTTTTTTAAGCTCCCCCCATCCGGAGTGTCAGCTTAGACACAGAGTACTTGTAATGGAATTCCTCTCAGTTCAACATATAGAAGTATTTGGGCAAGTCAGAAAAAGAGCCACTTGTGAGTATCTCTTCAAGATATTCCTAAGTTTAGCCTTGGTTCATAACAGCAGTTCTCAAGGTTGAAACTTTGACCCTTATCAGGTATCGCCAACTCTGTTATCCAGTGTTCAGTCACTGGTCCCTACAAAAGACTCTTCAGAAGCCTGAATGTTTTGGGCCTCAGAAAAACTCGGTAACCCCCACTGGTACAACTAAGCAGTCAGTTATCAATGGGGTGTTCCTAAGGCCCATTTCCTGTCAGCTCAGCCATGGTAGGGGAGGCTACATCTGAAACTCAGTAAGGGTGACCCAGCCCCCACCAGCTTTCAGCCTCCCCTCCGCAGTCCTGTTGCTTTTCTTGGGAGGTGCGTGCTCCTTTCCATTTCCTGCGCTTCTCCCCTGCTTAGCACAGCATCATGTTGGCCCGCTTCTCATCTCAGAACAAAGTTGAAAGATGTCACCCCTTATTTCCCTACTGGAAAGTTCTACCCCAAGCTTTAATTCTTGGTGACAAGGGAGGCATGTTGCAGTTCTTTCTAGCTTATTCTGTGGATTTTCTGAGGACCAAGTGAGACCAGGAATTCTGAGGTTCTGGAAGGATGCAACTGTTTTAAGCACTGTATAGCATAGGGATAATTAGATGACTTTTAGTGTGCCTTATGGTCTGAAAATCAGTCAGTGATTTTCCAGTTTCAGAATAGAAACAACTAGGGTGAACTAGACTTAACATGTCATAATTCACTCAGTGTATTCAAATCACTTAAATTCTCTAACCAAATAATTTTAAGTCCAGGCATGATAGAGACACCTAAAAAATGCCTAAAGATAATTATAGGAAGTGAAGGTTCATTAATACCATTAAATATTTCCAAGTTGATTAGTTGTTCAGCCTCTGTCTCCCTAATGTTCACAGGGACACTGGCTCTACTTTGGGGGCATGGCAAAGTGAGAAGGTAAATCAGTTCTTTCTAGAATCAGAAAATTCTAGCATCTCTAAGGATGTGGGAGAGTGTCTACCACATCATTACTCTGAGGCACGTCAGGAGGGAGTAGTGTCAGACCTGTCTCACTCTTCATTAGATGTCCATCTCACAGGAAATTTGAAAAATAACTTTATTGTTTGGTAATTCTGTGGCTAATTTGAAGAACGAATATCTTTTGACTTTTCTATTTTCTTGCTGTGCACACACCCCACTAGTATGATTTTTCTCACCCTAGCTCAGAGCATCTTTAGACTGGATTCCCTGGTATGCCAGCTGCTCTTGCTCCTGTGTAGTAGAAATACCATTTCAGGCTGGGGACATGGAAGAGGCGAACGGGATTCCTCCCTTCTGTTGCCAGGCCCCCCTGCATCAGCACTTCATCTGCTCAGTGTTTCTGGCTGTATTGGGTTCATCTGTGACACTGATGTAACAATCAAGTGAAACTTTCCCTCTGTGTGCTGTCTCACAGTCTCTCTATCAGGGCTCCAGCCCGGAAGGTGGAGGAGCCCAGGCCCAATCTAATTGCATCAATATATTTCATTTTTCAGCCTTCTAATTTTAAAATTAAAAAAAAGAAAGTTTCACTGATGCAAGGAGGTCAGATCAGAACAAATTAAAGACAAACACACATGGGCTTATTGGCACAGCTCCCAGGTGAGGTTCACTGGTCCCAGAGAATGGGGCCAGGGAAGTCATGCCCAGGGTCTGGGCAGGTGGGTTTTATGGGCTGCTGGTGAGGAGAGATGATGTGTCTTTTAGGAGCTGGTTTGCTGGTTTGGTGCCCAAGTATGGTCACAAGCTGGGCACTCAGACGGGCACTTGGGTGGGCTGGCAACATCAGTAGGGGGGTTATATCATCCCCCTGGAATGTGGAACTCAGGCTTTGGTGCCATCCAGGTGTTTGGGACTTCCCAGTATGGGAAGGATCAGGGAGAGTGCAGACAGGCCATGCCTTCCCACCTTCACGGGGACAAGCCAAAGGCCCCAACCAAACACAAATGTCCTTTGGTATATTTCTGTCTTACTTTCAATTGCTGTGATAAAAAAACACTGTCCAAAACCAACTTAGCAAGGAAAGTTTATTTTATCTTGTATCTCCCAGGTCAGAGTTCATCACTGAGAGAAGTTGGGGAAGGAACTCATGGCAGGAGCCTAGAGGCAGGAGAAGCACAGACCATGGAGAATAGCTGCTTACTCGCTTACTCTCCCTAGCCTACACTCAGCCTGCTTTCTTTCTTTCTTTTTTTTTTTTTTTTCAGAAAAGCTAATTTCATCAGCCCATTCAGCCTGCTTTCTTATACAATATAGGACCACCCACCCAGGGGTTGGCACCACCTACATACAGTGAGTTGGCTCCTCCCACATCATTCAACAATCAATAAAATGTCCCACAGACATGGCCACAGGCCAATCCAATGCAGACAGTTCCTCAGTTGAGGTTCCCTCTAGCCAGGTATGTCAAGTTAACAACAGAAGCTGTCCAGCACATCATCCATTCACTGGATACTTGTCAACCTGTCTAGTGTTATACCCTTAAAGAAAACCAGTTCTCTCCTCTCTTACACAATTCCCAGCTTCTATCCTGAGACTGTGTCTGGCTTGAGCTACCATGGTTCCTGGGCATACTGTTACCATTGCTGTGAGTTCATATGAGTAGCTTCCCAGCTGTCTGGAAAACTGTTCTCTTCTGGTCATCAACCACTTCCGACTCTCACAGTCTTTCCACCCCCTCTTCCACAATGGTCCCTTGAATCTTGGGTGGCAGAGGTTTGATGTAGGTGTCCTACTCAGGGGTGACCCCTCTGCAGTTTTGTATTCTCTGCACTTTGGCCAGTTGCAGCTTTCAGAGTTAGTCACTATTTGTTGCATGAGGAAGCTTCACTGGTGAGAGTTGAGATGTGCAATAAGATTCTTTCCATCCCTTGTTCTGTTATGTTCCCTGAGCCTTAAGTATAGAGATTGTGTTGTAGATATGCCATTTCCTTCTGGCTGACTACCTCAGACTCATTTATTCTGTGCATTTGACCAGTTGTGGAACTTTGTATTAGTCTCTATCTGATGCAAAAGGAAGCTTCTCGGATGATTGATGAGTACACTTGTCTGTAAATATACGGATACATATTTAGAATACAATAAGAAATTACACTGGTCTAGGGATGTGACCAAAGTATTTTTTTCTCCAGAGTCTATGCATTCTCCAGCAAATGAGTTTTTGTCTATGTTTATAGTACAGCATATTAGCTCCCTCCTACTGAGTGGGCCTTACATCCAGTTAGACACCGGTTGATTACCCCCAAGATAAAAATGCCTCTACTGCTGGGTGTGGTGGCGCACACCTTTAGTCCTAGCACTTGGGAGACAGAGGCAGGTGGATCTTTGTGAGTTCAAGGCCGGCCTGGTCTACAGAGCGAATTCCAGGACAGCTGGGGCTACAGGGAGACGCTGTCTCAAAAAGACCAAAAAAAAAAAAAATGCCTCTACTGCACCAGTAGAGACGATTATCTGGGGCAGTCATTGCTATGGTTCACAGAGATTACAGCTGTTTTATGCCAATACCATGTTGTTTTCATGACTATCACTCTATTACAAAGTTTTCTTAGTGTTTTGTTTTTTATCTCATGATTGCACAGTTCTGAAGCATAAACTTTATCGATGACAATGTCAAGTTGCAATTTCAAAAGGTGGGATATAGGGATGGAGGGATAACTCAGCAGTTAAGGGCATGCAGTGCTTTTGTACAGGACTTGAGTTTGGTCCCAAACACATCAGGCAGCTCAGAACTGCCTGTAACTCCAGCTCCTGGGGATCCAATATCTCTGGCCCCTTTAGGTACTGTACTCAGTTACATATACCACACACAGAACACACCTACACATAATTAATATAATATAAATTTTAATATTAAATAATATAATTATTTATTATTAATATATAAATACTAATTAATATAATATAAAATTTTAATAATATTAAAATAATATAAAATTTAAAAGGTGTTATATACCTACTAGATGGTCTCTAGATTATAATATCCCAAACACTGTAAGTGCTAATGGAAACAGCTATCCCACCATACAGGGAACAACGGCAGGAGAAAACAAACTCTGCATATATTCAGTACAGGTGAAGTTTTTCTTTCTAATATCTTTGATCTCAGTTTCTTGGATATCCAGATACAGAACCTCCAGACACAGAGGGCAACTCTATTTGAGTAGCAAGGACCCAGGCGTGAGCAGAGGAACTTGTCTAGTAATTTCATGAACTGAAAAGAAAGCAGGGATTCAGGCTGCAGACGCTGGTGGGCCTGTAGGTTTGCTGATGGGTGAATAAAGGAGAATAAAAGTTCCTGTCTGTACACCAGCCCAGACTTTCCACATTAATACTGATTTAATAACAACTTGAGAGTCATAATCCAAGAATCCTGATGTGGGGAGAGAAGGGAGAGAGAAATAGAGAAAGAAGAGAGAGAGAGAGAGAGAGAGAGAGAGAGAGAGAGAGAGAGAGAAGAGAGAGAGAGAGAGAGAGAGAGAAAATATGTCACTCTGATCCAATGACATTGTTGTGATTCTCCTAAATATGTTTGTGGCATCTGTAGGCAGAAATTCTAGAATGCTCAACAAAACGATGCCCTTGGGAAAGGACACTGACATTTCTTCTGGCAACAATAACCATTCTACTTGCATATCCTGCTCCCCAGGCCTTGGGCTTCCTCTTGCTCCTCTGTTATCCTGCACAAGACAGTCTGCCGGCAGCCAACACTGGGAGGCAAGGGGAGCTCCAAGGGAAGGCTTGGGCATACTTGTCTCAACAAGTGTGCTGGTCACCAGGGGGATTTGGCATGGACCTGGCATGGCAGTGCTGATGGAGACGGCTCGGATTCCAAGGGTGTTTCCCCGGGACAGATCAACCGGACATTCCATGTCTAGAATGAATATTACCCTGCCTGCATTAGCTACTTCTCCTCTCTGTGACTGAATGACTGACAAAAGCAACCTGAGAGGAAGGATTTGTTCTGGCTCACAGATTGGGGACATACTCATCATGGAGAAGGCACGGCACCTGGAGTCTGAGGATGCCTGCTCACATCTCAGTGGACAGGAGGCAGAGAACACCTCTGGCTGGGAGTGCAGTAGGAAACAGAAAATAAATCCTGTAGGCAATCCCCCAAGCCTGCTGGGGAATTTCGTGGTCCAACTGTGAAGGAAAGAAAGGGGGTGAGAGGCGCAGAGTCAAGACACAGACCCTGGGAATTGGGTGAATGCAGACAGGGGGCGAGCTGTCAGGGACTCGTTTATTGGGGGCAGGGTTAGGGGTTATGTACTGTTCGCATTCCTGCTCTCCTCTTGTCACCTAGTGATTGGCCCAGGTCTGCAGGTCTGCAACTCGGCTGCTTGTATGGTCTCACCTGCCTAGGGCAGGTTAGGTTGATGAGGGACAAGCTCTGTGCATTCGTAGTTCTCAGCATACTGGCTATACTACATCTCCATCCATTGTATTAAATTTTGCATGAGGAGTGATCCAGTGGGAGCTCAGGTGCTACACCCGAACCTTGTTGACCCCACCTCTGGGATTCCTACATTTGACTGCATCTATCTTAGGTTGCCCTGGTTTTGCAGGGTCTTACTCATCTTGGACTGGCCAGCCACTGAGGGAAGAGGCCAGGAGCTGTACCATGGAAGGGAGAGGCAAGCTCATTCCCATGAATTGTGGGTGGATGAGAGCCAGACGTGAATCACCTCATCAAGAGGGGTGCATGCAGAGTCCCTATTGACCATTGCTGAGAGGACCTGGGCCATTGTTTTGTTGACCTGGCATTGGCTGCAAGCAAAGCGAAGACAAAAAGGCAGAGAAAGGCCAGAAGGCAGAAGATGCCCTAGGTGACCAATGTAGCAGGATCAAAAATGGACTTTAGCTTAGATCACATCTGTGAAACAAAGCTAATATCAAGGGCTATGACCTAAGGGCAGGTAGAGTTAAGGGAGATACTTTAAGAACCAAGGGTCAAGGTGTAGTTAATAAACTGTTGCAACCAGGGGCCTTTAATAATGTCACCAAGTTCATGATGTAGATGTGTAATATTAAGGACTTGGTAGGGGGTCAGGCAGAATGAGGAAAACCTGGGGTTGCAACTCACCTCTCCCTCTCATTATGTGGCCTTCAAATCCTTGAAGGAAGTTCAGAAGAGTGAACCACAGTTGGTGTCTCCAAGATGGAATGATCCCTGCTACGGGAGGTTGTATTGGGTCCTTAGCATCATGATTTTAATGGAATTTACCTACTGGTCAATAAATCTGACAACTGAGTTAAGGATGCATGAGCCACGAATCAGAGCAACCAGGATAAGTCCACTGGCAGATCCAGGAAGTCCTCAGCTCTCAGCTGAGAAAGAAACTGGCTCTTTGGGGGGTCTTGACCCTAAACTGCCTAGCCAATTTTTAGCTCCTACTTTTGTCACATTACCCTCTGAGGAGGTTACCCCAACTGCCAAGAGGAAATTGGGGTGCTGACCTCTCTGACTTCTTCCATGCTGAAAAGGGGCAAAGGAGGTGGTGACTGGGGTACCCCTGCTCAGTGGATCTATCTAAAAAACCCCAAAAGGTATGGTTATAGAGAGAACAAAATCCTTGACTAGTGCCTATGAAGGCAAGAGTAGGTAGGTACATTTTCTAGGCAGGGAACCAAGTGAGGAACAGGGTGAATTAAAAGTCCATTGGAATCTCTCAATGAGGGGTTCCAAAGCATCCATTATTGGGCTTTTCCTTTTGTTCATTTGTCCATGATGTCTGGACTCAGCATCTGCTTTCCAGGAAATTTCAATAGTCATGGTGTGAGTTTTCCCTTACATAGTTGCTTAAATAGAAGAAACTTTGTTATTTGCTAACAACAAATCTCATATGACTTTAAATGACTTAAAATCTAGTGTTTAGAGGCACAATCTCTCAGATTTTAAAGGAAATATAATGATTACTTATCTTTTGGTTATACTTTCCTCTTGGTCCATACAATTAGCCCAGATTAACCAACTTTTGTTTTTCTCAAGGTCAGTTGAGAATCTGATCCTCACAGGCCACTCAGACTTTTTGGGGGAAAGGCCTCTGGCTCCTCTTGGCTTTTCATTTACCAGTTCCATCCACACGAGGACAAAGTCAGGTCTTTCTAGACCCGGCTTCCCTTTTTGAAGACTTTCCTCTTTACAGACTGGACACTGGCTAGAGTCCCATTTGTGGGTCTCCAAGATCTCCCTGGCCAGGAGGACTGGTGACTCACAATTGCAGGACATTTCAAGAGATGTACCCAGACATAGTCTCCTGGGACTGGTTCACCTCAGAGGGCAAGGAACAAAGTTGTTCCTTAGGTCTCTCAGCCAAATTGGGAGCTGGTTCTGATTGACCAATTTTCTTTGACTGGTTAGAGGTACTTTACCTAGGCCTGGCAAATGCCCCCACATGTGTAACATGTAGAAATAAATTGCACCCGAGAACAGAAGTGATTATTCCTTAAAATGAACTTAAAATATAAGGACCATAGTGTAATTTAACAGTTTTAGCTCACATGACAGTTTACTTGTAAATAGCTCCATCAGCACCTTGATGAAAATTCTAAATTAGAGATGAAAAGGGGGGGTACAGATAGATATGAAACCTTTTTGTCAAAAACCTTGCAATTCAAATCTTAAAACTAACTATGGGAAAAGATTTGTATGTTCCAACAGGTCAAAATGTCACCAACTTAACAGCTGAGAAAGAAAAGATACAGCTCTGCATTGAGTAGGATGTACCAGAAAGTGCCAACAGAAAGGTTGGCCCATCTGAACATTGAAAAGGAAGAAAAGGCCTCAGATTGCATCACAACATTCAAAACCCCTCTGTGGATCCTACTTGTTTTTGTTTTTTTTTTTTAATTTTTTTTTTTTTATTATTTATGTGTATGTATTTATTTTATTATATTATATGTACTGTCTGCATGTAGGTTGTCTTGCACCCGTTGTTGTGCCAATGCTGCGGAGGTCAGGAAGAGGATGTCAGATTCCCCTGAACTGGAGTTCTCCTGGAGTATTGGAGTACAGTATGGTTTCTCAGCCACCATGTGGGTGCTGGAGATTGAACCCCCGGGTCCTCTGCAAAAGAGCGGTCTGCTTCTTTTTTTATGTTTTTTTTTTTTTTTTTATTTTTTTAACATTTTTATTAATTGATATTTGTTGCTTTTCACATACATCCACTAGGCCATCCCTCCAGCCCCTTGGGATCTACTTGTAACAACTATTTAAATGAGTCCTAATGAAACTTACCTTCTAGGGCCGCAAAGGTTTTTAATAACGAGAGACTTTCTTACCCTCCCCCCCATAGCACAAGGAGAAATATGATGATGTAAGGTCGTTCTCCAACTGTTAAATTGGAGCCAATGTTATAGAGGTAACTTTATATAAAACCGGAGCGTAAAAACTGCCTTCTTTAATTGACTAATAGCATCAGGAACATGAAAAGGATTACTCTCTATTCAGAACCCAAATATAATACTAAAAGTCTCCTTAAGCTATGCACTTAAGCAAAATATATTATACAGAAGGCTCTGACAATCAGCAATGGATTAATTCTACCAAGGGGAAATTGTTGGCCAGGGGATCCAGCCCCCCAAAAGTTAAGGCTCCTTGCCTCTAAAATGGGATACCATGCAAAAGAGAGGGGTGATAAGGGCCCTTGCTGACAAGACCCTGACATTAACATGGGACAGATGTATGTTATTTTGAGGGACCACAAACATGCAGGTTGACAAGCTGGTCTTCTAGGAAACCCAGGAGAGTGTTACCAATGGGCCACTCTTTAAAACCAATAAAGCAAATATGGGTCTCCTTGAGTCAAGAAAGACTCCTCCATCAGCACCAGCTATACCTCACCTGCCTGGAAACACTGTGCAGCAGTGGCAGCCATATGCCTGTATATCCCAAATATAATTGGCTATTAGCTCTCTCCCTGGAGGAATAACCCACGGCTGATGCCACAAGCTTACATCCTCTAGTGGTTAGGAGATGTTATAAGCCACAGTAAGACCCTGTCATGTTTTACAGAAAAAATGTAATTCATAGATTAACATACCATCCAAACATCTGTGTCTATACCAAAGTAACCTACCATAACAATTAGTACTGTTTAAATACCTATATATCTATATATCTAATTGCTTGTGCTTCATTAGTAGGATCAAAAGGTTAATCCTGGACAAACTGTCAGCCCATGAAAGGAAACAGCCAGAATTGACCAGAGTCCAAAACGACAGCTCCAGAGAAAGTAGACTGTTTTGCTTCTCATCCACCTGTGCTCCTTTTCTAAGCCTAGGAACAATCTGTGGAAGAGAGGGCGTGGTAGAATGTAAGGACTGCAATTGGGGTGAATGGTGAAACTACAGCAATACAGTCTGGACACTCATTTGATCAACTTGGTTGAACATACAAGCCCCCCTGCTGGATGGTGGGACCCATGGGCTGTGTGGGTTTGGTCACTACTGCTTGCAAATTGGTTTTACATGAAGGATGCTTGTACTCATAAATTATCACTTATTGTTAAAAAATGAAAAAAAACTGAGAGAAAGATGCAGGACAGTTATGGCAGAATGCATGATCTGGGATGGGGTGGGGTGGGATGGGGGGGAAGGGAATGGGAAATATGCCTGAACTGAATTGGAAAATGATGTATGAAAAACACAAAGCATCAATAAAAAATAAAAATTAAAAAAAAAGATTTTAAAATTACCAAATCTACTGTTAAAATGTAAATAATTTTTTTTGAGACAGGGTCTCTCTGTAGACCAGGCTGGCCTTGAGCTCACGAAGATCCACTTGCCTCTGCCTAGGATTAAAGGTGTGTGCCACCACGCCCGCTGTAAATAAAGTCTTAAGGATGGTATAGGCACCATTTGTCAACTAAATGGTTTTGATAAACACCAAAATGTAGTTAAACTTGTGTGGTGTGTGTATGTATATATATATATAGAGAGAGAGAGATAGATGTATACAAAACAAAGATGAAAACTGTTAAGTCTACAGTATTTGCTGCTGTTCATTCCCCTAAATACAATTAGGACATAATTAACTATTAAAAAATTTATAAAAGTTTAATAGAAAACTTTGCTATGGATTCAATGGTACCCACTTTGCATTAAATTTGCCTTTATAAATCAAAAAAAGAAAAAAAAGAAAACTTAAATCAGAGTAAAATATGACTCTTAAGTTTATAACAGTCAACATAACAACATTTTGAACTTCACAGGAGGTTGCCTTCTCAGATAAGCCTGCTGGAGTCTGAACCTAGAGTCTAGTGTGAGGCCCTTGAGCCCCTACTGTATGGCCTGTCACAGCCATTGGTCTCTGATTTGTACAAAAAGCATTAAAAAATCACCTAAAAACCTTGGCTGTGCTAGGATTGAAGGAATGCTAGGATTAAAGGTGTGGCCCACCACTCTTGGCTAGGGAACTTCCAGGAGTGGCCAGACCAGCACCACAGCAGTTCAAACCCAGGGAGGTATGTTTGCTTCCTAAGAGGAAGAAGGAGGTGGGGGGAACAGATGGGAAACACAATAAAACCCATTAGCTACCCCAGGAGGGGTAGCTATCCCACCCTGGAGGCAAGAAACAGGGCTGGCCCAGGCCATTCTGGTATCAGTTCTCCACCCAAACCAGACCAAGATATCCACATGCCTTTGTCTCCTGAGTGCTGGATGCTGGAAAAGAGTTTGGAAAGATTTTTTTTAGGGTACCCAAGTTATACCATTAAATATTTATATTTCTGATTAGGCATGGCAGAATAAGATTTTAGTAAGTATGCGGGCTTAAGGCACTTACACCCTCCAAATAGATTCTTACCCATAAGCTGAACTGAGGTTCCATAGTTTAAAAAGACTCAAACACACCTTCAAAACATCAAGAGCCTGGGGCAAGGGGCTGCTCTAACATCTTAAAGTGAGCACCACAATTTTATGTAATGCCTTCATCCAATGGAGGCTAAAAGCATGGAGTGAAGTACAGTTTTCATGAATTTGATTTACCAGTTCTCTGAGACCAACTCTTCCTCAACTCAAACACACAACCTGCCAGCCCAATCATCAAGGAGGGCACAGACCCAGAGAGGTCCCTTTTCCTCCCATGGGGAAAAAGGGAGGGAGGGAAACAGGCTCAAAAATTCTTGCAGAAACATAACAGAGCCCCAAAGCTGTTCCAGACTGCTCTCCCACACCCCTTGGAGGCAAGAGCCTATAATGTGGCCCCGGAAGTCATGCAGCATCCCAGCTGATCCAGGTGCCAGACTCCAAAATTGGTCTCTAGAAGAGACAGAAAGTTTGCCACATGGGCATTCCAGAGAGCTCAGGAATTCCCTAAGCTCTAAAGACCTCCTCTCAAGCCAGACCAAGATTCCTGACTAACTGGTGATGCAAATTTTACTAGCTTGTAAGAGGCAGATTATCTCTGGTCCTTTGAGATAGCAACTGGGTGGAGGAAACTCACCAAACTAGACCCAGATGGGCTGACTTTGAGCTCTCAAAGAACTGCCTGCCTCAGCCTCCCAAGGACTGGGCTTAAAGGTGTGTGCCACCACACCCAGTCCAAGAATTCATTCCCAGTCCCAAAGGCTAGTTAATGATAAATCAGGGATACATCCATCCAGAGAATCTGGCCTGCAGAGGTCTCAAAAAAGAGTAGGTAATTCCAAAGCAAACAAGTTATGTCACACAATCCCTTTTTTTTTTTTTTTTATTTTTTGTATGTGTATGAATGTACTGTCTGCATGCAAGTTTGTGCACCCGTGTCGTGCAATGCCGCGGAGGCCAGAAGAGGGTCTCGGATTCCCCTGGAACTGGAGTTCTCCTGGAATTGGAGTTACAGACGGTTCTTAGCCGCCATGTGGGTGCTGGGGATCGAACCCGGGTCCTCTGCAAGAGCGTCGGTGCTCTCAACCGCTAGGCTATCTCTCCAGCCCACACAATCCCTTTTGAAAGCAGACACAAACCAAATTTTAGGCCTTTCAATGCATTTTTAAATGTCAATTTTTAAAGTTTGCACATGCATATCTAGTCTGGCATGCCAAAATGAATGATTCTATGCACATAAAGGATTGAAACTTGAAGTGGCCACTTTGTTTGACAAAACCAACATGAGACAATTATAATGACCAAATTACAAATACACACAAAAACTTAGATGTACACTTAGACACACAGAAGAACAGTTACCATAAAACACAAGACATAGATGAAGAGAGGAAATGCTGCATGCACTGAGACAACATCCTGTTGGTCCCAGAACCAAAAATCCAGACCCTTTGCCTGGATTCCAAATCACTGAGGTAAACCCCATGTTCGCACTTTACCAGTGGAGAGTTAGGGTGTCCCCCATCTCTGCACTCAAGGAGCAATACTGCATCCAGTTTCTCCTAACTGAGCAACCCAGACCAGAAACTTGAGTTTAAACAAAACCAAAATGAAAATAAAAAGAAAAAAAAAAGAATTGAGCTCTTTATTACCCAAAAGACATAGCCAGCAAAATGAGATGTCTCTAGTCCCTCTGGTGGGAGAGAGCTTCCTGGGCCCCCCTCCAAGGGTATATTGATAGGAGGGTGAATGAGTATCCCTAGCAGAGGCAGCTGAAGGGAGTTTGGGGGGTGAGAATGGGGGGAACCTTCATGTCCTGGTGAAAGTCAGGGACACAGGGCAGGGACAACTTCTCCTCAGTGTTCTTGTAGCAGGCTGAGTTATGCTCACTCAGAACATCCTCCACCAAGCAGCCCTTAAGGCTTGCAATTATGGCAAGGAGGGGCAATGCAAATAGCTTCCTCCCAAATGAATCCAAGTCCTGGGATTTCACTTTAAGGCCACGGGTCTGGAGGAGACCCTTAAGGGCAGCTGTCTATGGCTCCTGAACATGGGGAGGGATGTTCCCTATGAAGGCAGGAAATGGGAAGGGAGGTTAAGTTTTAGAGGGAAGAACCAACAAAGCAGTGGTGCAGGAATGTATGTCCCTAGCCAAGGGCAAACACACAGAAAACTAGAGAGAAGAAGGAGAGGCTGGGGTGGGGGTGGGGGCCAGGTGCTCACCCTAATGCCAGCCGAAAAACAAAGAACACAAAAGGGGGCCTACTCACTGATCAAGGAAGGGGGTGCCTCGCCAGCACCAGGGAGTCAAAAAACCACGTTAGGCACCAGATGTAGGCAATCCCCCAGGCCTGCTGGGGAATTTCGGGGTCCAACCATGAAGGAAAGGGGGTGAGAGGCACAGAGTCAAGACACAGACCCTGGGAATTGGGTGAACACAGACAGAGGGCGAGCTGTTGTGGACTCGTTTATTGGGGGAAGTGTTAGGGGTTATGTATTGTTTGCATTCCCATTCTCCTCTTGTCGACTTGTGATTGGCCCAGGTCTGCAACTCGGCTGCTTCTATGGTCTTGCCTGCCTAGGGCAGGTTAGGTTGATGAGGAACAAGCTCTGTGCATGTGTAATTCTCAGCATACTGGCTACTACAAAATCCCTCCTTCCAGATATCCTAAGATCCCCAAACTCCTGAAACAGAACCACCAGCTGGGGACAGAGGTGAGCATTTCACACTCAGATCACTACAGTATCTTTCTTGAAGAGGCCACAAGGAGAAAGAAAATATTACAATTTTTCATGGAATTTTTGTAATGGTAACTTTTGTCTCACATTTTAAATATTGCTAATGTGAGGCTGGAGAGATGGCTCAGCGGTTAAGAGGACTGGATGTTCTTGCAGAGGACCCAGGTTCAATTCCCAGCACCCACACAGTGGCTAACAACTGTCCATAACTCCAGTTCCAGGGAAATCCAACACCCTCTTTCTGCCTTCTGTGGGCTTTACACAAAAATGGCTGTACTTACATATGTGCAGGCAATACACTCAATGACACAGAATAAAAATGAAAAAGAAAAAGAAAATGTTGTTGATTAGCTTCTGAGATGGTTCAGTACCCAATGAGCTCTTGCTGCTCTGATGACTGAGTTTAATCCCTGGAACCCATGTGGCAGAAAGTGAAACCTGACTCCCACAGGCTGTCCTCTGGCTTCCACATGTGTCTCCTGGCACACACATGCCCATATATCCACACTGTCCCTTTCTCTCACATGCACACAGTAAATAAATGTAAAAAATAAAAATAAAAATATTGCATGTATTATAATGGATACAAAATCAAAACAATCATATATATATATATATGCATAACTTATGGCTAAATAAAAATATAAAGAGCAGTGTTTCTGGTAGACACTTCTTTTGAGGTAAAGAGGTAGCTATGTGGACTACTCTTCTGAAGAGGTAAACCCACTGAGATATTTAAGAGGTAGCTTTCTAAACTACTCTTCTGGAGAGGTAAACCCACTGAGATATTTAAGAGGTAGCTGTGTGGACTACTCTTCTGAAGAGGTAAACTCACTGAGATGTTTAAGAAATAGCTGTGTGGACTACTCTTCTGGAGAGGTAAATCCACTGAGATATTTAAGAAGTAGCTGTGTGGACTACTCTTCTGGAGAGGTAAACCCACTGAGATATTTTTCCTACTTTTTCCATATTCAGAGACTGTGGTTAACTTTGACAATTTAGCAGCTTTACAGACATCCCACAGTTCATGGTGGTTGTGGGATTTACATATGACTTGAATATGTCCCTTTATTGGGTCATGTGTGGAATATATAAGATGATATGATAGTGGATGCTTAGGGCTGCATAGAAGGTTCATTGCACAAAGTGTTTGCCATGCAAGCATGAGGACCCAAGTTCAGATCCCCAGCACCCACTTAGATGGGCACAGTGGCACAGATCTGTAATCACGGTACTGGGTGGATAGAGCCTGGTAGAACCTCATCTAGTAGAATTGATGAATTTCAAGTTCAATTAGAGACCATGTCTCCAAAAATAAAGTGTAAAGCAATAGAATAAGACCCTCCTAACACTGACCCTTGTTCTCCACATGTATGTGCATATGTACATGGGTGAACACACCTGCATACACATATGTACACACATGAATATAACATACACACATTCACAGACAAGAGACACTTAAATCAACTCTGAAGTACAAAGGTAGGACCTTAGGAAGGTAATTGGGTTCTGATGAGGTCTTAGGGGTATATGATTGAATCCTGGTGACTTTATAAGTTGGAAAGAGAACAGAAGAGACATATGCACATTCCCTGACTCACTCGGCGATTTAGGACTGTGCCAATAGGAAGGCCATCACCAGATTTAGCCCTTCAACCTTATACCCCCAAAGCTGTGAGTTAATAAAAACCCATTTTCTTTGTGAAGTATGCAGCCTCAGGTATTCCATTACAGTAGCACTGAATGGACTAGATAAGGCATTTTCACTGTGGAAGTTTTGCCCAGTGGGTCTGGATAATACAGAACCTTCCACAGAGAATGGAAGGTTACCTTGCCTACCTTCTGAGCTGAGCCTCTAGGAGTTGGCCTAGAAGATGAGAGGAAACACTGCCTCACAGAGAAGGGGGACACTTGACTATTATGTCCTAGAAAGCAGTGAGTTGACAGTGGGATCACAGACTTTCTCTCAGTCTACAGTCTTGATAAAGAATGTGTCCTGGGAAAGAGAGCTGCAGGGAGAGTTCAGTGGCCTCCCTTACAGGTCTTCCTAGTCTGCGTCTAGGAGGCTGGACAGGAGCTGGCAGCTCTGCCTGTGCCTTGTTTAGTGCAGCAGGCTATAGATCCAGTGTAAGTGGGGGAGCAGACGACAGCACCACAGCACCACAAAAGCTTCGCTCAGCACCAAGCAACCATGCAAACTATGAGGAACATAAAGTCTACCAGCCAATCCCAGCTCAGGTGCAGAGGGAAGGCTGGGCCTAGCGGCTTCAGGCCTGCCCCAGGATCTGGGTCCCCCCAGTCTGCTTCAAAGCAGAGGGCGGGCGGATCAGGTTTATTTACATCTCCAAATCAATATTTGCCAAGAGGAGAGGCTATGGTTCCTCTTGCTTAAGTTAAACCCCATAAATGTTTGTGCATCAAGTTCAAAGCTCATCTCTTTGTGCCTTTCCCCTGCTCTATGGACATTGGTAACAGTTACAGGAAGGAAAAATTCCCAGAGCAAGCTGGATAGCAAGATTATCCACATTGGGGAATTCTGAGTTTGACTGAGAGACTCTGCCTCAATGAATGAGGTGAGAAAGCAACAGAGGATGGTCCCCATATCAGCCTTGGGTTTCTGTGTGCACACAGACACATGTGCATGCACATATGCACACATAAGCCCATATATGCACAAATATGAATAGACACATGTATACCACACTTACACACACACACACAAACAGAAAATGGAAAAAATAATCACCTCTAAATGATTATGCATGCTTATACAGTGTAAATGGCTGTTCTGCATTGTTTAGAGTAACAGGGAAAGTCTTACACAGTTAACTGTGAGCACACTTTTTACTTTCTGTTGTGCTTGATCTAAAGATGGCTAGCATCCACAGTTCCAGGAGTTCAGAGCAGAGAACATCAACTGTGCGGGCTGCATGTACCTGTCAAAGGAGCATTCTGGTTGAAAATGTTTCTATATCACTACACAAAATCAAGTAAATATTTGAAAATAGCTTTTTAAAAAGATTTAATTTATTTTATGTGTATGAGTGTGTCCTGCACATATGCACACACATGTGTGCCTGGTGTCCATGGAGGCCAGAGGAGGACATCACATTCCCTGGAACTTTAGTTACAGATGGTTGTGAGCCACCACGTGGGTGCTGGTAACTGAACCCAGGTCCTCTGCCAGAGCAGCAAGTGCTCTTTACTGCTGAGCCATCTCTCCAGCCCCTGAAAACAATATTTTTTAGTAAGATACATGAAGTTTTTTTTCATTTTATTTGGAATTTTGAATTAGTACCAACAGAGTTCATGTATTAGACTAAATGGCCCATATCGGTCACATATTATTTTTTCCTTTAACTGTCACAAACAACTGAGTCAATATAAAGACAGAAATAGCCATACAGAGTTCTCTTTTCTTTTTAATTTATTTTTATTTAACCGGTAAGTACACATATGCAATAAACATAAGGAGTGTTCATATAAACCCAATTAGTTAACCTCTGAGTTCAGGTTTTGTACAATCCAGGGTCCCCAAGTCCAGTGAAAAAGGTTTACTTATACAAACATGTTGCTCAAATAAAAAAGAAGAGAGAAAAAAAGAAAAGAAAAATCCAGTCTGTTTTTTCTGTGATCTCACAATTCATCCCCCCTCCTTGGCCGCTACAATCTGACATGCCAGCCTCTTCCACGAGTCTTTGGAGGGGAGGGTGAGAGAGAGTGAGAGATAGAAGATCCAGGGTTTTTTTTTTTCCTGAGGTGGCACATCAAACTCTTGGGACTGTCCAAGTTATGTTTGCAATGGACTGGTGGATCATTTAGGAATCTCCTTTTAATTCTAGCAATAAAACACAAATAGTAACAAATATTAAAGATTATAATAAGTTACACTCTGGGCACAGACACATATGTTTGGATAATATTTTGGTTGGAGCATTATAACGCTTTGACAGAGGGATGCCAATAGCTTTCTAATGTAATCTATAGAGCCTCCTGACATTAGGAGAGACCAAGGCTACAGTGTCATCTTGGTGTCATACCCCACCAGGGAGCGGACCATACATCAAATTGAGTTTTTTTTCTTTCTGGGTGTACATGTACCAGGCTGCCACTATTGCACTATATCTTCTTTGGCATGTAAAATTGTAGCACAAGAAGTCTGTAGCAAAACTTCACAGACCATTTCTTTCCAGGGGTTTTTATAGGGCTCTTTGATACCATGAAGATCAGCTATTGGTTTTCAGTTCAGGGTCTCAGCATAATTTTTTTCATGCTCTTATCAGACCATATCTTCCCCAATAGGGTCTTACTGTCCATTTCTTATGTGCACCCAAAGTTATAGGTTAATGACCTTTGTTTGGGGGCCCTTTAAAGCCTCGCTGGCCAACAGCTCATAGAAGGGCAGCCCAGAGCTGGTACTGAAGCCTTTATGTACCAATGCTTTTTATTTAACTGTAGGGCAAAATTGCATCCTGGGCAGAGAAGGCATACTCCTCTTCCCTCTGTTTTCATAATTGTCACTACATTCTGAGCAGCCTCCTTGTTTCCCAGACCACTAAGTCCTGGTTTATAGTTTTTCAGAAAGCAGAAATTGTATCACATATCTATAAACAGGAACCATGCTGATGGGGTTTGCCATGCTCCTTCAGACTGTCTCCCTCTGGATTGCATACCACTGGTTGAAGGAGGTAGAACCCAGCTTTTCCTGAGCCAAATTATCTTATTGTATGGAAAAGAAATGTCAGAATTATCACTTGTATAATACTGGGAAACATGAAATACATTTGTGTCCATTTAATCTAATAGCTGTAACTGGGACTCCAGTACAAATCAGGGGTGGGTTGAAACTTAACAGTTCTGTATCGCTGATTAGCTTAAACATGTTACTGCTTTCTATTCTGGAGATAGACATCCATTCTAATCTTATACAGAAGGCTTTTAGTTAATGCCATGAAACTAAATAACATGTCCTGAGAGAATTATTATAATTTAAGATAGATTCAGTATTTATACCCATTTATATAGATGGTATAGTTATTTTGAATATATGACTATAAAATAAAAACTTTGAAGTGTGCTTGTAAGTCTTGGGGTAGTTTCTAAATGACCAAATCTCTCCAAATGTTCAGAGATGTTTTACGTAGGTTTGGCTAAAAGCCTATCTATTCACTCCAAAGATGTTTTGCTTAAAGATCAAATGTCTTACATATAAAACATAACTAATTGCTGAAATGAATAGTTCCCTGGGCCAGAAATAATCATTCCTTTGAATTAACTACTATCCTTGAAGATCAAGAGCCCTATTGTGATTTGTCAATCTTAGCATATGTGGCCATTTATTTATCAGCCAGCAAGTTACCAAAAACCTTGCCTCAAGTTTCAAAGGAGTGTAACCAGTAAGTAGGAATAGGCCATATATGGTTAGTAGAATATTGAAATATTATATCTTTGTGATTCCATTATTTGGTGTATCATCTTGTTCAGATCAGATGTCTCTCTGTCTATTCTTTGTTCAGCTGACTTGTCTAATGAACAGGGTGGGGTATTAAAGTCCCCTGCTACTAGTGTGCTAGAGTCAGTCTGTGCCTTAAAGTCCTGTAAAATTGTGTTTATGAAGTTCACTGCACCTGAATTTGTGTGTTTAAATTAATGATTGTGATATTTTCTTGGTTAATTGTTCCTTTGGTAAGAATGAAATGACCCTCTTCATCTCTTCTGATTAGTTTTAGCTTGAAGTCTATTTTATCTGGTATTAGAATAGCAATTCCTGCTTGTTTCTTGGTGCCATTTGCTTGTATTATTTTTTCCATCCTTTCACCTTGAGATAATGCCTGTCTTTAAAGGTAAGATGGGTTTTTTGCAGACAACAAAAAGATGGGTTTTGTTTCTTAATCCATCCTACCAGTCTATGTCTCTTAATTGGAGAATTCAGTCCATTGATATTTAGAGTCATTATTGAGAGAATTACATTACTTCTGATCATTTGCTTTCTGCTGCATTCTTGCCCTAGGTTTTTATTTCCATAGTAGCAGTATCATTTATTTTCTGGTGCTGGTTGGTTATAGTCATCCCTACCCTCTGCTCTTTGTATTGCTTCAAATAGTCTCTGAAGGGATGGCTTTTTGGACAAGAATTCTTTTTATTGTTGTTTTTTATTTTTTTTCATTAATTTTATTTATTTCCGTATGTGTATGAATGTACTGTCTGCATGCAAGTTTGTGCACCCGTGTCGTGCAATGCCGTGGAGGTCAGAAGAGGGTGTTGGATTCCCCTGGAACTGGAGTTCTCCTGGAACTGGAGTTTCAGATGGTTCTCGGCCGCCATGTGGGTGCTGGGGATCAAACCCGGGTCCTCTGTAAGAGCGGTTGGTGCTCTTAACCGCTAGGCCATCTCTCCAGCCCAGGACAAGAATTCTTTCAGCTTACTTATGTCATAGAACATTTTCCTTTCTCGTTCAATTATAAAAGACATTTTTGCTGGATAAAATATTCCAAGTTGACATCTTTGCCAGGCATGGTGGAGCATGCCTTTTTTTTTTTTAATTAGTTTTTATTGATGCTTTGTGCATTTCATACATTTTTTCCAATTCAGTTCAGGCTTATTTCCCCTTCCTTCCCCCCCACCCCCACCCCATCCCAGATCATGCATTCTGCCATAACTGTCCTGCATCTTTCTCTCATTTTTTTTTTTTTTCATTTTTAGCTATAAGTGATAATCCATGAGTACAAGCATCCTTCATGCAAAACCTATCTGCAGGCTGTTGTGCCCAAACACCTACAGCCCCACCATCCAGTGGGGGGTGACAGGTTGTTTGTTCAATCAAGTTGATCAAATGAGTGTCCAGACTACATTGCTGTAGTTTCACCATTCACCCCAATCGCAGCCCTTACATTCTACCACGCCCCCTCTTCCGCAGGTTGTTCCCTAGGCTTAGAAAAGGGGCACAGGTGGATGAGAGGTAAAACAGTCCACTCTCTCTGGAGCTGTTGACTTGGACTCTGGTCAATTCTGGCTGTTTCCTTTCATGGGCTGACAGTTTGTCCAGGAATAACCTTTCGATCCTACTAATGAAGAACAAGCAATTAGATATATAGGTATTTAAGCAGCACTAATAGTTATGGTAGGTTACTTTAGCATAGACACATGTTTGGATATGTTAATCCATGAATTACAATTTTCCCCCCTGTTAAATATGACAGGGTCTTACTGTGGCTTATAACATCTCCTAACCTGTAGAGGATGTAAGCTTGTGGCATCAGCCATGGGTTATTTCTCCAAGGGGAGAGCCAATAGCCAATTAGATTTGGGATATACAGGCACATGGCTGCCTCTGCTGCACAGTATTTCCAGGCAGGTGAGGTGTAGCTGGTGCTGACGGTGGAGTCTTGCTTGACTCAGGGAGACCCATATTTGCTTTATTGGTTTAGTGGCCTTTGGTAACACTCTCTGGCATTCCAGAGGCCATCTGTACACTTGCATGTGTGGTCTCAATACATCCCTCCCATGTTAACGTCAGGTCTTCGGCAGCAGGGTCTTATTGCCTCTCCTCCTGTAGGTATCCCAACTTAGAGGCAAGGAGCCCTTACCTTTTGTGGGGCCTTGGATCCCCTGGCCAACATCCACCTGGTAGAACAATCCATTGCTGATGTCAGAGCTCCTGTATTAATATATTTTGCCTGAGTGCATAGCCCTAGGACTTTAGTATTATATTTGGTTCTGAACAGAGAGTAATCCCTTCCACAGTTCCCATGTCTAGTAGTCAATTAAAGAAAGCAGTTTTACCGGTTTTATAAGAGATTACCTCTACAATAGTTGTCTCCAATTTACAGTTGGGGAGCGACCTCATCATTGTCATATTTCTCCTTGTTCTATGGGTGGGAAGGCAAGGAAGTCTCTCATATCAGAACCTTTGTGGCACCTAGAAGGTAAGTTTCATTAGGACTCATTATAACTAGTTGTTACATGTAGGATCCACAGAGGGGTTCGATGTTTATGGCAATCTGAGGCTTTTCTTCCTTTGAATGTTCAGACGGGTCAGCCTTTCCGTTGCCACTTTTTGGTACATCCTACTCAATGCAAACCTGTATCTTTTCTTTCTCAGCCGTTAAGTTGGTGACGTTTTGTCCTGTTGGAACAAACAAATCTTTTCCCATAGTTAGTTTTAAGATTTGAATTGCAAGGGTTTGATGAAAAGGTTTCATGTCTTTCTGTATCCCCCCCCCCTTTTTTTAGCGTATGAGTCTCCAGAAGACAGTTGTATTATACATGACTATAGGGTGGAGTCAAGGCACAGATTTCATCAAATTCACCCATGTTGTTTTGGGTGACTATATATGATTAACTTGGGAAGCAAACTTAATTTTTACGTTAAATCATCTTAAAGAGAATGCTACAAGGTGATACTGTACAACAGAGAAATTATAGAGAACATTTGTATGTGTCAATCCCAAAGTTCTTGCTCTACAGATTTTATGTAAAGCAAATGTGGGCAACAGCGAATTATATCTCCATTTAATTCAGATGCATTACCATTTTTATCAGATTCTGTAAACCAATGTTGTTTAATATACACATGTTTACTTTTACTTTTTTTTATTATTTTTTTTATTTATTTCTGTATGTGTATCAATGTACTGTCTGCATGCAGGTTTGTGCACCCGTGTCGTGCAATGCCGCGGAGGTCAGAAGAGGGTCTCGGATTCCCCTGGAACTGGAGTTCTCCTGGAATTGGAGTTTCACACGGCTCTCGGCCGCCATATGGGTGCTGGGGATCGAACCCGGGTCCTCTGTAAGAGCGGTCGGCGCTTTTAACCGCTAGGCCATCTCTCCAGCCCTACTTTTACTTTTACTAAGTCCTAAAACACCATGTGTCCTGTAGACAGTGTCTAGGCGAAACTGGGTACTTGCTGAGCTCACGTCAATTAAATATGCCTTAATCGAATATACACCCGTGTCCCTCTCCCACCCATCCCCCCTTTCCAATTCACCATTTCAGTCCATTTTCTGATGCAGTCTTTCTGTTGTTCTTTTACTATGCCTCCCTCTCCATGAGAAATATTTATATCTGGGTTGTTGGTACTAGCATCCACATATGAGGGACACCATTTGTCGTTTGTTTTTCTGGGACTGTGTTACTTCACTTAACATAATGTCTTCCAGCTCCATCCATTTACCTGCAAATTTCATGATGTTGTCCCTCTTTACTGCTGCATAGTATTCCATTGTATACATGTACCACATTTTCTCTATCCACTCATCAGTTGAAGGGCACCTGGGCTGGTTCCAGCTTTTTGCTATTGTGAACAGAGCTGCAATAAACATAGCTGTGCATGTATCTTTGCAGTAAGTTGTGTCTTGTGGGTATATACCCAGGAGTGGTATGACTGGGTCAAATGGAAGGCTCATTTTGAGTCTTCTAAGGGTTCTCCACACTGCTTTCCATAGTGGCTGTACAAGTTTACATTCCCACCAGCAATGGATGAGTGTTCCCCTTTCCCCACAACCTCTCCAGCACTTGGTATCATTCGTGTTCCTGATCCTAGCCAGTCTTATTGGAGTAAGGTGATATCTCAGAGTGGTTTTAATTTGCATTTCCTTAATTATCAGAGATGTTGAACACTTCTTAAGATGTTTCTCGGCCATCTCTAACTCCTCCTCTGTGAAGTCTCTATTCAGATCTTTGCTCCATCTTTTGAATGATTCATTTGTTTTCTTTCTTCTTTGTTTTTTGAGTAGCTTGTATACTCTGGAAATTAATGCTTTGTCAGATGTCTTTTTAAAATTTTTTTAAATTTTATTTATGTTTATGTGTATGAATGTACTGTCTACATGTAGGTCTGCACACCCATGTCGTGCAATGCTGTGGAGGTCAGAAGATTCCCCTGGAACTGGAGTCAAAGACAGTTCTCAGCTGCCATGTGAGTGCTGGGGATCAAACCTGGGTCCTCTGCAAGAGTAGTCAGCACTCTTAACTGCTAGGCCATCTCTCCAGCCCCCCTGCGTTGACATCTATAGTCATTTAGAACTGGGAATACTTTCGACAAAGCTCGTCTGGCTTTCATTGTTTGCAATGAAAAATCAGCTGTAATTCTGGTAGGTTTTCCCTTATAAATGACTTGTTGTTTTTCTTTTGCTGCCCTCAGTATCCTCTCTTTGCTTTGAACATCTAGTATTTTTACTGTGATATGGTGTGGGGAATTTCTTTTCTGGTTCTGTCTACTTGTTCTATATGCCTCTTGTATTTGTATAGATATCTCTTTCTTTAATTTTGGAAACTTTTCCTCTACAATTCCATTGAAAATCTGAGCAATACCAGTATCCTGTGGATCTTCTTCCTTTTTTATCCTTATGATTCATAAGTTTGATCTTTTCATAGTGTCCCACAGTTCCCAGTTATTCCAATCTTGTGGGGTTTTTTACTTTTTCATAATTTTTTTAATTTTTCATAATCTTTACTTGATCAATCCAGTTCTTCCATATTGTCTTCTAGTCTTGATATTCTATTTTCTACTTCATCCCTTCTGTTATTATTGAGACTTTTTCCCCATCCTTTCCAAGTGGTTTGTGGAGTGTTATACTTCTTTTTCAATTCAACTTGAATTTTCTTCAGTGTTTCTATACCTTTTGTAATTTCCTTCTGCAGTTTATCATTGTCCTCTTTTAATTTATCCTTATCTTCTTTTAGGTCCCTGACTTCTTTCTTTACATGCATGGTCTTTAAATTTGTTCAACTCTGTAATTTCTCTAATTGTTTTAAGATCTGTATCCTCAGTTACAGATCCTTGAAGACCTAAGGAGTCTTCACTATAGGGTTCTTTAATAGGGCTGTTAGAATTTGGCAAAGGTCCATTTTAGTTTTTTTATATTATTGTTTTTTCATTCAGCTTTAGGAATTTGGGTTGTTTTTGTTGGCTGTGGTTCTAATCTGAAGCTTAGGTGTTTCTTTGCTGAGTTTAAGACTGATTTTTGATTATATCCTAGCACTGGTCAGCCAGGCACCCTGACACCCAACCAGTAAATAACTCATCCAATGGCCAGAGCCACACAACACCCAAGTCGGCCGAAGCCCCAAGGCTGAAAGCCCCAGAACCTGCATCCTGAGGGCCCCAGGTGCTCCCAGTTCTGTGGGCTAGAAGGTCACAACACCTCTGCTGCTGTGCAGCTGGAGTCCCCCACACCAAAGTGGGGCAAGCCCCAGTGACCTGCCCAGTGAGATGTACTCACAGAACCACCACACTCTACCTGTGGTCTGCCCACCATTCCCCCAGAGCCAGACATCAAGGTCTGTACCTAGGTCCAGTGGGAGGGAGGCTCAGCCGACCCAGGGTTATCCCTGCTGTCTCCCAACACCCTCAGGCCATGTCTGTAGCACAAAATTGCAGCCACAAAGGATCCAAGTGCCCTTGGACCACCTCCAGCACTTCCCAATGCTCTTGGAGGCCCCTAAGTCCCCTCCCCCAACTTTGCCTTAGCTGCTCAGAACATACCCTCTGCCCCAGGAGCTGTCATCTTCGAGATCCAGGGTTTTTTGTTTTGTTTTGTTCTCTTTTCTTTTCTTTTTGAGACAGGGTCTCCCTGCAGTCCCAGATGCCCTGGAACTCACTATATAGACCAGGCTTCCTTGAACTCACAGAGGTATGCCTGCCTCTGCCTCCCAAGTGCTGGGAATAAAGGCATGCACCACCACCCCCAGCTGAAATCCAGAATTCTTAAAACTACCTAGACCCATGAGAAGGACTGCTTAGATGGATTTGAGTCCACGTCAAGTTTCTAATCAATGCAACTGGTAAGTACTTATGACACTTCTCTGCTCTGAGAAGGAGAAAACACTGTGTGGGTTGCATGTGGTGATCTGGCCAGGCCTGGCAGAGCCCTGCTGACTCACAACCATGGTGTTTTGCCTGGAGACTTCCACAGCCCTCCTTGGCCCCTTTGTATGATGTGACTTGGGGCTGCGATAGTCACTGTCATGTCCTGCTTCCCCATGTATTCTCTTCTCTGTTTTCAGCTTATATAAGGAGCCCAGCTGGGGTGGGCTCAGCTCTCCCTGCCTTTCTTTTCAGGCTGGGCAGGACAAAATGTTGTGACCCATGAAGGAGTCAGTGACCACCATCCCACTGAGACAAAGCAACAGGGCAGCACCTTCTCCCTTTATCCTCAAGATGCCCAGACTGGACACTGCAACAGGATGTTGTTGTTGTTGTTTTAAGACACTGTTCTTTATAAACTTCATACTCAAGAAGTATACAATGTGAGATTGAATTGCAAAAAATTATTTTAAAATTCCTCCTGTTTTAAGTAGGTATATGATTTTTGTATTGGGCTTTACTCATAGCTCCTGACCTTATGTGGCCTGTGGGCTGTAGGCTGACACCTCTGGTAGTGGTTTTTAGGTCTGCGTGCATACTTCTAGGTCCTTCCATTTAGGCTGGGGAGCCACATGTCCTAGATTCTTCAGGGGAATGTGCAGTAAATGAAATCAGACTGACTGGCATGATGGAGTCTAACGAACTGAAAACAGACTTCTGAAATTTGTTCTATACAGGATGCATATAAATATCCCGTTGTCCTTTTCAGTTTGTACTCAGTAGGGGCTGGTTGTGACTTCCAGGCACTCTACAGGACAGGACCACCAGCAACTCCCCTTTGAGTGATTGAAGACAACTAGGGGAAATGTCTGACACTGAGTTTGCTCAGAAAAAAATTAGATTTTTCAGAGTTTGTGTCTTTATTTTGGGTGGCACAGAGAAAGAATCCCTCCTACAGAATTTGATATGGAACAAACTGAAGAAAATGCATTCAAAGCTCTTTCTGAGAAATATAAGCCCAATGTTTTAGGAGAGCTCCAAAGGGCCTTTGTGTTTATTCAAAGGGAGACCTGGAACCTAACCAGTCTAAGCAATGGGAACTGAAACATTCATTTTCTGGTTTTGCATGGTGGGCCAAGGAGTTTAGAGGCTCAGAGATGCAGATGGATTCAGACTCAGGGTGTGGGGGCAGACTGAAGTGTCCATGCTACCAATGGGTGACTCCACATTGCTGGGTTCACAGAGCTTAGCAAACTCAGAACCTTAAAGTATCATCTGTGTGGTTTATTTGCAACCTCTGTGCCAGATGATTCATCTACTCCATGTGACACTGGCTACAGTATCATCCTGGAGTCATCTGGAACCTTGTCCTAGCTGTATGTCTAAGAAGTCTTCACTAGCATCCTGGAAGCTGGGCCTCTGCTCCTTTCTCTGAGTCTTGGGTCTTTCCTACATGTCAATCCAAGATGGCGGCCTTGGTCCTAGGGACAAGTGCTTCTAAGAATTAAAAAATGCATTTATCTGATTCTAATGAACAGAGCATCTTTCCACATCTATACTGATTATTTATGTGCCTATTTAGATAAATGTATGTTTAGTTCTTTAGCATATTATAAATTAATCATTTATTGTTTTTAAATCAATGATTTATTTTTATTTTGTGCATATAAGTGTTTTGCCTGCATGTATGTAGGTGCACCCAGATGTGCAGTGCTTGTAGAGTCCAGAAAAGTGTGTTGGATGCCCTGGAACTAGAATCATAGATGGTTGTTAGCTGCCATGTGGGTGCTGGGAATCAAACCTAGATCTTCCACAAGAGCAGCCAATGGTCTTATCCACTGAGCCAACTCTCCAGCCCCTTGTTTAGTATTTTGATGTACATCTACCCACTCTGCAGCCTGTCTATCCTGCTGATCATTTCCCTTGCTGTGGAAGTTCTTAGTTTGCTGTAATCCTCCTTGCCTCTATTTACATTTGTTGTCTCTGCTTTGATGTTTATCCAGAAAGTCTCTGCCTACACCAGTGTCTTCAAGTGTTCTGGTTTTTTCTTATAGTCATTTCACAATGTCAGGTGTTATATTTAGATCTTCAATCTGTTTTGAGTTTGTTTTTGTGTGTGGTGGAGGTAGGATCTAGTTTCATTCTTCTGCATATGTGCAGCCAGTTTTGCCAGGATCATTTATTGAAGAGACTGTCTTTCCCTCAAATCTGTGCACTATACTGTGTTAAAAAATCAGTTGTGGCACACACCTTTAATCCCAGCATTCAGGAGGCAGAGGCAGGTGGATCTCTGTGAGTTCAAGGCTAGCCTGGTCTACAGAGTGAGCTCCAGGCCAGCTGGAACTACAGGGAGACCCTGTCTCAAAAATACCAAAAAAAAAAAAAAAACTCAATTGTCTCTATGGTTCTTGATTAATTCTGTTTCCTCCATTCTATGCCACTGACTGACTGTTCCCAGGCCAGCACCATGCTGCAGCTTCGGAGGATGGTGTGAAGTTAGCTGTCAGCTGCCTCCAGCCTTGTACTTCATGTTTTTTTGGTTTCTGCTCAGGACTGCTTTGGCTACTCTGCAGTTTTGCAAATTTTATGAAGTTTTGAACTTTGTTTTTGAGAAGAAACTCATCAGAAAGATGATGGGGATTTCAATTTATAGAGTGATGTGGGTCGAGTGATGATTTTAACAAGAGACAGGCAGATGGAAATGGTGGTCTCCTTGTTACTTTCTGTTGCTGTGCTGGAACCCCATGACTAAAAGCAGCCTAGGAAACACAGAGTTTATTTTGGTTTGTGGCTCCAGAGGTGCAGTCCATAAGGGTAGGGTGCCGCAGGAAGCAGAGAGCAAGCAAGGTGGGGAAAGGCTATGACCTCTCAGCCCATCCCCGTGATCCACTTGCTGCAGCAAAACTACACCACATAAACCTCCCCAAAGAGCACCACCAACCAGGGACCGAGTGTTCAAATACAAGAACTTGTGGGACCATTTTTCATTTTTTTCCTCTATTACTTTTTTATTTTTTTCATTTTTTTAACAGTAAGTAATAATTTATGAGTACAAGCATCCTTCCTGTAAAACCAATTTGCAAACAGTTGTGCCCAAACCCACACAGCCCAAGGGTCCCACTATCCAGCTGGGGGGCTTGTATGTTCAATCAAGTAGATCAAATAAGTGTCCAGTCTATATTGCTGTAGTTTCACCATTCACCCCAATCGCAGCCCTTACATTCTACCGCACCTCATTTTTCATTTAAGCTACCACAAATGACTGGCATCAAAGAGATGATAAATAACAAATACTAGTCATGATGTGGAGAAACGGGCACATTTATATTTCATTAGAGGTAATATGAGTTCCCACAGCCACGATGGGAATTAGTGGGTATACTGTTCAGACAATTAAAAAAAATCATAGGACCCATCAATTCTTCTATTGGCTGCTTAATCAAATGAGATAAAATCTTTATATTCAAACATACTTACCCCTCCATGTTTATTGCTGTACTATCAACAATAGCCAATGTATCAATCAACTCAGATACCCACCAGAAGATTAATGGGCCAGCAAAATACATATTTATACAATTAAACACTACTTGGCTATAAAAAGAATAAAATCCAATCACTTGTAGCAACATGAATGGAATCAGAGAACACTACGTTTAATGAGCAAGCCAGACATAAAAATACCAATTCCATGTGTTCCTACTCATATATGGAAACCAGTAGGTCAACCTTGCAGAAGTGCAGAATGGACTGGTGACAGAGATAGGGCAGACAAAGGGAGAGCAGAAGGGAGAGGACAGGTAAGGGTGCTGGAGAAAGGAGAAAGGAGGAGGAGGTCTGGATGAAAGCTGGCTAGATCAGCGCATGATATGTACCTGTATAGAAATACCATAGTGGTTGACAGCAGACTACAAAACATAGGCGTAGGAAAAGACTTCCTAAATCAGACAGCAGCTGCACAAGAATTAAGGTCGACAATTGACAAATGGGACCTCATCAAACTCAAAAGCTTCTGTACATCAAAAGAAACAATCAAGGAAGTGAAGAGAAATCCCACAGAGTGGGAGGAAACCTTCACTGCAGATACATCTGACAAAGCATTGATTTCCAGAATATATAAACTACTCAAAAAACAAAGAAAAAAGAAAACAAAGGACTCACTCATAGATGGGGCAAAGAACTGAACGAGACTTCACAAGTGAGGAATTAGAGTTGTCTGAAGAAACACCTCACAGAACTAGTGTCAACAATCACTAATCATTAAGGAAATGCAAATGAAACCACTTTAAGATACCATCTTACTCCAATAAGACTGGCTAGATCAAGAAAACAAATGATACAAATGCTGAAGAGGTTGTGGGAAAGGGAACACTCATCCACTGCTGGTGGAATGTAAACTCATACAGCCCTATGGAAGCAGTTTGGAGAACCTTGGAAGACTTGGAATGAACTTCCCACACAACCCAGCCATACCACTCCTGGGCATGTACCCTCAAGACTAGCCACACACAGAGATACAGGCACGGCCATGTTTATGCACTCTCTTCAAATAGCAGGAGCTGGAACAACCTAAATGCCCCTCAACTGAGTGGATAGAGAATGTGGTACATCTACACAATGGAGTCTATGGCACATTAAAGGAAAGATGAGACATCACGAGCTTTGGCAGGAAAATGGCTGGAGCTAGAGGACATCATGCTGATGAAGTACACAAGTCCAAGAAAAACAAACGACGAATGCATCCCTCATCTGTGGATGCTAGTGCCAATTACCCAGTTGTAAGTATTTCTTGTGTGGGCCCCGGAGCTTTTGTACAAGCAGTTGGGTGTAATGCATTTGGAACAACAAACGAACCACAACAACAACAACGAGAAAGATGCATCAAAGAACTGACTGAAACAGTGAACTTCTGCTCAAAACAGTCAACTTCCCCATGGAAATATGAGAAAGACTAAAGTAGAAAGCATGTTTGGCAGAATGCATGAGCTCTGGGGGTGGGGGAAGTGCGGAACACGGTCTAGATTTGTTAAAAATAAAATAAATATAATTTTGTGAGTCCACCTAGTGCCCCCCTGATTTGTATATAATCTGTGAATGTAAAGTTTAAGAGAAAAGAGAGCCATGGAGCTGGAACCGACCTGGAAGTCTTCTCCCTGAAGACTGGCACTCATTGTTTTGGAGGATATTATGCAAGCTGCTAAAATCAACCAATGGTCCAACCCCAGCTTTAAAGCCTAATAACCACAACAATTACCAATACAACAAAATCAGTGAGGTAAGGGCACTCGTATCTTGGGGGTAATTAACAGTTATGTAATTGAACTCAAACCCACTCAGTTGGAAGAAACTCAGGTGTGAGACTGTAAACATAGCCAAATAACTATGGTTGGCGATATCATAGATCCCAGAGAAAACCCTAAGTCTGTTACATCCTTAGACAAATGTAATTTTTTACTATATGTTTAATATGGATCCTTATATTTATAGGCAAATGTGCCCATAAACACTCATCAAAGAAGCTTCTTTTTGCTACAGATGGAGACTGTTACAGAGTTCCACAACCGGTCACAGACAGAGGATAAGTGTCTTTAAGATGTCCACCCTAAGTGACACGTCTACAATGGAACCTGTACTCCTGTGGCTCAGGAAACATAGTGGAATGGGTGTAGAGAAAATATATACATCCCTCACTCTTCTTTAAGTTTTTTTTTTTTTTTTTTATAAAATGCAAGGTAGGGAACAGGCTTGTGAGTACAGGGAATGGGGAGAAGTGTACCAAATCGTTTTTGTTCTAGTTAGACAGGAAGATTATATTTTCTTTTTTTATTATTTGTTTATTAGTCCTCAACCTTACCACAAAGCCGCTATCCAACAAGGGCAATGAACACGGAAGATCACACTGGACCAAAATGTAGAAAATAAGAGACTGCAGAGTGTGTGTTCCTGAGTAAGACTCCTGGATTAAACCTTGCCAACCAGAGTTTAAGGACCATTGTGGAAAAGGAGGTGAAAAAATGGTAAGAGCCAGGGTGGTGCATAACTACAAGGAAATGGAATCTTCCAGGCCTCCAGGAATTTGTTCATATGAACTTACAGCAATGGGGACAACATGCACAAGACCCATGCATGCTAAATCAGACAAAAACTCAGCATAGAACTGGAGAAATGGGCAGGAGGCCCCAACCTTAGCAGAGGAACTGTTAACAGGTGATTAATGCTGAGTGAGAGAGAGGTGAACCTCCTTAAGGGAATAATACTAAGCAGGATGGACAGGCTCTAGTAGATGAACTCACACTGAGGACACAAATTTGACTTAATGGGTTTTGACATACATGAGAGAATGCATGAAGTCCCGAGGGTAGGCTATGGGAACTACAGATGGGAGAAGGGGTCTAAATATAATTAAGATATATTTTATGACTACACAAAAATTCAAACCTTCTAGGTGCTGAGAAACCTCTCTACCTCCCCTTTATAGGAAAAAGAAAAACATGATCGGTACTGAAATCAATCTCTCACTGTAAATTAAGAGCAACTGTTATATGGGAATTTCTTTATAACAGTATAACTACCCTTTTTTAATTGACTGATAGGCATAAGGAACTGTGAAAGGATATTCCTCTATCTAGAGCCAAATTCAATATTAAGTCTTTATAAGCGTTAATTAAGCAAAATGTATTAGTAAAGGAAAGCTCTGACATCAGCAATGAAGATTATCGCCTAGGAGATTTTGGCTAGGGGATTCAAACCCCCTAAATTATAAAGGCCGTTTTGCCTATAAGTGGGATATATGCAAGGAGAAAGCAGTAAGTCCTTGTTGTCGAAAGGACCTGGTGTGAGAATGAAAAATGTTATGAGACGTAACTTGCTAATGTACAATGGCTCTGAAATGCCAGAGAACCATTACCAAAGGCTACATAAAGCAAGACAGCAAGAAATTGGTCTCCCTGAATCAGCAAGACTCCCTCTGGTCAGTATCGCTACACCTCAGCTCCTGGAGATACTGTGCAACAGTGGCAGCCCATGTGTCCTATAGTATATCCCAAATCTAATTGGATATTTAGTTCTCTCCTTGGAGGAATAACTCACAGTGGATGCCACAAGCTTATGTCCTCTAGTGGTTAGGAGATGTTATAAGCCACAATAAGAACTTGTCACCCTTTATAGAGAAACCACAGTTTGCGGATTAGCATACCATCCAAGCATCTGTGTCTATGCTCACAGCTTAGCTTGCCATAATAATTAGTACTGCTTAAATGCCTGTACATCCAATTGCTTGTGCTTTGTTAGTATGACTAAAAAGGTATCACTGGATAAGCTGTCAACCCATGAAGGGAAACAACCTGAACAGACTAGAGTCCAAAATGACAACTCCAAAGAAAGTAGACTGTTTTCTTCTCACCCACTTGTGCCCCTTTCCCAAAGCCTAGGGAACAAATTGCAGAAGAGGAGGCGTGGTAGAATGTAAGGGCTGCAGAGAGATAGGGGTGAATCATGAGACTACAGCAATATAGACTGGACTTCTAATTGATCAACATGCCTGTGCATACAAGCATCACCAACTGGACTATGGGAACCTTGGGTTGTTCAAAATTTGGACATAGATACTTACAAAATGCACCAATTACCTAATTGTATGGCAAACAGAGTAATATCAATGTTATCTGAAAACAACTGTGTTATTATATTGTAGAATCCCATAAAAATAAAAAATAAAAGAGGAAAAAAATTCAAAAGAATATTCACTGAAAAAGAAAGAACAGATTGAGGAAGCAGCAGCCATGCGTTGTGGTCTATCACACTGCTTCCATCATATCTGAATAACCTGCCATACTCATGGAGAATGTACAGAGATCTGAACTCCATTTATGGTTGAAGACGTTGTGGGATCTGTATACTGTCACATCTGTCCCTGAGAGGTTAGCTTTGTTCTATACATTGGAATAACCTGCCCTTGTTTTCCCCCCCAACAAGTAGTATGGATTTCAGTGACACAAATTAACTTGAGTGTGGTATAATAAAGTTGAGAATTAGAGTCCAAAGTGATGAGGAAGATAGTCACGGAAAGTAACATAGGAAGGAAAAGGAAGTTCTGGGCCCTAAGCTCAGGGGCAGGGAAAAGGTGGCAAGTCAGAAGTCTGAAACAAAGGGGAGCAAGAGGTGGTTATTTGGGTGCTAATGATGGTCCAAAATAAACGGTGATGAGGCCCCAGACCTGCAACAGTACAACCTTGCCCCAATCTCAGAACGTCTAATCAGTTATGAGCCTTTGTAGAATGTTCACTTTCAAGATGCAGTTTTTCTGGGAAATTTGGTTCACACCATTTAGCTCTTATTTTCTGAATATATGAGAATGTCAACAGGGGGAAACGAGACCACTGTTTCTTTTTAAGCTTTTGTAGATGCCAAAAGATGTGGCTTTAGAAGAGATTTCCCTGAGAGCTTTAATTCTAATGATTCAGGACATGTATTCTTGTGGTAAAGGCCATTTCCATAGCTTTGAACATGGTAGTTGCAGTGACTAATACATCTCCCTCCTCAGGAGTCACCAGCTGTAGCACACTGTGCTGGATAGCTTTAGTGTCAACTTGACACACCTGGGTTGAGGAAGCCTCAATTGGGGAATTGGCTCCATTGGATTGGCCTGTGGCCACGTCTGTGGAGTATTGTCTTGATGGTCAAGCAGTGTGGGAGGGCCCAGCCCACAATGAGTGGTGCCACCCTGGGCAGGTTGTTGTACAGTATAAGAAGGCAGGCTGGGCATGGACCAGGGGAGCAAGCCAGTGAACAGCATTCCTCCATGGCCTGTGCTTCAGCTCCTGCCTCCAGGTTCCTGCCTTGAGTTCCTGCCTTGGGCTCCCTGAGTGATGAACTGTGACCCAGGAGATGTAAGCTGAATAAACCCTTTCCTCCCCAAGTTGGTGTTGGTCAGAGTGTTTTGTCACAGCAATGGAAGACAAACTAGAATAGAAATTGGTACCAGAAGAGTGGGGTATTGCTGTGACAGACCTGACCTTGGTGTTTTGGGGGAGGATTGTTGAGGCATTTGGAACTTTGGGCTGGGAAGATCATTGAATGCCTAAAGATCGTTGCTGTGGAGCTTGGAGCAGTTTTGCCAAAGGATTTGTAGAAGATGGAGGCCTGGCTTGTGAAATTTCTAGTTTCAAAGGGGAACAGAGATCATCAGGACTGTAATCTGTGGGTTCTGGTCAGCTGGGGCTGAAGAATCAGCTGTAAGTAACAAGAGACCAGAACCTGAAGTGAAATCCTTGTTGTACTGGGACAATTGATGCTGGTTAGCTGGGGCTGAAAAATCAGCTGTAAGTAACAAGAGACCAGCATCATTGTGGTGAAATCTTCTGGGAAGAATTTCTTCAGGGTCAGCACACAGAAGCTGTGGTCCAGAAGGGGCCCGAGCCTCCATGTCAAGCCAGAAGTAGGACTTGGTAGTGTGTAAGAGTCTCCTATATGGTTCTAGTGTTGAAATTTGAGGGGGTCACAGAGAGCAGCCGAGGCTTGGCACTGTGAGAGGTCAGGAAAGACCTTTGGTGGAGGTGCACCTTGGTTGCAGTAGAGACCCCAGGAGTCATGGAGAGAAGCTGAGGCTTTGCACCAGGAGAGGTCAGAAGAGACCATTGGTGAAGGTGCTGCCTCAGTTTCAGTGGCGACCCCAACTTTTTGGAGATGCCAGGACCATGGGACGACCACCAAGAGCAGCGGCAGGTGTGGAATGGAGTTGGCTTGGGCCTGTGAGATGAGCTGTGTGTGCCACGGATGGCAGAGTCAGAGAGGGGGAGCTGCCGAGACCCTTTGGAGCCCAGAAGATCGTGAGTCCCAGGTGTCCAGCCTTGAGCTACTTTGCTGGGCTTAGGTTTTGTTTGAGAGTGCCTGATTCTTCCCTTTGAAATAAGACAGTACTTGTTTTAGATTTTATAGCAGCCCACAGTTAAAGAGACTTTTAATAGACCGTAAACTTTTAAGTGTTTGGACATTTTAAGGACCGTGGGGTTTTTAAGGTTGTACTGTCTTAGGTTGTGATTAGTGTTAACATCATACTTTAGGGATAAGAACTGGAAAGGTGGTGGTTTAATAGTGATGTGTTTTGCATGTCAAGTTGAAAAGGGGTCAATTGTGCTGGATAGCTTTAGTGTCAACTTGACACACCTGGGTTGAGGGAGCCTCAATTGGGGAATTGGTTCCATTGGATTGGCCTGTGGCCACATCTGTGGAGTATTGCCTTGATGGTCAAGCAGTGTGGGAGGGCCCAGCCCACAATGAGTGGTGCCACACTGGGTAGGTTGTTGTGTACTGTATAAGAAGGCAGGCTGGGCATGGACCACAGGAGCAAGCCAGTGAACGGCATTCCTCCATGGCCTGTGCTTCAGCTCCTGCCTCCAGGTTCCTGCCCTGAGTTCCTGCCTTGGGCTCCCTAAGTGATGAACTGTGACCCAGGAGATGTAAGCTTTCCTCCCCAAGTTGGTGTTGGTCAGAGTGTTTTGTCACAGCAATGGAAGACAAACTAGAACACACACATATCAGAAAAGAGTCCAAGTGCTCAGATACCATCTCTGGTCACTCCACACTGGGTCTTGAGGCCCCTGAAAGTGGTTCAGTCCACGCATGTGCAGAGGGGAAGAGGCTGTTTCCAGGCTAATCCTGCATTTCGTATCAGCCGTGTTTCTCCTGCCTCCTTCCTCTGCTACTCAGCACATCACATCTCTCCACACTGCCTGCTTGCTCTGTGTGCCATCCTTTGATGTGATGTTCTTGTTGATCTTATTTCTTGTGCAGCTGCTGTCTGATTTAGGAAGTCTTTTCCTACGCCTATGTCTTGTAGTCTGCTGCCAAGTTTCTCCTCTATCACCTCCAGAGTTTGGGGTTTCACGTTGAGGTCTTTGGTCCATCTGGAATTGACTCTTGTACAAGGTGAGAGGTAGGGGTTTAATTTCATTCTTCTACAAGTGGTGATCCAGTTTTGCCAACACCACTTGTTGAAGATGCTGTCTTTCCTCCATTGTGTCTTCTTGGCCCCCTTGTCAAATATGAGGTGGCTGAAATTGTATGAGCTCAGGTTTGGATCTTCAGTTTTATTCCATTGGTCAACTGGTCTGTTTTTGTGCCAGTACCAGGCTGTTTTTATGACTATAGCCCTGTAGTATAGTTTGAAGTCTGGTATAGAGATCCCCCCTGTATTGCTCTTTTCACTCAGGGTTGCTTTGGCTATTCGGGGTCTTTTGTTTTTCCAAATGAAATTGAGGATTTTTTTTCCCAGGCCTGTGAAGAAACTCTTGGGGATTCTGATTGGGATCGCATTAAATCTGTACACTAGTTTGGGTAGGATGGACATTTTTACTATATTTATTTTCCCAATCCATGAGCATGGGAGGTTTGTCCATCTTCTGATGTCTTCCTCAATTTCCTTTTTCAGGGGTTTAAAATTTTTGTTGTAGAGATCCTTGGTGTCTTTGGTTAGGTTTGTTCCTAGGTATTTTATTGTTTTTGAGGCTATTGTGAGTGGGAAGGTCTCCTTGTAGTCCTTCTTCAGTTGCTTGTTGTTGGTGTAAAGAAAGGCTACTGATTTTTCTAGATTTATTTTGTATCCTGCCACTTTACCAAAGCTCTTAATCATTTCTAGGAGTTTTCTGGTGGAGTTCTTAGCATCCCTTAGGTAGACAATCATATCATCAGCAAAAAGGGATAGCTTGACTTCCTCTTTTCCAATTATAACTCCTTTAATTTCCTTTTCTTGCCTTATTGCCCTAGCAAGGGTTTCCAGCACTATATCGAAAAGGAGTGGTGACAGGGTGCAGCCTTGCCAAGTTCCTACCTTTAAGGGGAGTGCTTCTATCATTACCCCATTTAGGATGATATTGGCTGTGGGTTTCCTGTATATGGCTTTGATTACAATGTATTATTTTGTGTATTTCCAGTGTTGCGTTGGCAAAAGCAAAGGCCAGGGAGCAAGTGAGAGTCACATCCTGGTAAAACGTCTTCCATTTCCAGGTTCCCAGAGACCCTCTGTGACAATTGTACCTCGAGTGAGAAACCCACTCTGGTTAGTGCTAGATAGCTCTCTGGATCACTCAAAGTGATAATTTTTAAAAGGCATGCTGTTTTACTTTCAGCTTGGATAACATCTTCCTTTACCTTTCAGCCTGTGCTAGCCATGTGTTCCAGGGTGGAATGGAAAATCATGAGCAATGCAGAATTTTATGTCCATGTTTCTAGTTGTCTGTTAACATCAAGAACACTGTACTACATTACAATGAGCCTAAATTGTTATAATGAACTTACTGAACTAGTGGTAATTGCACCTTTTCGTGGTCTCTCTTAATGGTAGAAATTTATACCAGCCAGGTGGAGTCTCTCCAAGTCTCTCTGTTCACTTTTCACCCCAGTACCCATTGCTCTCTGGTTCTACTGCCAGAAATAGAATTAACACCAGTACAGTGGGTATGTTGGAGAGTCTTCGCATGATCTCTAACAAAAGGGAGCTCCCCGATACATGCCCCAGATGAAAACAGGTAGACTTCTGTATTTCAACACATTTGCAAGTATCCACATTTAGAAATATGGATGTGTACACTCCTTTGTAGGATTCTGGCTCCCAGCCCAGCCCTGGATCCACTGCCAGGTTAGCAGGCAGAGCTGACCCTCTGTCTCTGTGGGAGATCTAGGGCCCAACTACAATTGGCAATAAACTAATGCTCAGCAGGATACTGATGGGGAGATGAAATTCGGGCTCTGTTCTCTCTGTTGTGCATAGCCATTCATTGAAGGCTTTCATTCTTTTCAAGTTATCCCTTCCTGATGCTCACATTGTTCTGCTCTGCCAAAGAGCCTGCCCTCACTGCATCTGAGAGATGCTGATAGTCCCAGTCAGTGAAGACAGTGAATAATACATCAGTCAAGGGGGTGATGCTAACTAGGTTCTGAAGTCCTGAACCAGTTCCTCTTCAAGAGCTGTCCCAGCAGATGAGTTTCTTCTTACCAGGTGGCAGATTCTGAAGTCTAGATGCATCATGTTGCACAATCTCACTGTGTATTTCCACTGCTATTTTTTCAGCAGGTTGATAACTAATCTTGGTTGTCAACTTGAAACGCCTGGAAAGAGGGAACTTCAATTGAGGAATTTCATCCATCAGATTGGCATCTCTGTAGGGCATTTTCTTGATTGCTAATTAATGCAGGAGGCCACTGCCTACTGTGGGCATTGTCATCCCTGAGCAGGTGGGCCTGGGCTGTGTAAGAAAAGTAGATTAATGGGAGCCTGGGAGCAACCCAGTAAGCAGCATTCCTCTAAAGTCTCTGCTCCAGGTTCCTACCTTGAGTAATCAGCCATGGCTTCCCTTGATGGCCAACTGTAGCCTGTAATCTTAAATAAAACTTTTCTTCCCAGAGTTGCTTTTGATCTTGGTGTTTACTACAGAAACAGGAAAGTAAACCAGAACTCAGCAGAAGGACTCAGCAGACCAGTGAATCATATGGCTCATCCCTGCTTATCCCCTGACAGTCAACATATGCGTACTGCCAGTTAGGTCCTTAGAAGAGTTCATGGTGGTTGTCAACTTCACTAGATCTAGAATCAGTGAAGAGACAAGTCTCTGGGCTGGCCTGGAAGGCTATTTCCTGGAAGGGATTAACTGAGGGTGAAAGACCCTCCCAGAGTGGCTGGTACCTTCTGTCACTGGCCCAGTTGTAAGGAAGTCCCAGGGAAAACCCATTCCTTTTTGCCTGCCTGCCTCCACCCTTGCTGGTGAGTGCACTTACTCTGTTGCTGCCACTGCTCCTGCCATCAGGATCCTTCACCAACATCAGAGCCCACTTCCTTCAGCTTGGACTGAAGACCAGTGGTTCTCCAGGCCTCCAGACCTTCAGTGCCAGGTTGGGACTGCTGAGGCATCCAGCCTCATGATCTAAGCAGTTACTGTGTCCTCCACCTCTCCAGTGTCAGTCATTGTTAGACAACCAAGATTGTATAGTATAAGCCAATATAATAAAACTTTTTTTAATATTTCTAATGTAATTTTATTTTAGGATTTTTTTCCTTTATTTGTTTATTTTAAGGGATTCCACAATATAAGAGCACAGTTGTTTTCAGATCACATTAACTTTGCTCAGTTTGACATACAATTAAGTAAGTGATGCTAGCATCCACAGATGAGGGATACCATTCATCATTTGTTTCTCTGGGACTGTGTTACTTCATCCAGCATATCTTCTAGCTCCAACCATTTACCTGAAAAGTTCATGGTGTCATCTTTCTTTACTGCTGCATAGAACTCCATTGTGTAGATGTACCACATTTTCTCTGTATACTTGTCAGTTGAGCATTTGGGTTGGTTCCAGCTCCTTGCTATTGTGAAGAGAGCTGCAATAAACATGGCTGTGCATGTATCTCTGTGGTAAGATGAGTCTTGTGAGTACATACCCAGGAGTGGTATGGCTGGGTCAGGTGGCAAGTTCATTCCAAGTCTTCCAAGGGTTCTCCACACTGCTTTCCATAATGGCTGTACCAGTTTACATTCCCACCAGCAGTGGATGAGTGTTCTTCTTTCCACACAACCTCTCCAGCACTTGGAATCATTTGTTTTCTTGATCCTAGCCAGTCTTATTGGAGTAAGATGATATCTGTTTTATAAATAAATAATTTTTTAAATTTTATTTATTTTTTGTATGTGTATGAATGTACTCTCTGCATGTAGGTTTGTGTACCCATGTCGTGCAATGCCGCGAAGGTCAGAAGAAGGTCTCAGATTCCCCTGGAACTGGAGTTCTCCAGGAATTGGAGTTACAGATGGTTCTTAGCCACCATGTGGGCGCTGGGGATCGAACCAGGGTCCTCTGCAAGAGCAGTCAGTGCTCTTAACCACTATGCTATGTCTCCAGCCCCAGATGATATACTAAAGTGGTTAATTTGCATTTCCTTAATTATTGGTGATGTTGAACACATCATTATACATACTTTTTTTATCAAATCTAGACCTGTGTCCTCCACCCTATCCCCCACCTCAGCAGAGTTTATGCATTCTGCCAAACATGCTTTTCATTCTTTCTCAGTCTTTCTCAATATTCTCCATGTGGAAGTTGACTGTTTTCAGCAGAAGTTCACTGTTTCAGTCAGTTCTTTGACGCAGTCCTATCTGTTGTCGTTGTTATTGTTGTTTCCAATATGCATCACTCCCAACTGCTTTGGACAAAAGCTCAAGGGGCCATGCACAAGAAATACTTACAACTAGGTAATTGGCACTAGTATCCACAGATGAGGGATACCATTCATCGTTTGTTTTTCTGGGACTGTGTTACTTCACTCAGCATGATGTCCTCTAGCTCCAGCCATTTTCCTGCAAAGCTCATGATGTCATCTTTCTTTACTGCTGCATAGAACTCCATTGTGTAGATGTACCACATTTTCTCTATCCACTCATCAGTTGAGGGGCATTTGGGTTGGTTCCAGCTCCTTGCTATTGTGAAGAGAGCTGAAATAAACATGGCCGTGCATGTATCTCTGCAGTGGGGTGAGTCTTGAGGGTACATGCCTAGGAGTGGTATGGCTGGGTCNTTCCAAGGGTTCTCCACACTGCTTTCCATATGCTGTACAAATTACATTCCCACCACAAGTGGAGAGTGTCCCCGTGCTCCCCCCAACCTCTTCCAGCATTGGTATCATTTCGTTTTGCCTGATCTGCAAGTCTTATTGGAGTGAAGGTGATATCTTACAAGTGGTTTTAAATTTTCATTTCTTAATATTAGGACGTTGAACAGTTTTAAGATATTTCTCGCGCATCTCTAGATTTCTCTCGCTTGAAGTCTCTATTCAGATCTTGCTCCATCTTTTGAATGATTCATTTGTTTCTTTCTTTTTTGTTTGTTAGTAGTTTGTATACTCTGGAAATTAATGCTTTGTCAGATGTATCTCATGAGGAGGTTTCCTCCACACCGTGGGTCTTCTCCTCAGTCCTTTATTTTTCTTTGTGATGTCAGAAGCTTTTGTTTAATTAGTCCATTTGTCAACTGGTCGATCTAATTTCTTGTTGCAGCTGCTGTCTGATTGTAGGAAGTTCTTTTTCCTAATCTATGTCTTGTAGCTGCTGCCAGTTCTCTTCTATCCTCCCTCCAGAAAGTTTTGGGTTTCACGTTGAGGTCTTGTCCATCTGGAAGTTACTCTTTGTCAAGAATGAGAGTTAGGGTTTAATTTCATTCTTCTACAATTGGTGATCCAGTTTGTAGCACCACTTGTGAAGATGCTGTCTTTCCTCCATGGTGTCTTCTGCCCCATTGTCAAATTTGAATGGCTAATTGGATTGTGCCCAGGTTTGATCTCAATTTATTCCATTGGTCAACTGCTCTGTTGTGCCAGTATCAAGTTGTTATGACAATAGCCTTGTAGTAGAGTTTTAAATCTGGTATTAGAGTGCCCCCCTGTATTGCTCTTTCGCTCAGGGTTGCTCTGGAATATCTGGGGTCTTTTGGTTTTTCCAAATGAAATTGAGGATTTTTTTTTCCAAACCTGTTGAAGAAGCTCTTGGGATGTTGATTGGGATTGCATTAAATCTGTATACAAGTTTAGGTAGAATGGAATTACTATATTTATTCCCAATCCATGAGCATGGGGAGGTTGTCCATCTTCTGATGTCTCTCAATTTCCTTCTTCAGAGGTTTAAAATTTTTGTTTGAGAGATCCTTGGTGTCTTTTGGTTAGGTTGCCTAGGATTTTTGGTTTTTGAGCATTTTGATGGAAATTTTTTTTTATTTTCTCCTCTGATTTGTTCTTTGTTTTGTTCTTTTTTTCGTGGTTTTTTTTGTATATATTGTATATTTCTTGTTTGTCTTTTCTTTATTGTTGTTTATGTGTTTGTTTCTTTTTATTATACTTGTTTTCATTATTTTTTCTCTTTTGATTCTTTTTTTTCTGTTTTTTTTATTTTTTTTTTTTGAAGCTTTTGTGAATGGGAGGTTTTCCATGTAGTCCTTCTCCAGTTGCTTATTGTTGTGTAAGAAAGGCACTGATTTTTTTCTATATTTATTTTGTGTCCTGCCACTTTACTGAAGTTCTTAATCATTTCTAGGAGTTTCTGGGTGTTGATCTCTATAGCATCCCTTACGTGGCACAAGTCATATCGATTCAACAAAAAGGGATAGCTTCTTCCTCTTTTCCATGATGTAGAGACACTCCCTTTAATTTGCCTATTTCTTCGCTATCATTTGCCCGCTAGGCAAGGGTTTTTCAAGCACTCATCATTGAGTAAAGAGGAGAAGGTTGACATGGGGGCAGCCCTTTGCAGAGTTCCTCCCTTATAAGAGGAATGCTGCTGTCGTTCTATCCCCATTTAGGATGATGTGCTGCTTTGGGTTCTTGTATATTGGTTTTGATTACATTAAGGAATGATCTCTCCAATCCAATTCCCTCCAGAGAATTTAAACATGAAGGGAAGATTGAATTTTGTTCAAACGGCTATCTCCAATCAATGCAGATGATTGAGGTGTGGTTTTATTTGTCTTTCAGTTCTATATGCGTTACCATGGCTATTTATTGATATGATATTATTGATTTTGATATGTTGAACACCATCTTTGCATCTCTGGTATGAATCCAACTTGGTCATAGATGATGATCTTCTTGATGTGGGTTTCTTATGCGATTTGCCAGTCATCCTGTTTAGAATTTTGATGGCAATCTGTGTTCATTAGGGAGAAATGGGTTCTACAGGTCTCCTCTTTTGGTTATACTTCTTTGCGCTGGTTGGTATTAGTGTGATGCTGGCTTCATAGAGGGAAATTAGGGAGAACTCCACTTCTGATCTGTTAGCTCACTTCTAAAACAACTGTGAGTAGTAATGGTTGTAGGTCTTTTTGAAATAATTTTATATTGAATTCTCTGTGAAACACTCTGGGCCTGGGACTTTTTTGGTTTAGGAGGCTGCTTATTACATCATCGCAAAACTTTCATGTGTATTATTGCGACTATTAAGGCTGTATTATCTTCTGGGTTCAGCTTCGTGTTCCAGATACTTCAGATAACATTGCGCATAGGGCCATTTCTTACTACGATGGTTTTCAAATTATAAGTAGAGTAATAGGTTTTTGAAGTAATCTTATGGTTTGTCTGGACCTTGTCCTTTGTCTGTTGTGATATATTCCCCTTCATCACACGTTCTATTGATTCTGGAGTTGTTTACCTTTCTTTTATTATTTCAGTTAACTGGGGCTAGAGGGGTACTAGTACTCATCACTTATCTATTACTTCTCTCAAAATAACTAACTTTTGATTTCATTTGACTGATTTTTTTATTGTAGGTTTTCTTGGTTCTAATTTTCATTGATCTCTGCTCTGATTTTTATTTTCCTTCTGTCTCTTTGTTTAAGTTTCATTTGTTGTTCCTCTCAAGTACTTTAGAACGTCGCTGTGTTAGATCATTCATGTTGCTCTTTCTGTTTTTTTTTTTTTTTTTTTACATTGTAGGCGCACTTAGACTATAAACTTCCCCTCTTAGGACTGTCTTTAAATGTTGCCCATAGTTTTTCTGTGTTGATATTAATCATTACGGTCATCAGCTTCCAGGAATGTTTTTTCTTTCTTTCTTTATTTGCTCCTTGACCCATTCATTATTAGGATGAGTGTTGTTTAGTCTCCATGTTTCTTGTATGGATGTACTCGGAGCTTTTCCTGGTGTCTGGATATTGACTTTTATTTCACTCTAGTGGTCTGATAGAACTGCATGAGATTATTATTCAACTCATTTTCTACCATTGTTTGAGTTTTTCCCTGTGACCCAGTATATGATGTTATTTTGGAAAAATGTTCCATCGGGGTGCTTGATGTAGAAAGTGTATTCCATACTGGGTGTCTTGGGTGAATATATGTCGACATGTCTGTGAGGATCACAGTTGTGTGAATATTGTATCATTCAGTTCAGATTCTCTCTTTGTTATTTGCTCTGTTGATCTGTCTAAAGGATTAGTGGGTTTGTTCCTAAGTTTGTCTTCCATTGCTGTGACAAAAACTCTGACCAAACGGATACCCTTGGGGAGGAAAGGGTTTATTCAGCTTACATCTTCCCTGGTCACAGTTAATTCAACCAAGGGAGCCCAAAGAACCTAGAAAGTCAGGGCAGGAACTGATGGAGGCAGGTGAAGCACAGGTGCCATGGAGGGAACTGCCTGTTCACTGGCTTATTGCCCCAGCCGACCTTCTTTGTGTTTTCTTTAAATTTTTTATGTTTATTTATTGGTATGTGTACATGATGTTGTAACTAGTTTGCACCATCTGTCGTGCATGCTGTGGAGGTTCAAGAGGGGTCTCGGATTCCCTGGAACTCGAGTTTCTCCTGAGACATGATGGAGTTATATAGACGGTTCTTAGCCATCCACGTGGGTGCCTCGGGAAGATCGAACCCCGGTCCTCTGCAAGAGCTGAATCGGTGCCTTAAACCGCTAGGCCACTCTCACCAGCCCCCAGCTGCCTTCATTATCGCCTTCGTTATACTCATACAAAACCAACCTGCAGTGCTGGCACTACTATTGTGGTGGGCCCCCCACACTGCTTGTACATCAAGACAATACCCACAAGTGCCACAGGCCAATTCCAATGGAGCCAATTCCCCCAACTTGCAGCGCTCCCTCAACCCAGGTTTAGAGTGTGACACTAAGCACTCCAGACGACAATTGAGCCCTTGTGTCAACCTTTGACACACAAAACAATCACCTATTGATAACCACCACCTTTTCAGTTCTTATCCCCAAATATATAGTTAACATTAATTCAGAAATCTAAAGACCAGTACATATCTATAAAAGCCCCACAGTCCTTAAAATGTCCAAATGGCATTAAAAGTTGCACGCTATTAATAGAGTCTCTTAACTTACTGTGGGCATGCTGTAGAAACCAAAACAAGTACTCAGTCTTTATTTAAAGAGGAAGAGGATCAGGCAAGTCAAGGGTTTCAGCAGCCTCCCCCTCATCCGACTATTGGCCATTCCGTCGGCACAACAAACAGCTCATCTCGAGGAACCCAGAGCTGACTCCATTCCACACCTGCCCAACCTGGGCATCTTGGTGGGTCCGTCCATTGGTCTTGGGCATGTCCAAACAAGCTGGGTCTCCACTGAACGATCTGAGGCAGCACCTTCACGAACAATGGGTCCTCTTATGACCTCTGCCTAGTGCAACAGCAACTCAGCTTCTCTCCATGACCCCTGCAATCCTGGGTGCTCACACGCAAACCCAGGATGCACTCGTCCACCAAGGTCTCTTCCTGACCGTCTCGGACCAGTGCCTAAGCCTCGGCATGCTCTTGCTGTGACCCCACTTCAAATTGTTAACACCGGAACCCATATAGGGACTCTCTGACACGGTATACCAAGGTTCTGCTTCACTGGCCTGCAGCATAGGAAGACTCGACGCAGCCCCTTCTTAACATAGCTTTTCTGTGTGCTGGACTCCTGAAGAAATTCTTCTCCAGAAGATCTTCACCACAGTGATGCTGGGTCTCTTACTTATAGCTGATTTTTCAGCCCCAGACTAAACCAGCCATCAATTGTCCCAAGTACAACAAAAGATTTCACTTCAGGTTCATGGTCTCTTGTTACTTACAGTCTGATTCTTCAGCCCAGGCCTGACCAGAACTCCACAGATTACCAGGTCCTGATGATCTCTGTTCCCCTTCTCGAACTAGAAAACTTCACATCAAGCCCAGGCCTGCCATCTTCTAACAACTTCCTCAGCATAAACTGCTCCAAGCTCCACAGCAACGATCTTAGGCATTCAATGATCTTCCCTAGCAAAGTTCCAAATGCTTCCACAATCCTCCCCAAAAGCACCAATGGTCAAGTCTGTCCAAACGGAGCAATACCCCACCTTCTGGTACACATTTCCTGTTCTATGTTTGTCTTTCCTATTGCTAGTGACAAAACACTCCTGACCAAGCACCGGAACTTGGGGAAGGGTTTATTCACTTACATCGTCTTGGGCAAGTTTCATTCACCGAAGGGAGCCTCAGAGATCAGAAAGATAGGCCAGGAACCTGGAGGCAGGAGCTGAAGCACAGGCCATGAGGGAATTGCTGTTCACTGTGCTTGCTCCTTCTCTGGCTCATGCCCAGCCTGCCTTCTTATACCTACACAACCACCTACCATGCTGGCACTACTCATTGTGGGCCTCCCCCGTCCACCACCACTGCTCGACCATCTCAAAGACAATATGGCCACGAGGCCAGTCCAAAGAACCAATTCCCCAATTGAGCTTCCTCTACAAATCCAGGTGTGTGTCAAGTTGACACAAAGCCAATGCCAGACACAGTGGGCGTTATGTGAATGATCCTACTATATAGTAGTGCTGGGTTAATCCTTGAGCGCTTGAATATCCTGGAAGCAGTTGTCTTTACAAGTAGTTTGGTGCCCCGGCATTTAGGTGCATGATATATATTCATGATTGTTGAGATTCTATCCATCGTTAATGTGTTCTTAATAAAGGTGTAGGTGGCCCATCTTTGTCTCTTTTTATTTCTTTTGGTTTGAAGTCTATTTTGTCTGATACTTGAGAATAAGGCAACAACCTGCTTTCTTTTCGGTACCATTTGCTTGGAATATTATTCTTCCATCCCTCCCTTTAAGCTTGGTTCCTGTCCCTTGGAAGTTGAGATGGTTTCTTTGAGTCAGATCAAGCCATATAGATGGATTTTGTTCTCTTTTATTTCATTAGTTTATTTATATTTATTGTATTTATTTTTTTTGTATGTGTATGAATTACTAGTCTGCATGAGGCTTTGTGCCACCCGTGTTCATGCGAATGCCGCAGAGGTCGAAGAAGCGGTCTCCGCAGTCTCTAATGCACCTTGATTGGGAGTTCAGCCCATTAATATTCTAAGGGTTTAATAATTGAAGAATGGATGTTGCTTCTTTCACCTTATTATCCATTTGACTTTCAGTCTCTGCATTCGACTCCTATGATCTAGTTTTTATTAGTTTCTTTCTAGATGCTAGTGAGGATAGTTGCTCTTCTCTTACTGCCCTTTAATGCTTCAAGTACTTTCTGGAGGTTGGTTTTTCCAGAAATGTATTCTTCAATCTTGTTATGTCATGGACAGATTGTTTCTCTCTCCTTTCAACTGTAATCGACATTTTTGCTGGGGTAAAAGTTAATTCTGGGTTGGCATCCATAGTCCATTTAACACTGGAAATGCTTTGCTCTCATGTTCTTCTTGCTTCATGGTTTGCGGAGCAGAAGTCAGTTTGTGATTCTTGGATGGTTTCCCTTTGTATCGTTGACTTTTTCTTCTTGTGCGCCTTCAGAATTTTTATCTTTGTTTTGGGCAACTAGCACTTTTGACTATGATCATGGCGTGGGGAGTTTTTTCTTTCTGATCTTGGCATTTGGAGTCACTAGTGCTTCTTGTATTTGTATGAGTTTTGTCTTTTTTAGTTTGGGGAAGTTTTCATCCTATTATTGTGTGAAGATATTGCTCAATCTATTCTCTTGAGATTCTTCTCCTTCCCTCTATTCCTATGATGTGGAGGTTTATCTTTTCATAGTTGTCCCATATTCCTGGTTGTTCCACTTTTGTGTATCTTTTAAATTTTTCATTAATCTTTTATTTGAGTTTTTTAGTTGCTGTGTATTATCTTCCAGATCTGATAATCTTTGCTTCAGCTCCTCCATTCTATTTCTGAGGCTTTTTCCTTTCCTTTTATTCTTGATTGATTGAGTGTTTTATTTCCTTTTTTCATTTCATCCTTTGATTTCTTTAATATATCCATTTCCTTTTTTGAGTTTCTCAATCTCTTCTTCGTGCTCCTTACTTCTGTTTGGTTTCCTTTTCAGTGTTTCTACTTCCTAAGGTGTTTGTTTTTTTCTCTCTCTAGTTTTTTCTGGAGTTTGTCAATCCCTTCCTTTAGTTCTATGAATTCTTCTTTATGTTCTTTAATTTCTCTGCATAGGTCTGCAATTATTCCTCTAAGGTCTGTTTCTGGGGTCACTTCCAAGGGGATCCCATTGTACCTATCTCCTACAGGGTTGGTAGAGCTTGGTGTGGAATTATCCTGCACCTTTCCCATGTTGTCCCTTCGTTGTGTCCCTGGCATGTGGATTTCTGTTTTGTGATTCAAATCACAAATGCCTTTTCAGTGTGTTGAAGGCTGAAAGCTTGTTTTGTTTTGCTTACCTCCTTCTTATACTTTTTTTTTCTTCCTCTCCCCCTCCTTATTTATGGAGTGTTGACTTGTGTAGGTTTTCAGGCTTTCACTTTTGTTTATAGATTGGATATTGGAAGTCTAAGTCACTCTTCCTTTCTTGTTCTGAGAGTTCTCCTAATCCAATCCACTGGATACTCTCTCTTCCTCAATTCCAATTGTTGGGGGGGAGGTGCCTGGCTTAGCCCACGCCACCAGCACCTGAATCAGGCACCAGAGTCAGACCCAACCTCAGGAACCCTTCAGGCTGCGAGGGGAGAAGGGCGACCCGCCGGGCTTAGGGCTCCAATCTAGCCCCCGCCAGCCACCAGGCCCTCTCCCACAGACCAGAAAATCAACTGTCCAGCACCACAAAAGTCTCTCTGTCCTAAGCTTTTACCTGCCTGGAGCCGTGTTGGGCTGCTCCAAGTGTTCCTATCAGGTCTGGAACCTGAGTCCAAACACACAACCCGACTGCGGCACCTGAGTCAGGCACCAGAGTCAGACCCTGCTTACTAATCTTAATGATTTATTTATAATGAATAAAATGGCAAAGAATCTTTATTGTTGTGCAGAATAAAAAGAAATTGGCGATTTTCTGATAGTTCTGTGGTTTTACACATAAATTTTCCAAAATAAAAAATGCCATACTACACAGTATTCTCTGATCTTCCTGATGGAAACAGTAAAATATGTGCCACTTTTTTTTTTTGGGTCTTTTTGAGACAGGGTCTCCCTGTAGGCCCAGCTGTCCTGGAACTAGCTCTGTAGACCGGGCTGGCCTTGAACTCACAAAGATCCTCCTGCCTCTGCCTCCCAAGTGCTAGGATTAAAGGCATGTGCCACGACGCCAGGCTATGCCACTTTTTTTTTTACTCTTTTCAGATATTGGATTCTACAAAAAATGTATGTGCGCATAAACATACGTATAACATTGGTTTCCCCTTAGTCTTTGGGGGAAGACACCCTCTAAGTCTCGTAGTGGGTACTTGAAACCCAGGATAATACCACATCCTATATATCCCCCTCTATATAGATATACCTTTGATAAAGTATAATTTATAACTTAGGCATACTGAGAGATTCATAACAATTATAACAGTTATACTGTAATAATGCTTCCAATATCGATATTGCACTTTGGTGCAATTAAGTTAAATACAAGTACTATAATATTATAACAGGTAATCTGATAACTGGATGATTAATGTAGGTGAGTAGTGTGTAGATAGATAGTATAAATGATTCATATCCCAAGTGGGATAGGGTGGGATGGTGTGAGATTTCATCTTTCAACTTGGAATTGGACTTAATTTAAAAATGCATGAATTGTTTATTTCCAAGAATTTTAGTTACTATTTTCAGTTAATTACAGGTAACCGAAACCATGGAACGTTAGGTCACAGAAAGTGAAACCTTGGGTAAGAGAGAACTACTGCAATGTGCAATTTTTAATGAGAATTTATAGTAACAAGCAATTTGGTTATCTTATCAGAATTTATGTGAAATATTACCTATAAAGAAATAAAGAAGAAAGAAACATTATTTAGTAATGTAATAAAACTGACAGAAACTGTTTGCTGTATGGATTGTTTTTGTGTCAAAGAAAAAATGAAAATAAAAAGTGCTTAAACCTAAAACAAAACAAAACAAAGCAATGGAATAAAACTGAAGATCCAAACCTGAGCTCATACAATTTCAGCCACCTCATATTTGACAAGGGGGCCAAGAAGACACAATGGAGGAAAGACAGTATCTTCAGCAAGTGGTGTTGGCAAAACTGGATCACCACTTGTAGAAGAATGAAATTAAACCCCTACCTCTCATCTTGTACAAAGGTCAACTCCAGATGGACCAAAGACCTCAACGTGAAACCCCAAACTCTGGAGGTGATAGAAGAGAAGCTTGGCAGCAGACTACAAGACATAGGTGTAGGAAAAGACTTCCTAAATCAGACAGCAGCTGCACAAGAAATAAGATCGACAATTGACAAATGGGACCTCATTAAACTCAAAAGCTTCTGTACATCAAAGGAAGCAATAAAGGAAGTGAGGAGAAGACCCACAGAGTGGGAGGAAACCTTCACAGCAGATACATCTGACAAAGCATTAATTTCCAGAGTATACAAGCTACTCAAAAAACAAAGAAGAAAGAAAACAAATGAATCACTCAAAAGATGGAGCAAAGATCTGAATAGAGACTTCACAGAGGAGGAATTAGAGATGGCTGAGAAACATCTTAAGAACTGTTCAACATCTCTGATAATTAAGGAAATGCAAATTAAAACCACTTTGAGATATCACCTTACTCCAATAAGACTGGCTAGGATCAGGAACACGAATGTTACCAAATGCTGGAGAGGTTGCGGGGAAAGGGGAACACTCATCCATTGCTGGTGGGAATGTAAACTNAAAAAAGTTCAACATCATTAATAATTAAGGAAATGCAAATAAATCCACTCTAAGATATCATCTCACTCCAATAAGACTGGCTAAGATCAAGAAAACAAAAGTCACCAAATGCTGGAGAGGTTGTGGGGAAAGGAGAACATTTATCCAATGCTAGTGGGAATGTAAACTCATACAACCACTGTGGAAAGCAGTGTGGAGAACACTTAAAAGATTCAAAATGAGCCTACCACCTGACCCAGCCATACCACTCCTGGGTATATACCCACAAGATGCATCCTACTGCAAAGATACATGCACATCTATGCTTATTGCAGCCCTCTTCACAATAGCAAAAAGCTGGAACCAACCCAAATGCCCCTCAACTGATGACTGGATAACAAAAATGTGGTACATGTACACAATGGAGTTCTATGCAGTGGCAAAGAAAGATGACATCGTGGACTTTGCAGGTAAATGGATGGAACTTGAAGCCATTATGCTTCAAGTGAAGTAACACAGCCACCCCCAAAACAAATGAGGAATGGTTTCTGTCATTTGTGAATGCTAGTACTACCCCCCCATTGAAAGGCAAGCTGAGCAACGTTATTTTTATATTTCTATCTGAAAGCAACTGTGATGTTATAATGTGAATCTCTTAATGAGCCCTAGAATTAACTTATCACTTACTTTCAGACAAGGTAATTAATGTATATGGGTGGAAGATATATTCATATTTTAGAGTAATACAAAATTAAAGGGAAAAATGTTAACTCTTAAATATACATATAGGAGCTAACATATAGTTTACTCTTGGAGGATGTAATTCTGGTACATATATGATGTTTATATAGGCACATTTTGGAGCAATACAATTGGGAGGGAACCACAACAACATAAGGACTGGGTCAAAGAACAGACTGATATAGTTAAATTCTGCCCAAAACAATAAACCTTTGCAGAGAAAAACTTTTAAAAGACTGAGAGAAAGATGCAGGACATGTATGGCAGAATGCATGATCTGGGGTGGGGTGGGAGGAAGGGAAAGGGGAATATGTCTAAATTGGACTGAAAATGATGTCTGAAATACACAAAACATCAATAAAAGTATTATATTAAAAAAAAAGACTGGGGCTGGAGAGATGGCTCAGCGGTTAAGAGCACTGACTGCTTTTGCAGAGGATCCCGAGTTCAATTCCCAGCACCCACATGGCGGTTAAGAACCATCTTTAACTCCACTTCCAGGGGAATCCGACACCCTCTTCTGATCTCTCTCCGTAGCATTACACGACAAGGGTGCACCTACTTACATGCAGACAGTACACTCATTCACATAAAAAAAACAAAGACTGTAGTAACATCACAAAGCTCTAACTTCTACCAACCAAAGGCTAAGAATGCCATCAGATTAGCATCTGAGGCCCATACTTGAGGTTTCTCTTTTGCTGTGATGCTTACTTAATGTTTCCACCAATGTAATTGAAAAGTGTCTTGATTTATGACTTTTCTTTGTTCTATTACTGTAAAAATGTCACAAAGTACTGGAAGATGGAATTTATGGTAACCTGAATCTGTGTTTCTGGGCCATGGTAATTCATATGTGGCTCCAGAATAAACTATTTCTTATCCTCTTTGAGATAACAGTTGTGCTTTGGATCAGTATTGGGTATGTACCTAACCAATATGGTATTGTTTTCAGATGTATTAAGCACAATCAATGCTCGAACCCCCATGATAAGGGATTACAATTTTTTTTTGTCTTTTTGAGACAGGGTCTCCCTGTAGCTCTGGCTGTCCTGGAACTTGCTATGTAGAGGGATTGCAATTTTTGCTTGAAGTAATTTTATGTGTCTTTAGAAGAATTATGAGAAGAAAAAATTTTCCTGTCGATGTATAAGAATCTACATATATACTAACACAACCTACTTTATTGATTAGGTTGTCTATCTGCCTCTGATAGATACATTTTTATTTCTCCTTTCCTTTCACTTTCTGTTTCCCACAGATGGTTGTTATATTATTTGCTGCAGGGTCATTGGTGTGGGTATAATTCTACTGAAATTTGGCTTTTAGAACTTGAAGTCCTCATGGTTTTTAGTTCCTGTGCTGATTCCCCCCCACTCTTCCTTTCCTTTCCTTTCCTTTCCTTTCCTTTCCTTTCCTTTCCTTTCCTTTCCTTTCCTTTCCTTTCCTTTCCTTTCCTTTCCTTTCCTTTCCTTTCCTTTCCTTTCCTTTCCTTTCCTTTCCTTTCCTTTCCTTTCTTTTTCTTTTTCTTTTTCTTTTTCTTTTTCTTTTTCTTTTTCTTTTTCTTTTTCTTTTTCTTTTTCTTTTTCTTTTTCTTTTTCTTTTTCTTTTTCCTTTTCTTTTTCTTTTTCTTTTTCTTTTTCTTTTTCTTTTCTTGAGACAGGGCCTCACTATGTAGCTCTGATTGGCATTACACCAGACCAGACTGGCCTTGAACTCATAGAGATCCAACCTGCCTCTGCTGGGATTAAAGGCGTGTGCCACACTCCAGGCTTTGTATCTTTCTTTGACTGATAGTACAATCATCATTCTTACCTTTGATTTTTTTAACTGATTTTTTTTACTTTTCCTTATTTTTAGCCTTTGTATACATTATTGTATTAAATTTTGAAATTTAAATGTTTTCTTTTTATAACTGAAATAGCCTGTTTACATTCAAGATGATTGATTTGTGACTCTCAGTATAATGTAACCAATTTCATGTTAAGCTTACAGTGTACTATGCTTACTTTTTCAAGGGTATTTTTGCTTTTACTATCAAATCTGCAATCTTGACCTTTTTGTATTTCTTTTTTATTTATCAACCTATTCTTACTCTAGTGATTATCTTTTTTTCTTTTTAAATTGCCCACATTTAAAAATTTATTTTTATTTTTTATTTCTGTATGTGTATGAATGTACTGTCTGCATGCAAGTGTCTGCACCCATGTCATGCAATGCCGCGGAGGTCAGAAGAGGGTGTCGGATGCCCCCGGAACCGGAGCTCTCCTGGAATTGGAGTTTCAGACGGTTCTCGGCCGCCATATGGGTGCTGGGGATCGAACCCGGGACCTCTGCAAGAGCGGTCGGCGCTCTTAACCGCTAGGCCATCTCTCCAGCCCCTTAAATTGCCCACATTTACAAAGTACAATATATCCTTTTCTTTTTCTAGATTCTGTTCACCTCCTGGTAAATTCCTCATGTTTGCCTGTTTTCTTGTGACTAGCAATATTTATTCCACCTTTTCTTCTCTCTCTCTCTCTCTCTCCTCTCTCTTTTGATCATTTAAAAATTAACAAAAGCTGTTTGGTCAAACTTTAGTTAAGCTTCTCAATCTTCTCATAAACCCATTTGTACATTTCTTTATAAGTTCCAGTTTTAGCAAGAACTCTGCTAAGGCAGCCTCATAAGAAATGTTTCTCCTCGTCCGTGTGATGTTGACTCGTCCTTCAGAAGGAGCTGCTAGTATGTCTTGTGCTGTTGCATCTGAAGCCCAGAGGGGGATACTTTGTAATGAATAGGAATTTATTGACTCAGTTCTGGGGTCAGGAAATCCAAGTACTGTTTAGAGCCTCTTGGCTGCATCACCACATGGCAGAGTATGGAAGGCCAAGATATAAGAGAGCCGACTACCCCATCAGGTCCTCTGTGCTGACGCCCACCTGTCTGATCAGGTTGGCATAATTCCAGCTCCTAACGCTTCTGTCTTCCCCATCTCCCAACACTTGAGTTGAGGATGGAGTTTCAACATGAGTCATAGAGCAGACAGAATCTTCCCATTTATAAAAGTTGGTTTCGTTGGAATCGCCTTTACTTACCCCTGATGTTACTTCCTAGTAATTTTCCATCAATGACGCCCTGCTCATGGGCTATAAACTCCCACTTCCCCATGTAGATTCAGAGTTGAGTGTAATCTTTTATTCCCTGCAGAATCCTGTCGCAGTGGTCACTAAAGCTATTAGGATGGTCCTGAATAAAATCTTCCTTACTGTGTTTTAATGGTATCAGTGAACAAGTTTTCCCTTAACAAAACTTACATTATTTCCTCTTTGTGTGAACTATAACAGTTATATATTATTCTTCAACCCTGATTGCCCTACTTATTTTAATCTTAAATTTATATTTGAATATAATTGTGCTTTACTGACCATTCTTTTCTGCTTTATTTCTTCAGTCATCCTTTGTCTCTCTTTTAATTTTCTGGAAATGAATTGTTCTATTGCTTTTCTGTTCCTTTAACAAATATATTGCAATATATTTCTGATAATACATATTTCTAAATGGTATTTTATGTCCCTAGAATACTTCTTTATCTTTATTATAAAAGTTTGATTATTTTATTTTTATGAATTGTGGTCAATTTATAAGATTGTGTATCCTTTAATGAAGTCTGTAGATTCAGAACTATATTTTCAAATTATTCTTACATGATATTGTTAATAACAAAGTCGTTAATTGTTTTGTTTTTCATAAACGACAAATATATGAGATGGATCTACTTAGCCTGCTTCATTTTTAACCTTGCTTTTTTTTTCTCTCTATTTTTTTTTTTTTTTTTNTTAAAAAATAATTTTTTTTAATTAATTTTATTTATTTCTGCTATGTGTTATGAAATGTACTGTCTGCATGAAAGTTGTGCACCCGTTGTGTGCAATGACGCGAGGTACAGAAGGCGGTATGGAATATCCCTGGATAGGGAGTTACTCCGGCTGGAACTGGATGTTTGGACGTTTCAGACTGCTCCGACATGTGGGTGCTGGGGATAGAAAGCCCGGGATGCCTCTGTGCAAGAGCGTCGGACATCCCACCATCTAGCCATCTATCCAGCCTTAAAAATATCTTGTGCTGTGTCTTTAGAGCACGAATCTCGGTTTTAGTTTAGGAAATGCCAAATTCTAACCCGTTATTTTGGGGAAACAAGCCTAGGATGGAAGAAAGAGTGAAAAAACCTTCGTGTAATGACTTGAAGTTGAGAATGTGGATACCACCTCACTCACACACAGACTGTAAAATGGCTCTGGCTCCGGTTAGAACCGGCACATATACAGTATCATGTGGCAAAGGTACAGTGAGGGTGGGCTCAAGACCCGGGTTCCACCCTTCTCCTCAGTAGCAAAGGCCAGGCTGGCTTTTACCACAAAGCTCCACAGCTGAACCCAGTGCCTTCTCTGCCAAATAAATCGGTCATTCCATTCCGCACCAGCCAAGATAGAAAAGCTAGTTCTATCCTCACCTGGGAAAGAGACAGCTTTCTTTTTTTTTTTTTTTTTTTTTTTTTTTTTTGAGACAGGGTCCAGTATATCCATGCTTCTCCTTTATGCCGATGTTATGGCGTTCTGTGAAGCCAGTGCTTACTTAGCTCACTCGAAGCGCTGCTGTTGTCGGCTGCGGCAGGATTTCAGTGTGGTGTGTTTTCAGACCCCACTCACTCATCCTCATTCCCAAACATTCAGCATCCGTGCACACTCCTCACTTCTGGGATTTTCAAAAGATTGGAGATTTCCAGTGGGGGTCTCTGGCTATCATCCCAAGGTACCAGATCAAGCTTGGTTCTTCAGTTGATCAATGTTTCTTATTTTGCTTTTGGTCTAAGATGGTCTTTTGGGGATTTGAAATTTATTTTTTTTAATACCATGATTATTTTATCTGTTTCTTTTTTTGAATTTGTATGCCTTTTCTTACCTTTAAAAATCAATTGTCATTCTGCATTGGTAAAGAAATGAGTAGACAATATGTCAGATTATATGACTTGATACATGCTCCTGAGTATTTAAGGAAATCAGAAAAGTAAAGATATTAATATATGATAAAAGGAGAGTGAGATACTAATATATGATAAAATAAGAGTGAGATATATGCAATAAAATAGAATAGACATTACCTTAGGAAGCAGCACAAGTTGGTGATGAACTTGGTAGGAATTCTCCATTTCCTGCTGTAGATACTGCCCGTCAATGTGACACATGTTGCTTGTGTGTGACTGCCCTTCTATGAATTTTCTCCATCAGTCACTTACCATTTTGATCTTACTAGTTGTTATCTGCCCCAATATGGTCTCCTTCTTCCTCTCTGTTTAGATAGATACTCCAATCGGGGGCTGCAGACCTTCTTTTACATTTCCACATAAAATATTTCCTGAACTTTCTGCAAGGTCACTTATTTAAAAATCAACTTGAGGGCTGGTGAGATGGCTCAGTAGGTAAAAGAAGTGCCTGCAACAAAAATCTGATGACCTAAATTCAATCCCAGGACAGAACCCACCACATAAAGGTGAAATGATGTTGTCTTTCTTTACTGCATAGAACTCCATTGTGTAGATGTACTACTGTTTCATTATCTATTCATCCATTGAGGGACAAGTGGGTTGCTTCCAGCTCTTCGCTACTGTGAAAAGAATAGCAATAAACATGGATGTGCATGTATCTCTGTTATAGGATGAGTCCTTTGGGTACACACCCAGGAGTTAGGTATGCTTGAGTCAAATGGTAGGTTCATTTTGAGTCTTTTAAGAGTTCTCTACACTGCTTTCCTTAGGGGAAAGTTTACATTCCTACCAGCAGTGAATGAGCATCCCCCTTACCCCACAACCTCTCCAACATTTGGTATCATTTGTTTTCTTGATCATAGGCAGTCTTACCAGGGTAAGAGGAAATCTTAAAGTGGTTTTAAGTTGCATATCCTTAATCACTAATGATGTTGAACAGTTTTAAAGATGTTTCTTAGCCTTCTTTACTTCTTCATTTGAGAAGTCTCTGTTCACATCTTTAGCCCATATTTTAATTGGGTTATTTGTTTTCTTGGTTCTTTGTTTTTTTGAGTAATTTATATACACTGGATGTTAAGCCTCTGTCAGGTGTGTCACTGGTGAAGAATTCCTCCCACTCTGTGGGTTTTCTCTTCACTTTGATTGTTTCTTTTGCTGTACAGAAGATTTTCAGTTTAATAAGGTCCCAGGTATTGGTTGTTGACCTTATTTCCTGTGAAAGTTCTGATTGATATAAAAAGTCTTTTCTTATACCTATATCTTGTAGGTTACTGCCAATGTTTTCTTCTAACATTTTCAGAATTTCAGATTTCACATTGAGGTCTTTGATCCATTTAGAGGTGACTTTTGTTCAAGGTGAAAGAGGGGCTTTGTTTCATTCTTCTACAAGTGGTGATCCAGTTTTACCAGCAGCATTTGCTGAAGATACTGCTTTTCCTCCATTGAATGTTCTTGGCCCCTTTGTCAAATACCAAGTGCCTGAAATTGCATGTATTCAAGTTTGGGTCTTCAGTTTTGTTCCATTGATCTTCAGGTCTATTTTTGTGCCAGTATCAAGCTGCTTTTATGATTATAGCTCTGTAACATGGTTTGAAATCTGGTATAGTAATCTCCCTGGCATTTCTTTTTTTGCTCAGGGTTGCTTTGACTATCTGGGGTCTTTTGTTTTCTCACATGAATTTTAGGATTTTTTTTTCTAATTCTGTGAGGAAAGTCATGGGAATTTTGATTGGGGTTGTCTTGAATCTACATATTACTTTGGGTGGGATGGTCATTTTTATTATATTCATCCAATCCACAAACATAGGAGGTCTTTCCATCTCCTGGTGTCTTCCTCAATCTCCTTCAAAGATTTAAAATTTTCATTGTAGAGACCTAAGATTGTTCTGAGATATTTAATTCTTTTTTTGTGAATGGGAAGGTTTCCATGAACTCCTTTTCCAATTGCTTGTTATTGGCATATAGTAAGGCTACTGTTTTTTCTAGATTAATTTTTTAACCTGCCACATTACTGAAGCTGTTAATCATTTCTAGAAGTTTTCTTGTGGAATTTTTGGCATCCTCATACCGCCTGCAAAAAGGGATAGTTAGACCTTCTTCTTTCCAATTAGTACTCCTTTAATTTCCTTCTCTTGTCTAATGGAGTTCTGTAGATTGGTAAAGAAAGAAGACATTATGAAATCTGCGGCCAAATGGATGGATTTAGAAGCTGTTATGCTAAGTTAAGTAACACAGTCTCAGAAAAACAAACAACATATGGTGTCCCTCATTTGTGGATCCTAACACCAAATCTTCATATGTAAGTCAAGGTGGGTAATTTGTTAGTAAAAGTAATACCACATTAACTGATATTACTGTAGATATATCTTGAAGTTTATGTCTTTATTTTCCTAGGTTCTAAGATTTATGACAAAGAATAAATCTTTTCCTTAAAAGTACATTAAAACATACATCAACTTGCTATGTAATTTAGGAATGTAAAGCTATATTTCTTTTTTACCTGCATGCAAGTTTATTATCAAAATGTGAATCCATAAATGTGTTTTGGAATTAATCTGTAGTTTATTTTCAGACTCTGTCATTTTGGTGTATGTGTGGAGTATATATATATATATATATATATAAGTAGTTACTGCATATTATTTTGAAAGTAATATAAAATTTAAAGGGAACACACCAAAACAAAGACTGTTTAAAGAACTGACCAATCAGGCAAACTCTGCATTGAAAAAAGTTCAAAAAAGGATCTGAGATAAAGATGCAAGACAGGACTTAACATATAGTAGGCAGAATGAAATGCCAATGTGAAGTTATGTGGGGAGACATGGATAGGGAATGGGTCTAAATTTGATTAAGAAATGTATGAAATGCATAAAAACTGAATAAAAGGGCTGGAGAGATGGCCTAGCGGTTAAGAGCACCGACTGCTCTTACAGAGGACCCGGGTTCGATCCCCAGCACCCACATGGCGGCCGAGAGCCATCTGAAACTCCAATTCCAGGAGAACTCCAGCTCCAGGGGAATCCGAGACCCTCTTCTGACCTCCGCGGCATTGCACGACACGGGTGCACAGACTTGCATGCAGGCAGTACATTCATACACATAAAAAAAAAAAAAATAAAAAAAATAAAAACTGAATAAAAATTAAGAAAAAAAGGTGAAAGGAACCAACTGCACAGAGTACTCCTCTGACTTCTATGTGCACACTGTAGTGTGCACGCACTTGGGCATGTACTCTGACCTCCACATGCACACTGTAGCATGCACGCACCTTTGCATGTACTCTCTCACTCTCTCATGAACACACAGAGGGATGTAGGAACCTTCTCTTGTACGAGCAGGTATAACACAGTCTTTCTAAGGGAAGAGGAGCAGTGGCTGCCTGCGGTCACTGCTGGGGAACTGACCCCTGATGCAGAGGTCAGTCAGTTACTTTTGTAACCCAACCTGAATGATTACTGTCCCTCTCAGGTCCTTAGCCTGGGAAGCAGAATGCTTTCTGTCTGGTTGTGCTATCCCACCTGCCCAGAAACTGCTGGCCGCTGGACAGGAATTTCAGGCTGATGGCTGATGGCTGATCTTCAGCCTACACCCACTCACAATCCACTCCACAGGTTGGTGACTTGATTAGTCTCTGTTCAACCCCACGTTGGCTTACCAGGTTAGCAATCTGATTGATTCTCTAACCCACTAGCCTCTGACACTCAGAATCCAGACCTGCTCAGGCCTGTATATGTGCAAAATAACAGATCCAGGAATTCGATGTGATGATGGTAATGGAGAATTCACTTTATTGCATGCTGCGAGTCACTTTTACAAGCAAAAACGATGTCGTCTCTCAGAGCCAATAACAGACCCCAGCCTCACACCCCTGTATGCTGCTGCCCACTTAGCATCTTCCTGGGCCAGGAGTTGCTCCTTCTTGGGGAGGGGTCAGAGGAACCCCATGACTTCCACATTGTGCCCTGAGGGATGTTAGCTGAAAACTAGCTCCTAATTCAAACAGGATCTTCCCACAGAGAGACATGCTATTAATAAATAAAATGGAACAGAAAATTTTTGAATTGGTTGGAAAATAATAAATGACAACATTGGAATAGAAAGAATTTTATCTTGAAAATAGTGGAATTCCATTATAATGAAAGAAGGTGCACATTAGTGACACACATGAGCATTGATACACTTTCAACTTTATCCGTGTACATAGGACCTCTGATTGCACTGACCTCTTGTTTGCCATAGACACCTTTCAGAGGAGACTTTGGTCCACTTTAGATATTCATTGTTATTACAGGAATCCTAATTAAAACTTCAACTCAATTTTCTTAAACATAAACTATAACTTTAGGTCTCTATCTTTTTCTTAACACCTGTGACCTGGCTGAGAATTCTTCCTCCCCTTACCCACAGGCTGTTTTAATCATCTGCTCCTTTAAGGCTCACTCAACTTCTGTCTACCCAATGACATTTTTCTTGGCTTTCCCAAACAGTGAGAAGCCCTTGCTCTTTTGATGTGGCTCATTGACTGGGGTACTTACACGTTTTCTGTTGTAAACATTGAAATTATTTCTGAGTACATCTGTGACATAGTTTACTGACTGAGACTAGCATTTGAATGGATAGACTAGGTAAATTATATTCTTCAGTGTGGCCTGGAATGTTATAATCACTCATATTTATCTGCCTTTGGCAAAGAGAATTGAGACTCCCAGGAGCAGGAATTACGTCATTATTATGTCTTCTCAATGCCATTGCAAATCAAAGAATTTAGGAGCGACATTATAAAACTAATTGAGTAGGCAGTCTTTGATATTGAAAAGTCAGGATTCCATGGCCTGAGTCCTGAATTAACATAGTTTGTATAAACAATTAAGATCTTTGAAGGAAGACATTTAAACACCCAGTCCTTATAACTCAAAACCAGAATTTGAACAGTTGAAGAAATTTATTTACAGTAAGCCTTGAGAATGATGTTGAACTATAAGAGCACTCTCCTACAGCTGTGCATTCAGCACTCCCAAGGATGGGAGAGGCATGTTTCAGAGTTCTCCCACACCAAGGGGGAAGTCAGCCTGGATGACCTCCCCAGTGCCTTCTGTCTGTGAGCCACACTACTTCCTCATTTAGGAAAGTAATTCTAGATGCTGCTCTACACCATCTCAGATTCCAAGGATTCTGTCTAAGAAGTTGGATTTCACATTTGCTTGTTTAATCAATAACATCAGAGTTTCTCAAAGCTTGGCCTTACATATATTTACTCTCTCACCAATTAAGAGAGAATGTAAGGCGGACAAAGAATCTAAAAATATCATGTTCCTAATTACCAAGGATGTTGGATACTATTTAAGGCATTTCTTAGTCATTTTTGTTTCTTCTTTTGAGAGCTCCATGTTCATTTTTATATGCTCATAGCTCATATTTAATTGGGCCATTTGATTTCATTGTTTCTTTGAGTTCTTTTATATTCTGGATTTAACTCCTCCATCAGATATATAGGTGGTGAAGATTTTCTCTTGCTCTGTGGACTTTCTCTTTACTCAGATGGTTATTTCCTTTGCTGTACAGACACTTTTTAGTTTAATGAGGTTACATTGATCAATTGTTGACCATAATTCCTGAGCAACTGATGACTGATTTAGAAACTCTTTTCCTGCACCTATATTGTGTAGGGTACTGCCTGTGTTTTCTTTTAATAGTTTCAGTGGTTCAGGTTTCATCTTACTCCAGTCAGAATGGCTAAGATCAAGAGAAAAAAAATGACACCAACTGGTGGGGAGGATCTGGGGAAAGGAGAAGCTTCATTCACTGCTGTTGGGATTGGAAACTGGTGCAACTACTATGGAAGTCAATGTGGAGAACTGTTAAAAAAACAAGAAATAAAGGTACCATATGACAGAAATATACCACCTCTTATCATACACCCCAAAGACTCGTCCTACAGTAGAGTTACTTGCACACCCATGGTTGTTGCTGATCTTTTCATACTAGCTAAGAAATGGAAACCACCTCAATGTCCCTCAACGGATGAATGGATAAGGAAAATGTGGTACATCTACACAATGGAATTCTACTCAGTGTCAAAGAAAAATGAAATCATGGAATTTTCAGGTAAATGGGTGGGACTAGAAGCTGTTATAGTAAATGAAGCAACACAGACTTGGAAAAAATAAATTGCACAGTACTCTTTCATTTGTGGCCCTTAACTCCAAATCTTTAGATGTGACCATGGGAAACATGTAGGTGAATGGGAAGAAGGAGTTTGAGAGAGAGTGAGAGTAGAGGGAAATGGGGGACAAAGAGGGGGCACTTTAACTGGGGAGGGAATAGGGAGGTCATACAGGGAAGGTAGAAGAGAGAAAAGTAGTGCTTAGATGGCATGAAAAAAACACAGGGAAATGTATTAAGTCAAAGTCCTTCTGAAAAAATACACATATAATAAATATATGAGTGCATGTGTAGGGCTGAAGGCTATATGAAGAAAACTGCAGCCCCAGACAGAGAAAAGCTTCCTTTGAGTTGTTAGTCAGGTAGTTGTAGAGATTCTCAAAATAACACAAGCCGTTGCCACAGTTCTTGATTGTCCTGCAGAACTTGAAGGTAAGACCCTATTGCTGATGACTTGGGACCCAGGACTTGGAGAAATCTAGCTGGAACTGACCTGAAGCCTCTTCCCTGAAGACCAGCTCTCATACTTTCAGAGGATGTTATGCAATCTGCCAAGGGAGAAAACAATGAATGGTCCTACCCACATGTAAAGCCTAACAAACACAGCATTGTCTGGCCTAGCAAACTAACTCTATTGGAGTAGGAATGACATTTTTATTTTGGGGGTAATCAATAGCTATCTAATTGGACTTAAGGCTTGCTCAACTGGAGGGAACTCATGTAAAGAAAGCCAAATAGATCTAGGTTGCAATCTACTGTTTTCACATCCCTAGACCAACATACATATACAGACAATTGTACTTCTCATCAAAGAAGCTTGTTTTTGCAAAAGATGGAGACTATTACAGAGTTCCACAACTGGTCAAATGCAGAGAATAAATGTCTGTCAGATGCTCAGCCCCAAGTGACACATCTACAATGCAACCTCTACACCTAAGACTCAGAGAATATAGCCGAATAGGGATCAGAAAGACTATTACTGCAACTCTCAACTCTTACCAGCAAAGTTTCCTCATGCAACAGATAATGATTAACCCAGAAAGTCACAACTGGCCAAAGTGCAAAAGAATGAGAGACAGCAAAGTGCTTGTCTCTGGGTAGGACACCTGTATTAGTCACTTTTCTGTTGCTGTGATAAAACACCATGACCAAGACAACTTATAAAAGGAAGAGTTTATTTGAGCTTACGACTGATGGTTCTAAGGAATCAGAGTCCACTGTGGCAGGAGGCTTGGTGGCCAGGGCTGGAGCAGAAAGCCTAGGTTCACATCTCACAATGAGCACAGGAAGCAGAGAGAGAGAGACTGGAGACTGCAAGTCTTATTAAACTCACTAAGCCCGCCCCCAGTGATGTACTTCCTCCAGCATGGCCACACCTTCTAAGACCTCCCAGAACAGTGCCACCAACTGGGGACAAAATGTCTGAATACTTAAAGCCTAAGGGGGACACTCTCATTCAAACCACCACAACACCTTTGTAAACTCTCTGCCACCCAGGGATCACAGGGACCATTGTGGAAGAAGGGGCAGAAGACTGTAAGAGCCAGGGGTGGTGGTGGACTACAAGGAAACAGAGTTTCCCATGTGGATGTGAAGTTGCTCATACGGCCTTGTGTCATCTGAAATATATTTGTCTGGTGGTCCTTTAAATGCTCATTATGCATGTGCCACATTCCACTAGATGTTCTTACTCCCTGGACTAGGGCTCACAGCTTTGCAATACTGCAAGTCTCGGCATGGTCCTGACTAGTGAGCTGACAATCCTAGTTTGAGCTCTAGCAGGGAGGGGGGAGGGAATGGTGGGAAGTGTCCCAGATAAAAAGGAAATGGACTTGCAGTCAGGGAGAAAAGACTCCATTTTAATGTTGTAACTCAAGGCTTTTTGTACAGATCCTTGCATGGGCTGGGACACACACAGAATTGGGGGCTGGGGCAGGCAATTGGGACAAGCGGGACCCCAGGCCATTTGTTCCAGATCAAAGCATTGCCCAAAGGGATCAAAGACAGTGGGGTGCCCAGGCCTCACAGGTTTGGCAGGATGTCAGCAGGGGTCGAGGCTTGGAGGCTGCTTGCTGACTCTTTTAAAGTGCTTCTGCCAAAAGAATGCCTACAACCTTGCAGCAATGGCGACAGCATGCACAAGACCTATGCCAGTTCAAATCAGACAAAACCCCAGCAAAGAAGTGGGGAAATGGGTAAGAAATCCCAACCTTGGCTGAGAAACTATTGGCAGCCAATGACTATTGGGAGACGGAGCTGGCTTTCTTCAAGGAAGTGATGCTGGATAGGACGGCCAGGCTCTGGTGGATGGACTGGCATGGAGGGAAATTTGGGGACACACACTTGGCACAGTAGGTATTAAAATATATGACAGAATGCATGAAGTCAAATGGGGAGCCTATGGGGGTGCAGATAAGTGAGGGGGTCTAAATACAATCAAGATGTGTTGTATAAACATACAGTTTATTTCCAGACATCATAATCTAGGTATAGGTGTGTCATATATACATATATGTATATTTTGGAGCAATAAAAACTGGAGGGAACAGCAACAACAACAACAAAAGGACTGGGTCAAAGAACAGACTGAAACAGTAAATTTCTGCCCCAAACAATAAACCTCTGCATAGAAAAACTTCAAAAAGACTGAGAAAAATGTGCAAGACATATATGGTAGAATGCATGAACTCAGGTGGGGTGGGGGGCATGGAAAGGGGACTGAATCTAAATTGGATTGAGACACATTATATGAAATGCACAAAACTTCCATAAAAAAGAAAAAAGTTAATTTAAAATATTTTTTAAAAGAATATAAGAATCATTCTCACCAGTACAGACCTTTCCCATCTCAACATTCTTCCTTACAATGCTAACAAGCTTATGAAAACAACAATTTGGTCTACTCTACCTAGGAAGTTAATGTGCTGGATAGCTTTAGTGTCAACTTGATACATCTGGGTTGAGGGAGCCACAAATTGGAAAATCGTCTCCATTGGACTGGCCTGTGGCCATGTCTGTGGGGTATTTTCTTGATTGTTGATTGATGTGGGAGGTCCCAGCCCACTGTGGGCAATGCCATCCCTGGGCAGGTTGTTGTGTATTGTATAAAAAGGCAGGCTGAGCATGGGCCTGGGGAGGAAGCCAGTGAGTAGCATTCCTTCATGGCCTGTCCTTCAGTTCCTTTCTAGGTTCCCGCCCTGAGTCACTACCTTGGGCTTCCTAAATGTGACCTGGGAGACATAAGATGAATATCTCCCCCCTGCCCCACAAGTTGGTACTGGTCACAGCAATTGGTTGGTTTGGTCACAGCAATTGAAGGCAAACTAGAACAGTTAGTATGAATCATAGATTCAGATTCCTGAGGATGTTGCTCAGAACTTATCTCAATAACTAGGATGTGGAAAAACAACAGCAAAGAAAGGATTTCATAAAATGAAGGGAAAATACTTCATAAAATATTCTTTAGCTAGAATCTGTTAGACCTTAGGATTAGGAGATTGTCTTTGAAACAGCTTCCCCAGTAATCTTTATTTTATGTTGGTCTATTAGGTTGAGCTGTTTCTGTGTGATATGCAATAATGGGGCATTTGTCTATCCCTAACTAAATTTCCAAAATCCCGATATGAAATTTATCAATTCAGAAAAAGAGAGCAGGAGAGAAACGTTTGTGTGCCATGTGTCTTGTTTGTAAAGAGGAGAGGTGAAGAGGTGGGAAGAACTACAGGAGAATCTCTCAAGAGAAAATTCAAATGACTTGTGCTCTGATATAGTAATAAAGGCCTAGGTGTGTGCTTTTAGGAAGGAGATAATTGCTTCAGTTCCTTACAAAGTTTTCAGAGTGAGGAAATAATTGGTCCCTTGTGAGTCAGCAAAAGGAAACTTTTCAGTTGTGGAAAAACATTTTTCTGTTCTAGACATGCTGGGTACTTTGTTGAAAATTATAGGATTCATTGTTTTTCATGGGTGAACAATATTACATTAAACCTATATATAATATTTCATGATCTATCAATGATAGGCGTCTAGTTTGATTCACATCATAGCTATTGTGAATAGTGCAGCCATACACAATAGTGTTCAGGTATTTTTTTGGTGTGCAGATTCACTTTTCTTTGGATTTATAAAATCCCAAAGTAGTGTAGTTGGGTAACACAGTAGTTCTGTTAATAGTTTTTCAGGTAATTCCATACTTTTCTGTATATTTATGATACTAATTTGTATTTCCATCATTCTGTATGAAAGTTGTCTTTCTTTTACATCTTTGCCAGCATTTCTTCTGTTTTTTTTTTTTTTTTTTTTTTTTTTTTTTTTTTTTTTTTTTTTGTGGGTGAAGGTCTTTCTGCTAATAGTCATTTTAACTAGGCTAAGATGATACCTTGTGGTTTGCATTTTCATTTTCCTTTTGGCTAATGATGTTGAACATTATTTCATAAATTTGTTGGCCATTTATATACATATATATATCTATATATCTATATTATGTGTGTGTGTGTGTGTGTGTGTGTGTGTGTGTGTGGTGTTGGCCAGAGGTCAGTGTCAGCTGTCTCTTTCACTCTCCACCTTATTTTTTGAGACAGAGTCTCTCAGTATATCTGAGCTAACCACTAACCAGAAGGACCCAGAGAGTGTCCTGTCTCCCTCCTCAGAGCTGGAGTCACAGGCATGGTGTTATACCTGGCCTTTCTGAAAAACAAACAAACAAACAAACAAACAAACAAACAAACACCCAAAACAACGGTGCCAGGGCTCAAACTCCAGTCTTCATTCTTGCAGCAATCACTTTACTGAGCTGTCTTTTCAGATCCATTCTTACACCTTCTTTTCAGAATCGTCTATCTATGTAATGTACTCATTTTAAAAATGAGTTTTGGCAGCAAAATGAGTGAATGAAACAGAGCAGATTATGTTAAATAAAACAAGTTAGAGACAAAACAGCAGGTACAGTGTGTTCTTTCTCATATGTAACTGCTTTAAAAAGTGAGCTGAATGCAGCATAGTGCTTCCTAGAAGCTGGAAAAGGGGGAGGGTGGGGGTGGGAATAAAGCAGGTTGGAGAAAGTGCACCCAAACACGTAAAGAGTACATTATGATATTCTACAGCATACTGGGATTATTATAGTTCATGACAACCCAGTCCTGAATAACTAGAGGAAAGATGCTCAAAGGCTCCAATCTCAAAGCAACAACAAAGAGTTGATCCACACCATACTATAGATGTATAGAAACATCACAGTGTAATTTACAAATATGTCTAAATATTATGTAAAAACAAAAATGAAGATAGTTAAAATGGTCACTACTATAATTTGAACATTACATGTACGTGGGCACTGGTTTCACATTGTCACCCATAAATACCTGCGATTTAAATAAGAGTTAATTAGCCAGGCGTGGTGGTGCATGCCTGTAATCCCAGCACTAGGGAAGTAGAGGCAGGCAGATCTCTTTGAGTTTGAGGCCAGCCTGGTCTACATAGTGAGTTTCAGGCCAGCTGGGGCTACAGGGAGACCTTGTCTTGAAAAAGACTAAAGGGACTGGAGAGATGGCCTAGCGGTTAAGAGCACCGACGCTCTTGCAGAGGACCCGGGTTCGATCCCCAGTACCCACATGGCGGCTAAGAACCGTCTGTAACTCCAATTCCAGGAGAACTCCAGTTCCAGGGGAATCCGACACCCTCTTCTGACCTCCGCGGCATTGCACGACACGGGTGCACAGACCTACATGCAGACAGTACATTCATACACATAAAAAAAAAAAAAAAAAGAAAAAGAAAAAGACTAAAAAAAAAAAAAAGAGTTAATTAGAGAGATACTCTCCAATATTTGCATATTTTCTAAGATACTGAAATCTCTATTTTTTCTCCAACGGCATTTAAGAAAGATAATGAAAAAATTTGACAGCTATTAGTTCATTAGAAATTGCTATCTGCAGGTTATACACATGTGACATTTTCATGTGTGTGTATGCACACAAGTGCACACCCGAAAACTCACAAGTGCTTTGACCTTCCACCTCTAAGCCCAGCACCAGCACCCTTGGGTCACCAGGTAGCCCTGTGTGTGGTTGGTATCTATGTGGCAAATCACCAGGGATCTTTCTTCACAGGCTAGACTGTCAGTGTTATTTACTTGTTGTCATTTCTTGCAACTGAATATGGAGATCATGGAAAATTTGGCCAGAGAAAAGTCCCTGAATGTGCAATAATGAAAAATTAATTCAAAGTCAAATGTGCAACGACCCTTGGGGTTCTGTCAGGGCTTGCTGGGCTGTGCTCTGCAATTCACTGTGGCTTCGGTTGCAACTATGACCCTGACTTAAAAAATTATTTTATTGTTTTTATTTTATGTGTATGAGTGTATTGTCTGCATGTGTATTTCTGCACCCATGTTGTGCAATGCCCATGAAGGCCAGAAGAAGGCATTGGATCCCCCTGGAAATGGAGTTATGGATGGTTGTTAGCCACCATGTGGGAGCTGACAATCAAACCTGGGTCCTCTGCAATAGCAGCCAGTGCTCTTAACTACTGAGCCATTTCTTTCTTTTTTCTTTTTTTTTAAGGAATCCTTAGGATTGGCAATGATGTAATCCCTTCCTTTATTAAATTCAGTCTTGATGACAATTTGCATGATGGTATCCATTTTTAATGCTTTTATGCATACATTTTTTTCATGTACTATGCAATGACACTTAACTAAATGTGAGTTTTGGGTGGCAGTTGCATCATCTTCTGTTAATTACAAGTGTCTCTCATTCATCAGGGCACCATCAAAAACTATACTACATATATAGTAAATATATGATATTTGACAAGAAACAAAGACTTTCACATATTTGTTATTGCCCTGTATAAACATTTTGATTTAGTTGTTTCTTTTATTTTTTTATAAGCCGTCCTTTTAAAATTTCTTTTCTGTTCTTTATTTTTAACAATAAGTAAAATTTATGAGTACAAGCATCCTTCATGTAAAACCAATTTGCAAGCAGTTGTGCCCAAATCCACACAGCCCAAGGGTCCCACCATCCAGCTGGGGGGGGGGGCTTGTATGTTCAATCAAGTTGATCAGATGAGTGTCCAGACTATATTGCTGTAGTTTCACCATTCACCCCAATCGCAGCCCTTACATTCTACCATGCCCCCTCTTCCACAGATTGTTCCCTAGAAAAGGGGCTGAGCCATTTCTTAAGCCCCGACTTGACTTTTTTTTTTCAAAGCCAATTTTTTAATTGAAGTTTTGTGCATTTCATACAACATTTCTCAATCAAATTTAGACCCATTCCCCCTTCCTTGACCCCCACCTCACCAGAGCTCGTGCATCGTGCATTCTGCCATACATGTCTTTCATCTTTTTCTAAGTTTACTGTTTCAATTAGTTCTTTGACCCAGTCTTTTTGTCGATGCTGTTCCTTCCAATTTGTATCATTCCAAAATATGCATATATGCATGTCACACATATATCAAGATTATGATGTCTTAGGGTTTTTTAATTTTTTATTTTTTCTCTTTTATTTGTTTATTTTAAGGGATTCTACAATATAATAGCACAGTTGTTTTCAGATAACATTGACGTTACTCAGTTTGCTGTACAATTAGGTAATTGGTGCATTTTTTTGAAGTGAGCCAAATTATTAAGCATAAGCAATGAATGTAAGTAACATTCATGTAAAACAATTTTCAAGAATCTATGTCCAAATTTTGAACAACCCAAGGTTCCCATAGTCCAGTTGGAGAAGCTTGTATGCACAAGCATGTTGATCAAATAGGAGTCCAGTCTATATTGCTGTAGTCTCACGATTCACCACAATCTCTCCGCAGCCCTTACACTCTACCATGCCTCCTCTTCTGCAAGTTTTTCCCTAGGCATTGGGAAAGGGGCACAAGTGGGTGAGAAGTAAAACCGTCTATTTTCTCTGCAGATGTCATTTTGCACTCTAGTCTGTTCAGGTTGTTCCCCTTCATGGGTTGACAGCTTATCCAGTGATACCTTTTTAATCCTACTAACAAAGCAAAAGCAATTGGATGTACAGGCATTTAAGCAGTACTAATTATTATGGCAAGCTAAGCTGTGAGCATAGACACAGAGGCTTGGATGGTATGCTAATCCACAAACTGTGGTTTCTCTATAAAGGGTGACAAGTTCTTATTGTGGCTTATAACATCTCCTAACCACTGGAGGACATAAGTTTGTGGCATCCGCTGTGAGTTATTCCTCCAAGGAGAGAGCTAATAGCCAATTAGATTTGGGATATATATAGACACATGGCTGCCACTGTTGCCCAGTATCTCCAGGCAGTTGAGGTATAGCTGATACTGATGGAGGAGTCTTGCTTGTTTCAAGGAGACCAATATTTTGCTGTATTGCTTTAGTGGCCTTTGATAACGCTCTCTGGCATTTCAGAGGCCAGTTGTACATTAGCAAGTGACGTCTCAAAACATTTTTTCATGCTCACATCAGGTCTTTGACAACAGGGACTTATCACTTTTCTCCTTGCATATATCCCACTTATAGGCAAAAGGCCTTTATAATTTTGGGGGGGGCTTGAATCCCCTAGCCAACATCTCCTAGGCAGAATAATTCATTGCTGATATCAGAACTTTCCTGTACTAATATATTTAGTTTAATTACACAGCTTATAAACACTTTATTATTGAATTTGGCTCTAGATGGAGAATTATCTTTTCACAGTTCCTATGCCTATCAGTCAATTAAAAAAGGGTTGTAATACCTGTTTTATAAGAAATTACCACTATAACAGTTGGCTCTAGTTTACAGTTAGGGAATGACTTCAGTACCATCATGTTTTTCTTTTTCCTATAAAGGGGAGAGGTAAGAAGGTTTCTCAGCATCTGGAAGGTAAACTTCATTACGGCCCATTACAAACAGTTAACCCCAGTAGAATTCAGAGAGATGCTCAGTGTCTGTGACTCAGGCAGTCTGAGGTTCCTCTTTCTTTAATGTTCAGATGGGTCAGCCTCTCTGCTGGCATTTCCCAGTCCATCCTGCACAGCCAAAAGTTGTACGTTTTCAGGCATTTAGATTGGTGTTTTTACCTGTGGGAACATACAAATCTCCTCCCATTGTTAGTTTCAAGATCTCAAAATTGAAAATTTATCAAAAGGTTTGGAACACAGAGTTTTCCATTTGTATCCCAGAAGGGATACTACCCCACCTCCTACCTCTCTCTTTGTTTTTTAGATTTTTATGTTTTGACCTATAGATGCCTAAGTTGTATTACACATACCCATAAACAGGAGCCAAGGCACAAGTTTTCATTAAATTTAACCCAACTGTTTCTCACGGACTGTATGCTACTTATTTGGGAAGTAAATTTAAACTTAATTCCTTTAAATTGTCCTACAAGTAAAAGAAAGTGTTACAATGTGATATTGTATAACTCAGAAAAATATATAGAGACCATTTGTTTATCTTAACCCCAAAGTTATTGTTGGATGTTCAATACAAATTATAAATAAAACAATTAACATTTTATATTCCCAATTAGTTCAAATGTATTATCTTTTTCATCAAAACCAAATGTATTACCATTTTCATCAAAACCGTTCTCTTTTTCTTCAGTGTGGGCCCTGGGGATCAAACTCAGGTCAGCACCCTTGGCAGCAGGTACCTTTACCTACTGAACTGTCTTGCTGGCCTCTTTAAAATTTGAAATACATTTATTTGCTTTTTTCTGTGTATTTATGTACACATACATGCTACAGTATGTGTGTGATGGTCTGATGACAATTTGTGGAAGTCAGTTCTCTCCTTCTACCCTGTGGGTTCCAGGGATGGACTCAGGTTGTCAGGTTTGGTGGCAAGTGCCCTTTCCCATGATTCCGTGAAATTGTGGGTGTGGCTCTTTCATATTTCAATGAAAGTTAGTAGGTGATTTCAGAGGCTTGACCAGATGTTGTTTTGATAAATAATGAATATTATCTTTTGAAAGTGACTATTTCTTAAAATATTATTACTGGTTTAATGTTTTTCAAGTGTTTGGAATTATTGTGTCTTTAGGGACTCACATTTGTTTTTTACTTCTTATGTGTATGAGTGTACTGTCTACATGTAGGTAGGTGCACCCGTGTCATGCAATGCTGCGGAGGTCAGAAGAGGGCGTTGGATTCCCCTGGAGCTGGAGTTAAAGACTGTTCTTAGCCACCATGTGGGTGCTGGGAATCGAACCCAGGTCCTCCGCAAGAGCAGTCAGTGCTCTTAACCCCTGAGCCATCTCTCTAGCCCCTGGACTCACATTTTTTAATGTGCTCTTTTTTGTAGTAACATCAGGTATATTTACTGAAACAAAAAAGTTACTCAGTTTGCCTTACAAATAAGCATTTAGTACTGGGATCCACAAATGAGGGACACCATATGTTGTTTGCTTTTTATGGGACTGTGTTACTTCACTTAGCATAATGTCTTCTAGTTCCATGCATTTACCTGTAAAGTTCATGATGTCATCTTTCTTTACTGCTGCATAGAACTCCACTGTATAGATGTACCACATTTTCTTTATCTACTCATCAGTTGAGGGACACTTGGGTTGCTTCCAGTGCAAACGCATGCAATAGCTATGGAAACCAGTGTGGAGAACACTTAAAAGACTCAAAATAACCTTACCACCTGACCCAGTCATACCACTTCTGGGTATCTACCACCTCACCCAGTCATACCACTTCTGGGTATCTACCACCTGACCCAGTCATACCACTTCTGGGTATCTACCACCTCACCCAGTCATACCACTTCTGGGTATCTACCCACAAGGCTCATGCTGTCCCAGAAATGCATGCACAACCATGTTTATTGCAGCTCTCTTCACAATAGTGGAATTATAGTTTTTGAGGCATAACTTCTTTCATTTTTGGCCAGTAGGAATCTTCTCCAATTGGCTCCTTAAGCCTTTCCCCTTCTGGCCTAACTAATCTTTGCTACTTGAGGGGACAAGATGTTCCAAAGTCAGCCATCTCTCCAAGAAACTTTGGTTTCTCATATCAATAGATACATTGCAGAATCTAGGTTGAGGGATTCTCAGTGTTGCTAGGGTATCTCATTAACAAAATCAGAAGAAGAATCATAAAACATCCATTTCTACATGTAGAATTCAAGATTCTAGAGACTTCACTAAATTATTCTGTGTCAATAATCATTAATCTGATTTACTTCTTGCTAGATAAACAGTCCTAAATTTTAGTGCTATTGGCATCAATATGCTTCTGAAAATGCTATTAAACACTTTACATATATGTTCCACATTCTTTTTTCTTAATCCTTGGCCTATATTTAGCCATCAGAGTATGTATCTGGTATTATACTACTGTTAAGTCTTTTGAGGGGCAAGAACTTTTTAGGACAATATGTACAAACTGTATATCACAGCACATATCAATAGTCTAATACTCAGGAGGCTTGGATAGGAGGATCATAAGTTAGAGGTCAGCCTGGGCTACACAGTGAGTTCCATACCAGTGTGGGCTATACAGTGAAACAAGGTTTCAAAACAACAATAACAACAGCAAACAACAAAAAATCAATTACCACCACCACCACCACCACTACCACCACCACCACCAGCAAAATAACAAAAAATTGTCACAAAGAACAAAAACCAAACAACCTGCCCCCATATATAAAAAAATGGGATTAATAGAAGAAAAGTTTAAATTTACAGCAGTTAATATTTCTGCACAATACAATATTTTATTTAAAACTGAGAAATACTAACCAAAGCAGATTGATTAGAGTTATCTGCAACATACATAAGATAGGACTAAGAACCATGAAAAGAACATTCCCCTATCTACAAAACTAGCCAAGGCCTTAGGACAAGAAAAATCCATTTCCTTTTTTTTTTTTTTTCCTTTCAATTTTATCTACTAAGTTTTACAGGCACTTTACAAACTGTCTAAACTCACTAAAGATATCTGCTGTCACAACGAGCTGTTTCCATAAGCAAGCAAAGCTTTCTTGATGATTACAAGCAGGATGATACTCTTGTGAGTGAGGTCCGTTATTAAGAAACAAAACTCGAGGCGATGCAATGTGCCTCACACTAGTGTCTCCCCACCACTGCTCGGAGTCCCATTCCAATCAGAACATCCCCGAGGGAACCCTCCCAGATAAGCTTCATCCAAATATACCTAATTTGAATCTAAACTAGTTTTAGTTTTTTCTTACAAAATTTAGCAATTAAAACTTTCTCTTCTTTGTTTTTTTCTTACTAAGCAATATGTTCTGAAAGTTTTTTTTTTGAATGACAGAAACATTCTCAATCTTCTTATGATCTTGTAATATTGCAGCAAATGGAAGTCCCATGATTATATCAGCGCATTATGATGTCCATCTGCGTTAACATCCAACTTGTATAATTATTCGTGTAGTGAAGCAGAAGTAAACTTGAAACATCTGTCATAAAATGCATAAATAATGTGGATAGTGGATGTGACAGGAACAGGACCTGGACTAGGACAACACGGAAATAGGACCTTGCCTTAGGGGAAGTCAGTGTAGGGCTCAATGGCAGGCAGTTTGGCAAACTTGGTTGTGATGAAAAGAGGGGAGGTCAAGGGATGCAGAAACAAATTTGGAAGCCACAGGGAGAGACAGGAAATAGAATCAGGGAAGACCTAGGCAGAGTAAGGAGTGGACGGGGAAACCAGGAAATGGAATCAGGGAAGACCTGGGCGGAGTAAGGAGTGGACTGGGAAAGCAGGAAATGGAATCAGGGAAGACCTGGGCGGAGTAAGGAGTGGACGGGGAAAGCAGGAAATGGAATCAGGGAAGACCTGGGCAGAGTAAGGAGTGGACTGGGAAAGCAGGAAATGGAATCAGGGAAGACCTGGGCGGAGTAAGGAGTGGACTGGGAAAGCAGGAAATGGAATCAGGGAAGACCTGGGCGGAGTAAGGAGTGGA
>VZQC01010953.1:851688-907685 GCA_009823505.1 Rhizomys pruinosus | reverse complement strand
CAGCCCCAGCTGACCAGAACCCACAGATTACACAGTCCTGATGATCTCTGCTCCCCTTTGAAACTAGAAACTTCACAAGCCAGGCCTCCATCTTCTACAACTCCTTCAGCAAAACTGCTCCAAGCTCCACAGCAACAATCTTTAGGCATTCAATGATCTTCCCAGCCCAAAGTTCCAAACGCCTCCACAATCCTTCCCCAAAACACCAAGGTCAGGTCTGTCACAGCAATACCCCACTCTTCTGGTACCAATTTCTGTTCTAGTTTGTCTTCCATTGCTGTGACAAAACACTCTGACTGACACCAACTTGGGGAGGAAAGGGTTTATTCAGCTCACATCTCCTGGGTCACAGTTCATCACTCAGGGAGCCCAAGGCAGGAACTCAGGGCAGGAACCTGGAGGCAGGAGCTGAAGCACAGGCCATGGAGGAATGCTGTTCACTGACTTGCTCCCCTAGCCCATGCCCAGCCTGCCTTCTTATACGGTACACAACAAGCTGCCCAGGGTGGCACCACCCATAGTGGGCTGGGTCCTCCCACATTGCTCAACAATCAAGACTACTTCACAGATGTGCCCACAGGCCAGTCCAATGGAGCCAATTCCCCAATTGAGGCTCCCTCAACCCAGGTGTGTCAAGTTGACACTAAAGCTATCCAGCACACCTATATATCCAAGAAATACACTCATACACATAAAATAAGTAAATAAATATTAAAATTATTTTGTTAAATACATTATAATTGCAGGTATCTATATAAGCATATTGAGCCATTAAAAAATAACAAACAAAAATTGAGATTATAGCTTAGTGATACTGCACTTTTCCAACATGTGCATGGCCCTGGATTCAATTCTAAACATCATCAAAATTACAACAAAAATAATAACAATAAAGTTATCTTCTATATAGGTGATACTAAGCTACAAATTGGAGTTTCTTAGATTATTGAAATTCCCCTGTAGATGACAAACCATTTGATTGGGAGAATAATGATCACAGAATGATTTTCAGATTGCTCAAGTCCACCGTGGAGGTGGTCCTCAAGAGAATGCCTGTTAGCTTCTGCAGCACACAGACTAAAATTGGAACAATATGGGGAAGACTAGAAGACAGTGCTGGGGGCTGGAGAGATAGCCTAGTGGTTAAGAGCACCGACTGCTCTTGCAGAGGACCCGGGTTCGATACCCAGCACCCACATGGCAGCTGAGAACTGTCTGTAACTCCAATTCCAGGAGAACTCCAGTTCCAGTGGAATCCAAGACCCTCTTCTGACCTCTGCCGCATTGCACCACACGGGTGCACAAACCTACATGCAGACAGTACATTCATACACATACAAAAATAAATAAAATTAAAAATAAATTTAAAAAGACAGTGCTAATACTTGAGAAGCTGACATGAACGTTTCACACCATCTCTGAAGGCCTCTATGAATTTGTCATTCCGAAGAGTGAAGATGAAAGGGTTCAGAAAGGGAGTCACCACCAACACCAGCAGGGATGCTACCCTGTTGTACTCGGCTGCCTGCGTCTGTTTGGGTTTCACGTAGAGGAAGAAGCAGCTGCCGTAGCCAATGACAATATAGGTGAAGTGAGAGGCACAGGTGGAGAAGGCTTTCCTCCTGCCAGAGGCTGAGGGGATCTTAAGGATGGTGGAGATGATGTAGGTGTAGGAGACAATTGTGGGGAGCATAGAACCAACAATAATGAAGACAGCCATGAAGAAAAGAATAAACTCTGTGGTGTTATCGCAGGATAGTTTGAGCAACTGTCCTCGGTCACAGTAAAAATGGTCTAACAGATTTGATTTGCAGAAAGTGAGCTGAAATGTGGCATAGACTGGCCGGATTTGAAAAAGGAACCCAAACACCCATGACACAGTCACCATCCAGATGCAAGTGTGTTTGTTCATGATGCTGCTGTACCTCAGGGGATTGCAGACAGCCACGTAACAGTCCACAGCCATCACTCCTATCAATGCCAGCTCCGAGCTTCCCAAAGAAAGGTACAGATACAGTTGTGCACAGCACGCAGACAGAGATATTATCTGGCTCTGTAGGAAAAGCAGTCCCTGGAGCATGTAAGGAACAGCGACGGACATGATGAGGATCTCCAGGACAGAGAGGTGGGCAAGGAAGAAGTACATGGGAGACTGCAGGCGTCTGTCAGCACAGACTGTGGTGATGATGACCATGTTTCCTAATACTGTCACCAAGTATAAGAAGAAGAAGGTCGCAAAAAGGACGTGGTGTAGTTCTTTGGAGCCAGGAAAGCCGATGAGAAAAAATTCTGTGGCACTAGTGTAGTTCCCCAACATTTCGCTCTGAGCAATTGTTCCTTATGCACACTAGAGAAAAAAAAAAAAAGAGAGACAACGGTGCTTCTCATCTCACATAAAGAGTAATGCAGTCTAGCTCTGTGCAGCACAGTGCTTGGGACTAGGTGACATTAGGTTAAGTCAAATAAAGCATACAAAGAAACACAAATACCATGTGCTTTTTTTCATATGTAGACATGACAATGTCAGTCTGGAAGCAGAATTTGATTATTGGAGATGGGACAGTGTTGGGAGTTGGGAGCATGTGTGTAGGCATGCTCCAGAAGGTGATTGGATTTGATGAGTCAATAATGCATGCATGTATGAAAATATCCCACTAAACCCCATTGATTTGTACAGTTATCATATGTTAATGTATACTAAACATAAAAGGAGTAGGTACTGTCCTTAACTGTAAAAATTATCCCTTCTTGCTTATTGCTCTACATGGCTATAAAGAGTCATGTTCTCCTAATCCCAGGACATCGCTGCTGTGCTGGAGAGCTTTAGTGTCAACTTGACGCACCTGGGTTGATGGGGCCTCAATTGGGGAGCTGGCTCCATTGGACTGGCCTGTGGCCACGTCTGGGGAGTATTGTCTTGATTGTTATGTGGGAGGATCCAGCTCACTGTGGGTGGTGCCACCCTGGGCAAGTTGTTATATAAGAAAGTAGGCTGACCCATTAAGTGTTTTATAATTTCAGGCTATTTATGCCATTCTTGGGATGTTTGAAAGAAAGAAAAAAATACATGAAACGTATTTCACATCTCTGCACCTTCATTTTCCCAGTAAACCTGTGGATGATTTGACGAGGAGTAAATGAACCCTTTCTTTTGTGCACACACCAAGGATATGCTTGTGGCTAAAGTGAATTGATAATGTGATGCAAAGAATCATAGTCACCAAATCATTTCTCTATGGTCTGTAATGAAACATTTTGTATACGGTTAATTCTGTAAACAGATGCATGTTGAAAAGATCTATGATGGTTTTGTAATCTTAATCTAATATATTTTAGATATTTTAATTTTTTTCCCTCTCGGGGAATACATTTAGTATAGTGTAGAAAAATACTTCATAACATTTTCATATAAGGTTATATAACTTTTCATACATAAACATCAAATTTGTTGTATAAAATCCTTTAAACCAAACATTTTATTCTAGGCCTTCAATTTATTTTTTATTTATTTATTTATTTATTTTTTATTGATGCTTTGTGCATTTCATACATCATTTTCCAATTCAGTTCAGGCATATTTCCCTTTCCCTTCCCCCCCACCCCCCCAACAGAGATCATGCATTCTGTCTAGGCCTTCAAATTAATCTGAGTCCCTTGAATCTATTTTTATGTGGCCCTTGAGACTATATCCCAAAAAATATCCATTGCTAATATAGCAATAAAAATACTTTGGGTACAGAAAAAAAAAAAAAAAAAAAAAAAAAAAAAAGAAAGTGGGCTGGGCATGGGCCAGTAGAGCAACCCAGTCAGCAGCATTCCTCCATGGCCTGTGCTTCAGCTCCTGCCTCCAGGTTCCTGCCCTGAGTTCCTATGGTGGGTTTCCTCTGTGATGAACTGTGACTCAGGAGATGTGAGCCAAATATACCCTTTCCTCCCTAAGTTGAATTGGTCAGAGTGTTTTGTCATAGCAATTGAAAGGAAACAGCTGCTGATGAGATTTTTTTTCGCAAAAAATCATCCAACTATACAAAGAATATTGAATTGGCCAAAAGGTAATCTCAGTTACCAGCACCATTCTATAGACATGGAAGCCCTCTACCAGCATACACTCCTCTTGACTCCTCTCAACGTTTAGTTCAAATGCCTCCACTCCCCACCCCCAAACCCCTGCCTTTGGGTCTAACAACCAGTGTGCCTGCCTCTTAGACCACAGCACGCTTCACCTAGAATGTCCAAATTTATCTTGTTTTCTGAGTATATTCTGTCCTGTGAATTCCCACTTCTCTTGTGGGATTTCCTTAGAGCTGCGTAGTTGGTTACTGTGTTTGCTCAGAACGTAGATCTTATTCACATTGTGTAGTAAAGATTCTGTCTTACCCTCATTGTCCTTGATGTGTGTTGATGAGGATGAAATATAGAACTAGCTGGAAGATTAGTCACAAGATGTTGAGGATGAAGACTGAGTCTCCCCCAGTCTGCTGGCCAGCTGCTTCCCTGAGTAGGTTACCTTTCCCTTCTTCCTAGTCTTTGGAAGGAAAGCTTTCCTTGTTTTTCTTTTCAATGAACTTATTAATGGGAAGAGGTAGAGCAAACAGCACCTGGGATTGATGAAATAGGGCCACACCTCTACAAGACTCTAACACATTTTCACCACAAAGACAGGAAGCTTTTGGTTAACTTCAACACCTCAGCCTTCAGGAGAGCTCAGTACTCTAGATCTAGATGAGTCAAAGCCATCCAAAGTGAATCCTGAATCCCTACCTGGTCCTAAATATAGATAAATGGCCATGGCCACAATGTAACAAGAACTTTGAGAGGTTGTTTCAAAACCATTTTTCCTTCTTTGATAATGCTTTTCTCACCAACTTAATGGCTGAGAAAGAAAATGCAACTTTGCAGTGAGTACGATGTACCAGAAAGTGCCAGCAGAAGGATTGACTCCTCTGGGCATTGAAGGGAAGAAATGCCTCAGACTGCTGCAGACATCAGGCCCCTCTGTGGATCCTACTAGTAACAACTATTTTTAATGAATCCTAACGAAGCTTACCTTCTAGGTGCCACAAAGGTTTTAATACAAGAGACTTTCTTAACTCCCCTCCATAGAATAAGGAGAAATATGATGATGATGAGGTCGTTCTCCAGCTGTAGACTGGAGCCAGCTGTTATAGAGGTATTCTCTTGTAAAATCGGTAAAACTGCCTTCTTTAATTGACTAATGGACATAGAAACCGTGAAAAGGATTATTCTCTATTCAGAACCAAATGTAATGCTAAAGTCTCCTTAACCTATGCACTTAAGCAAAATATATTAATACAGGAGCTCTGACATCAACAATGGATTATTCTACCAAGGAGATGTTGGCCAGGGGATCCAAGCCCCCATAAAAGGTAAAGGCTCCTTGCCTCCAAACTGGGATATCTGCAGGAAGAGAGGCGATAAGGCCCTGCTGTTGAAGACCTGATGTAAACATGGGAAAGATGTATGGAGACCACACTTGCAAGTATACAGATGGTCTCTGGAATGCCAGAGAGTGTTACCAAAGGCCACTAAACCAATAAAGCAAATATAGGTCTCCTTGAGTCAAGCAAGACTCCTCCGTCAGCACCAGCTACACCTCATCTGCCTGGAAATACTGTGCAGCAGTGGCAGCCATATGTCTGTATATCCCAAATCTAATTGGCTATTAGCTCTCTCCTTGGAGGAATAACCCACGGCTGATGCCACAAGCTTACATCCTCTAATGGTTAGGAGATGTTATAAACCACACGAAGACCCTGCCATACTTAACAGAAGAAAATGTAATTCATGAATTAACATACCATCCAAACATCTGTGTCTATACCAAAGTAACCTACCATAACAATTAGTACTGTTTAAATACCTATATATCTAATTGCGTGTGCTTCATTAGTAGGATCGAAAGGCTATATATTATACTGTTTAAATACCTATATATCTAATTGCATGTGCTTCATTAGTAGGATCGAAAGGTTATGCCTGGACAAGCTGGCAGCCCATGAAAGAAAACAGCCAGAATTGACTAGAGACCAAGACAACAGCTCCAGAGAAAGTAGACTGTTTTGCTTCTCATCCACCTGTGCCCCTTTTCTAAGCCTAGGGAACAATCTGCGGAAGAGGGGGCGTGGTAGAATGTAAGGGCTGTGATTGGGGTGGATGGTGAAACTACAACAATATAGACTGGACACTCATTTGATCAACTTGATTGAACATACAAGCCCCCCCTGCTGGATGGTGGGACCCATGAGCTGTGTGGGTTTGGGCACAACTGCTTGCAAATTGGTTTTACATGAAGGATGCTTGTACTCACAAATTATCACTTATTGTTAAAAAAAATGAAAACAAAACAAAACAAAAAAACAGAGCAAGATGCAGAAAAGTTATGGCAGAATGCATGATCTGGGATGGGTAGGGGTGGGGTGGGGGGAAGGGAAAGGGATATATGCCTAAACTGAATTGGAAAATGATGTATGAAATACACAAAGCATCAATAAACAAACAAACAAACAAACAAAAAACAACAAAAAGATAATGCTTTTCTCCTGAAAACCATATGAAAATCGAATTATTCAGCTATCACTATTATGCAGTAGACACAAGGGCTTAAGCCCCAAAGACTTTGGTTCTGCTTTTGTCCTTTAGGTCTTTGCTCAAGTGTCCAAGTTCAAGGGATGGCTCCTCATCATTTTCTCTAAAAGAATATACAACACCCCTTGTCCTGCATCACCTCAATAAGATCTCCTTATATTTCCAGCTGTTATCACCTGAAATTGAATGTTGACTATTGTTTATTTCCTGCTACTCTTTTCACACTGTAATCACCACACTAAGAAAGCAAGAACCTTGCCATTCCTGTTTACACTAATACAGGGAGTGGACTGGTTCACAGCGAATATGTTTGAGTCAATTAATGAACTAGTTAGTGGAGAATAAACCTGCAGACAAAGCCTGTCCTATCCTTGCTTGACCAATTAGGATACAGCTATGTTTACTTTCTTTTGTCTTTATGACACTGTCCTGTCAACATTCTATCTTTTCCCAGAGATCCCTATGAAAGAAGACGTTGTTTGGGAGAGCTCAGTGATCTGCTCTCTCCAATCTCTGTTTAGTCAGACCATATGAAAAAATTAAGAGAGATGTTAGTTTTTCTATTTTTTATTTTTATTTTTTATTTTTTAATAATAGGTCATAAGTAATGAATACCGGCATCCTTCATGTAAAACCAATTTGCAAGTAGCTATGCTCAAACTTATACAACCCGAGGCCCCCATTGTCCAGCTGGGGGAGCTTATATGTACTATCATGCGAGTTTTGACAATAGCAAGGAACTCTGCCTGTGCTCAGAACTGGGACAGGACAGAACTGGAAGTCCTCTAGCCCTTGAAAGAGGATCTTGTGCTGAATCTATTCTACTGCTCCTTGGCCAGTCCTAGAGATGCTTATCCTGATCTGTCATACTGTCCTTCACAGTGAGACACTCACCTCCAGAGTAAAGAACTGAAGTGAAAGTTGTACTGCTCCCTGGAATTCAGTCCAGACCACTTCCTGACCGATGTGTGCTGAATTTGCTCTGCAGGCCAGAGCGAGCTGAATTCCACCTTTAGTTTCAGTGAAATAGGGAACTTTCTTCACACTGGCACTTAGGAAAAACTCCACAGTGCACAGTGATTTGGGGTGCCCAGCTGTCTCCTTTTCTCTTCCTCCTTCTTTCTCCCTGCAATGCTTCCCTAAGGGAAGTTATTCACTGGAGGATGTTAGTTCATTGGGACCCTGGGGTTACAGTCAAACTGCAGAAACTTCCCCATCTCTCCTGAGACTGATCAAAGTTTTGAACTTCTAAGAGTGTTATGTAATGGGCTAAATGAGAAATTTCCTCACAAAGTTTCTTTTTCTTTTTTTTATTGATTTTTTGCGTGTCTCATACATAACATCTCAATCGATCTTACTTACCTTTTACCCCCTTTCTCACTGGCGCCCTCCACAGGCTCCCCGTCCCCCGACCCCACTGAATTCATACCCTCTGTCATTTGTGCCAAGGCCTATTGTGTCCACTTAGCATCCCTAAATGTTCCTCAGTGCAGGTTCATCCACCGAGGTCTAGTCAGTCCATCCAGAATCCCTCGCTTTAAGGTGATCAGCTCTTCCTCATAGTGAGTTCCAGGACATCTGGGGCTACAGGGAGACCCTGTCTCAAAACAAACAAACAAACAAACAAACAAACAAACAAACAAGATCAACTCTTCCTCATCCAAGAGTAATCAACTGCTAATATTTCTTCTGCTAACATTGGGACCTGCTGCCCATTTCCACAGTTCTATGCTGGGTTTTTGTCTGCTTAAGTTTGCGTGGGTCTACCACTGCTGTAGATTCATACGGACAGGTTCCTCAGAGCTTTATAATTCTATTTCCATATAGTTATGCACCTCTTCCCTGGATCCTAAGGTCTCTCCCTGGCTTCAAGTCTTGGTTGACCACAAACAATTCAGGTCAGCTCTGCCCTCTCCTGTGTGTACAGTTAGTAGTACAGAAAATAAGAAGGTTCCAGTGAATATGTGAAAAACCCAAGATGCCAGAAATGGGAAACGATGTGAGCAAAATGGTGGATTTGGCAACACGAAGTTCTTGTCCAAAGAGTCAGAAGAAAATAATCAGAGTCCACCAGGAAACACTTTATCAGGAATATATTCAACAACTTACAGCAACGAAGCAAAAAGCAAACACTGATTGGAGGAAAGGGGGCTTCGAAATGGGGCTCTCTGCAGGGTCTACTAAGGGGTGCTTGCCTCTGTTCCATATCATATCAAATTCAGTAATGGTTAAAAGTGTCACACACTGCTGAAGACCGTAGCAAACACAGGTAGAACCCCAACAACCCAGAAAAAAGATCCTGGTCGAGACATAGTAGACAATCTTAAGCATCAGATAAAAAGTTTGGAAAAGTTTCTTCTGGAAATTTACTTTTAATGTGTCTATGTAATTTAAGAGACAATATATAAAGAGTATAAATCTGTCTTATCCAGTGCATAACACATAAAGATATATTTTGTGACAACGTGCAAGAAGGGAATAAAACCAATTTTATATGATATTAAAGTTAATTTAGTGTCAGTTCTAACCATATTGCTGTAGTCTTAGTAAATAAAATCTCCTTGGTAAGCACAACAAAAGTACACTTTAAAACACACAAAAGTTATGAGAATGCCTACCAGGGGCAGTGTGTGCTTACAAAAGCAAACCTACAAGAATAATGTCAGGCCTCTTAGCAGCCCTGGAGGCCAGACAATCAGGGATTCAAGTATTTCAAGGCTTAAGACAAAACAGTTGCCAACCAAGTTTATTATATTCAGCAAAGTTATCCTTTGAAATCAAAGAATAAATTAAGATCTTTCATTGTAAGTGTAAATAAAAGCATGACTACTAATCCAGTGTTGCAGAAGATTGCAAAATATCATTACACATAGAAAAGTTTTATATATATATAGCTTTCCAAACACAAACAATTCAAATTATATATATATATATATATATATATTTNGAAAGAATCAAACATTATAGGCTCAGTAAGTGAGGAAACTTTAATCAGCCTAAATGTTAATGGTTTCAGTTCTTCCATTCACACTCAGACTGGCTGAATAGATGTAGAAAGAAGCATTATTAGCAAATAACCCACATTTTTGGCAAAGTTTCACATGGACTGAAAGTAAAGGGGTAGAAAATGCTAATATAAGCAAAGAAAATCTGAAAACAAGAAGGAACAGCTGGATTCATAGCTGATAAAGTAGACTTCAAGCCAAAATTCATCAAAAGAGATAGAGTGTTTTTTTAAATGTATTTTTATTGTTATTAGGGGAAGAGTTTTTTTTTTAACAAAGAAGCAGTCCATTGAGATGTACTCAGGCTGGGGAAATAGCTCAGTGAATAAATTGCTTACTGCACAAGTGTGAAGGCCTAAGCTCAGACCCACAACACTCACATATAAGCCAGGTGTGGTGCAAAGAGCCTGTAACCCTGAGACAGGTATAATAGCAGAGCTTGGTGACCAGCTCATCTAGCAAAAACAGTAATCTTCAGATTAAGCAAAGAGACCTGGTCTCAAAAATCAAGATACATACGTGCACACACACACACACACACACGCATGCATGTAACATACATACACAAGATGTATTGAAAATAATTATATATAGATGAACCAAACATTTGTGTGCCCAGTTCTATAAAAGAAGAGGGATTGTGGGCTGGAGAGATGGCCTAGCACTTAAGAGCACCGACTGCTCTTGCAGAGGACCCAGGTTTGATCCCCAGCACCCACATGGTGGCTGAGAACCGTCTTTAACTCCAGTTCCAGGGGAATCCAACACCCTCTTCTGACCTCCGCGGCATTGCACGACACGGGTGCACAAACCTATATGCAGACAGTACATTCATACACATACAAGAATAAATTAAAAAAAATTTAAAAAGATTACTTCATGAAAAGAAGAGGGATTGTAAGAGCCAGAGTTAGTAGATGACTATAATGAAGCACTGTTTCCCAGAACCAACAGGCAGTTGTACATATGAACTCATAATGGTTGTGCCGACATGGACAAGATCTGTGCAAGCTCAAGCCAGACAGAATTCCAACATGGATGGGAGAGGTAAGCACAATGTTCCACCTATAACTGAGGAGTTATTGTCAATTGCTAGCTGTTGGGAGAGAGAAATTAGTTTTCTGTAAGAACGTAGCTCATGGAAGGCTGGCCACGCCCTAGGGGAGAGCCACACACTCAAGAGTATATGGGCAGTGAGAATCAGCCTTGATGGTTTTTTTTTTCCCAAAAAATGATGAAACAGAGTTGGGTGGGTAGGAGAGGGGGTATGGATGTGGGAGGAGGGTGCAAATATAATAAAAATACAATGTATGCAATTCTCAAAGAATTATGTCTATACCTGTCCATCTATGAAATAGAAAACATATTCTTCGAAGCCACCTCTGGAACCCTTCCCCTAAACAGATCATAATGCAAGGCTTAGCAAATCTAAAAAGTAAATATATTCTTGTGTCTCAGCAGAGATAATGAGATAAAATTAGAAATCAGCATCAATAAAATGACAGAAACCATACAAACACATGGAGAAACACTTTAAAAATAGAATAATTGAAGAACTTATAACTGAAGTCTTCAGGATTCGGTTATGACAAAACAGTCTAAGATGGAAATTTATAGCTATCAGTACCTACATTAAAAAAGAGAATATAACAGATACCACTGAAACCCAGAGGATTTTTAGAGAAGATTTTGAAAACTCATATTGCAATGTATTGAAAAATGTAGAAAAAAAATGGATAAATTTGCAAACATTATGACCTACTAAAATTGAGCCAGGAGAATATAAACAACTTAATGAAATCAATAATAAGCAACAATATTAAAGCAGTACAGAAATTATTCCATTGAAGAAGTCACAGAAGCAGATTTACAGTTGAACTCTAACAGACTTTTTAATTTTTTTAATTTTTATTTATTTTTGTATGTGTATGAATGTGCTGTCTGCATGTAGGTTTGTGCACCTGTGTCGTGCAATGCCGCGGAGGTCAGAAGAGGGTCTCGGATTCCCCTGGAACTGGAGTTCTCCTGGAATTGGAGTTACAGACGGTTCTTAGCCGCCATGTGGGTGCTGGAGATCGAACCCGGGTCCTTGCAAGAGCAGTCGGTGCTCTTAACCGCTAGGCTGTCTCTCCAGCCCAGAACTCTAACAGACTTTTAAGGAAGAATTCATAATATTCCATCAAAAGTCAGGAACGAATACTGCCTGACTCATTCTCTAAGTTTGATATTACTCTTATATAAAAACCAGGTAATTTGCAACCAAAAAAAAAAAAAAAGAAGACTACTGATCAATGTTCTCAATGAACATAGATTAAAATATCTTTTATTAAAGAAGCGAAAGCATTTCCCTTAAAGAGTGAGACAAGGGTCTTCACTCTTCCTTAATACAGTATTTGAATTTCTAGCAGAATAGGGGAAGAAAAAGATCTAGGGCAGTTACAGGTAGGAAAGGAAGTGGTTGAACACTCCATTTGCATATGATATGGTTCTGTTCTTAAGAGACCCTTTCCCTAAGAAAGCTGTTAGACCTGTGTGATGGTTAATCCTGGGTGGCAACTTGACTGGACTAAAGAACAAATAAGAGAAAAAGGATCTTTGGATTGGACTACCTCAACCCAGATGGCCCACCCCAAATGTGGGCATTACCTTCTGCTGGCAGGCAGTATTAAAGGCCATGGCAGGGGGAGCTGGTCCCTTATTTCCTGTGTCTTGCCTCTCTCTCACTGGTGAGTTTGTCTTGCTGCTGTGATCAACCCTTCAGATCCCAGCATGTACTGAGACCGGCAGATCTCCTGGAATCCATCGGGCCTTCAGCACCAGATTTGGACTACTGAGACATCCAGCCTTGTGGACTGAGAAGTTCCCTGGATCCTCAGCCTCTCCAGTGCAGCATGGCTACTACAGTTGGACTACTTGAGCTCTGTCACGCAAGCAAATCAATCAATTGTATATAGCTATATATTTGTCCTGTTGCTTCTGTTTCTTTAGAGAACCCTGGCTAATATAACCTGGCAAACACATTTTACAAAGTATCAGGATACAAAATCCACATTACAAAACCAGTAGGTTTCCTATACACCATTAATAAACATGCTAGGATAGAAATCAAGAATTAAACCTATTTATAATAGTCTTTAAAAAACTCAACAAGGGCCAGGTGTGGTGGTGCACGCCTTTAATCCTAGCACTCAGAAGGCAGAGGCAGGCAGATCTTTGTGAGTTCAAGGCCAGCCTGGTCTACAGAGTGAGTTCCAGGACAGCTGGGACTACAGGGAGACCCTGTCTTGAAAAAGACCAAACCAAACCAAACCAAACCAAACCAAACCAAACCAAACCAAACCAAAAAACCCAAACAAACTAAAAACTCAACAAGGTAGAAATAAACCTAAACCAAAGAGGCATGAGTCTTCTATAATGGGAACTATAAAGCACCAAAGAAAATAATTGGGATTTGAGATCTCCTGAGCCCAGCGGCAGGCCCCCCCCCCCGCGCCAACTGAGATTACGAAGAAGGATCTGAAGGAGGCAAGCAAANTGCAAAGCAAAGCCTTCAAACACAGTAAAGAGGCAAAGGCAAGCCTTCAAACAGTAAGAGGCATTTAGTGACTCACATTGAATACAGGCAAGAAGGAGAAGCCCATATGCCAGGGATACGAAGAAGATACGACACTGGAAAGGGGCAGGATAATCCCACGCAACGTTACCAACCCTATGGATGACTCCTGCAGTGGGATCCCCCCGGGATGCCCAAGGACACAGACACAGAAACACGGTATATATCAGAACATAACAAATTAAAGAAATCTAATCGAAGAGAAGAATTAGAATGAGCTAACTGAGCGAAGATAAGAGGATATTAGACCTAGTTGACGGATAAGAGACAGGATTTTGCCAGTAGGAAGGTATGATGAACATCTGTGTAAGAAGAATCCCAATTGCTGGAAAAGAGAATAAGAAACCATACCAGCGTTATTACAGTTAAGAGTACAAAAAGAGATCGAGAAAGCTCCAAAAAGAAATAGAAACACTAAAGAAACAGAAGAGAAAGGAAAAAAGGAAATCAAACACTCATTACCATGTCAAGAGGAAAGGAATGAAAAAAAGCTCAGAAGCAGAATGGAGAAGCGACAAAAGAATATCAGACCTGGAGATACAACACAGAACAACTAAAAACCTCAAAGGTGAAAGATCTATGAATAAATTTAAAAATAACAAAAACGAAACACCAGGAGCTGTGGGGACACTATGAAAAGATCCAACCTCCGCATCATAGCGGAATAGAGGAAGGAGAAGAATCCCAAGAAAAGTTCACTTTGATCAGATCTTCAACAGGAATATCAATATGTAAAAAGCTTCCTCTCTCAAACCTAAAAAAGCGACAAACCCAATACCAATACAAGAAAGCACACAGAACTCCAAACAGGACAAGATCAGAAAATATAAATTCTCCACGCCACATAATAGCTGAGTGGATAGAGAAAATGTGGTACATCTACACAATGGAGTTCTATGCAGCAGTAAAGAAAGATGACATCACGAGCTTTGCAGGAAAATGGCTGGAGCTAGAGGACATCATGCTGAGTGAAGTAACACAGTCCCAGAAAAACAAACGATGCATGGTATCACTCATCTGTGGATGCTAGTGCCAATTACCCAGTTGTAAGTATTTCTTGTGTAGGGCCCCCTGAGCTTTTGTACAAAGCAGTTGGGCATAATGCATTTTGGAAACAACAACAACAACAGAAAAGACTGCATCAAAGAACTGACTGAAACAGTGAACTTCTGCTCAAAACAGTCAACATTCTCATGGAAAATATTGAGAAAGACTAAGAGATAGAAAGCATGTTTGGCAGAATGCACGAGCTCTGGTGGGGTGGGGGAATGAGCGGGAACATGGGTCTAGATTTGTTAAAAATAAATAAATAAATTTATGTGAAAAAAAAAGAAAATAATTGAAGAAGGCATGTAACAAGGGAAAGTCTTCTTGAGTTGGTGAACTGGTAGAATTAATAATCTGAAAATAGTCATAGCACTGAAAGTAACCTACAGTTAATGCAATGCTTATGAAAATTCCAATGATATTTTCCCCCCAGAAACAGAAAAGGCAGTCCTAAAACTTATATGGAATTACAAAAGAACTCAAATAGGCAAAAGAAATCCTGATCAGAAGAGCAAACTGAAGGCATTACAATGCCTGATTTCAAATTATACTGCAGAGGCATTGCATCAAAGCATCATGGTATTTTTTTTTTTGAGGCTACTGTGAGTGGGAAGGTCTCCTTGTATTCCTTCTCCACTTGTTTTATTGTTCGTGTAAAGGAAGGCTACTGATTTTTCTAGGTTAATTTTGTATCCCAGCACTTAATTGGAACTCTTAATCATTTCTAGGAGTTTTCTGGTGGAGTTTTTAGCATCCCTTAGGTAAACTATCATGTCATCTGTAAAAAGGGATAGTTTAATTTCCTCTTTTCCAATTAATACTCCTTTAATTTCCTTCTCTTTTCTTATTGCCCTAGTAAGCATTTCAAGCACTATGTTGAAGAGGAGTGGCAATAGAGGGCAGCCTTGCTGAGTTCCCACCTTTAAGGGGAATGGTTCTAATTTTTTTTCCATTTAGGATGATGTTGGCTGTGGGTTTGTTATATATGGCTTTGATTGTATTTAGGAATGGTCCCTTCAGCTCTATTCCTTCTAGAACTTTAAACATGAAATACCTGGGATCAAACCCCACCAAAACCACCAAATATCTTTACAGCAAAAAATTTAAACCCCTGAAGAAGGAGATTGAAAATGACACCAAAAGATGGAAAGACCACCCATGCTCATGGACTGGAAAAGTTAATATAGTAAAAATGTCCATTTTACCCAAATTGAAATACAGATTCAATGCAATCTCAATCAAAATCCCCATGAGTTTCTTCACAGACTTAGAAAAAAATCCTTAAATTCATATGGAAAAACAAAAGACCCCTAATAGCTTAAGCAACCCTGAGTGAAGAGTGCAATACAGGGGGAATTGCTTTACCAGACTTCAAGCTATATTACAGGGCTACAGTCATAAATACAGCTTGGTACTGGCACAAAAACAGATCCATTGACCAATGGAACAAAATTGAAGATCCAAGCTTGAACCCATACAATTTCACCCACCTCATATTTGAAAAGGGGAAAAAAGCTCAATGGAGGAAGGATAGCATCTTCAGTAAATGGTGCTGGCAAAACTGGGTCCCCATTTGTAGAAGAACGAAATTAAACCCCTACCTCTCACCCTGTACCAAAATAAACTCGAAGTGGATCAAAGATCTCAATGTGAAACCTGAAACTCTGAAGGTGATAGAAGAAAATATTGGCAGCAACCTACAAGACATAGGCATAGGAAAAGACTTTCTTTTGAATTTTTTATTTTTATTTATTTATGTGTATGAATGTACTGTCTGCATGTAGGTTTGTGCACCCATGTCCTGCAATGCCGCGGAGGTCAGAAGAGGGTGTCCAATTCCTGGGGAACTGGAGTTACAGACGGTTCTCAGCCACCATGTGGGTGCTGGAGATCAAACTCCAGTTCCAGGGGAATCTGAGACCCTCTTCTGACCTCCATGGCATTGCACGCCATGGGTGCACAAACCTACGTGCAGACAGTACATTCATACACATGCAAAAATTAAAAAAAATAAAAAACCCTGGTCCTCTGCAAGAGCAGTTGGTGCTCTTAACCACTAGGCCATCTCTCCAGCCCCAGGAAAAGACTTTATAAATCAGACAGCAGGTACACAGGAAATAAGGACAACAGTTGACAATGGGACCTCATCAAACTCAAAAGCTTCTGTACAGTGAAAGAAACAATCAAGGAAGTGAAGAGAAAACCCACAGAGTGGGAGGAAATCTTCACCAGAGATACATCTGACAGAGCATTAACATCCAGAATATACAAACTACTCAAAAAGCAAAAAAGTAAGAAAACACATGACTCACTTAAAAGATGGAGTAAAGAGCTGAACAGAGACTTCACCAATGAGTAAGTAAAGATGGCTGAGAAACATCTTAAAAAGTGTTCAACATCCTTAATAATTAAGGAGATGTAAATTAAAACCAGCTTAAGAGTTCATCTTACCCCAGTAAGACTGGCTAAGATTAGGAAAACAAATGACACCAAATGCTGGAGAGGTTGTGGGGAAAGGGGAACACTCATCCACTGCTGGTGGGAATGTAAACTCATACAACCACTGTGGAAAGCAGTGTGGAGAACCCTTAAAAGACTCAAAATGAGCCTACCACCTGAACCAGCCATACCACTTCTAGGTATATACCCATAAGACTCATCCTACTGCAAAGATACATGCACATCTATATTTATTGCAGCTCTTTTCACAATAGGGAAGATGGAAACCAAACCAAATGCCCCTCAACTGATGACTGGATAACAAAAATGTGGTACATCTACACAATGGAGTTCTATGCAGCAGTAAAGAAAGATGACATCATGAGATTTGCAGGTAAATGGATGGAACTTGAAGCCATTATGCTAAGTGAAGTAACACAGTCCCCCACCCCAAACAAAAAATGGGGAATGTTTTCCCTCATTTGTGGATGCTAGTACTAAATCCCCCCATTGAAAGAAAATCTGAGAAATGTTATTGTTATATTTCTATCTGAAAGCAACTGTGATGTTATAATATGAATATCTTAATGAGTCCTAAAATGAACTTACCACCTACTTTCAGGCATGATGATTAATGGACATGGGCAGAAGGTATATATTCATATTTTAGAGCAATATAAAATTAAGAAAAACAATGTGAACCCCTAAGCAAAAAAAGTGACTTCTGGGGGGGGCTGGAGAGATGGCCTAGCGGTTAAGAGCGCCGACCACTCTTACAGAGGACCTGGGTTCGATCCCCAGCACCCACATGGCAGGCGAGAACCGACTGAAACTCCAATTCCAGGAGAACTCCAGTTCCAGGGGAATCCAACACCCTCTTCTGACCTTCGCGGCATTGCACGACATGGGTGCACAAACTTGCATGCAGACAGTACATTCATACACATATGGAAATAAATAAAATTAATAAAAAAATGTTTAAAAAAAAGTGACTTCTGGATGTTGAACCTTTGTCAGATGGGTCACTGGTGAAGAGTTCCACTCTAAACTTGTTTTGAAGTTAACCTAGAGTTTATTTTCAGAGTTTATAATTTTGGTATAGGTATGGAAATATATATATATATATATATATGCATATTTTGGAGTAATACAAAATTAAGGGGAAGAGCAATGACAAAAAAGGCTTGATCTAAGAACTGACCAAAACTGTAAAGTTCTGTATCAAAAAAATTAAAAAGACTGAGAAAAAGATACAAGATGGGACTTAACATGTACGGTAGAATGCATGAACTCTGGTGAGGGGGTATGAATGGGGGAACAGGTCTAAATTTGATTAAGAAATGTTATATGAGATGTACAAAAGCTCAATAAAGATTAAGGAGAAAAAAAATAAAGCAAAAAAGTCCAACAGAAACAAAGCATCATGGTACTGACTCAAGACAGAGACCACTAAATAAATGAGAGAACCAAGAAATAACCTACACTTCTATGACCATCTTATTTATTTATTTGTGTTTTTTTTGAGACAGGGTCTCCCTATAGCTCCAGTTAGCCTGGAACTCACTATGTTAGAACAGGCTGGACTTGATCTCACAGAGATTTGCCTACCTGTGTCTCCCAAGCTGGGATTAAAGGAGTGTGCCACTGCAGCTGGCAGCCATCTTAGTTTTTGACAAATCATTTTAGCTTTTTCTGGAAAATGAATTGGAGATCATCGTGCTAAGTGAAATAAATCAGACCTATAAAGATAAATGGATTTGAATATATATTTAAAAAGACATGAAAACAGAACAGGGACTATCAGGGAACAAGGGGAGCAGTGGCAGGGACAGGAGGGAGTGGATATCATCAAAACGCATCATATATGTGTGTGAAAATGTCATAATGAAATCCAGTCTTCCTACAATTAATATATGCTAATAAGATGCTTCAAAAGAAACTTAAGCAAAGAGGTAAATGAATTATACACTGGAAAGTACTAAAATATGCTGAGAGGAATTAAATGAGGCTGTTATAGAAATGAACCAGAGACATGGCCTTTGTGTTTTGATCCCCTAGATTGATTATTTTCTACATACTGAGACTTGTTAACCCAGATTTTTACATGGCCAATTATTTTTTGAGTAGCTTATTGTGTAAAGAATAAGGTTTATCATTATGGCCAAATGAACAGAAGGAGAAACAATAAATAGATACTTTGAAACTCCTTGTCAAGAAATTCGAATGGACTTTTAATTTGGATATTTGAACTCACCCTGTTCTTACCTCTCCTGGTCCCCTGCCTAGATCATGGACCTAACTACTTCTGCCTTCACTTCACTTTCACAGGCACCAGTCAAGGACCCCCCCCCATAGTTATGGTTTTGGGGGTCTTTTAGACAGACCCTCTGAATGGTGGATACCCGGGTTGCCACACCCAACATCCCTTTTCAGCATGGAAGAGGTCAGAGTGGTAGGCGTCCTGATTCCCCTCTGGCCATTGGGGTGACCCTTTTCAGGGGGGTAACATAACTAAACAGGAGCTAGAAGTTGATTAGGCATTTTAGGGATAAGACCAGCCCCCCCTGCCAAATTAACCAGACTCTTTCTCAGCTTTTAAGGCTTTCTGGACCAGCTAGTACACACCCTTCTGGACAAAGAATAAGAAACGGAAAAAAAAAAAAGAGAGAATTACATACCAAGCCCTGTAGATCGATTCTTTATTTCACTAGAAAAGAAATGGAAATTCCACCCCTTTTCCATTTTTTTTTTGTGAAAAGAGAAAATAAAATAAAAGAGAATAGGGTTTATTTTCTTTGTGGTCTGGAAGCCAATGAGTGTGCTGTGTTGTTAAAGCCTGTGTATCATAGCATGCATAGGATATCACTCAGTGAGAAATAACACATATATCACCTGATTCTCTTTTTCTGTTCTTTTTTTATTTTTTGTCTTTTTGAGACAGGGTCTCACTGCAGCCCCAGCTGTCCTGGAACTCACTCTATAGACCAGGCTGGCCTTGAACTCACAAAGATCCACCAGCCTCTGCCTCCTGAGTGCTAGGATTAAAGGCATGCACCACCACGCCTGGCTTCTCTCTCTTTCTCTTTTTTTTTTGGTCTTTTCGAGACAGGGTCTCCTTGTAGTCCTAGCTGTCCTGGAACTCACTCTGTAGACCAGGCTGGCCTTGAACTCACAAAGATCCTGCCTGCCTCTGCCTCCCGAGTGCTAGGATTAAAGGCGTGCGCCACCACGCCTGGCTCTTTCTCTTCTTACAGAGCCATTGACGCCACCACGGAAACCCTACCCTCGAGACTTTATCTAATCCTAATTACCTACCAAAGCCTTTCAGATACTATTGACATATGAATTTGGGATTCAGTTTCCAGGACATGAAGTCTTACAGACATATTCAAATCATTTAATTCTGTCTCCAATTCCAAAAATTCATCTTATTCTCACTTGAAATATACATATTTTCCATCCCTGTAGCTCTGGAGTCTTAACTCTTTTCATCACCAACTCAAAAATCCAAAGCACAGATTCTCATTGGAATCAGATATGGTAGTGACTCAATGTACAAATCCTCCTCAGGTGAATTACTTCCAACCATGAGATTATGAGCCCAAAGAGATTATGAGCCCAATTTGTAATCAGGTTACAATGGTGGGGTAAGCAGCAGGTACCCACTGTAAAAGGGCAACATAGGCAAGGAGAGATATGTCCAAAGCCCAGTAGAGAAATTAAATTACGTTTTAAAGCAGAACTGTAGTCTTTCTGAAGCATGCTTTGTTTCATGTGCTCACTGGTGCAGGGGCGGCCTGCAGCCTCTCAGGCAACACCACCACTATAACTGCTCTAGGCTCAGTTTATACTTCAGCTTTCTTGGGACCTCAGCTTTCCCAGGTTAGCACTAAAGTTAGTAGATTTATAGTTCTGAGATACTGAAAGTGGTCCCACTCCTATAGCTTTGTGGACATTGTCTTACTGAAGACTCTGTAGTGACTCTAGCTCCAATTCTCCATTTTTGTTCATCAGTGTTCAGCTGAGACAATCTAACTCACCTTTAACCATGCAAGAAATCTCTGTCTGGGCTCTCAGGCCGTCTACAACATCCCTTGACATCTAGGTCGAGGAAGACTTGACCATGTAGCTCTTGCGTTCTGTAGGACTGATGAATGAAACGCTTCATGGGCTCTGCCAAGGGCAACAACCTGTGCCTACTGGAACAGCAGCTCAAGCTGCATGTGGGGTCTCTTGAACCACAGGTGGAATAGTCAAAGAATGCTGTGTCAGAATGCAGGGAGCAAGCTCAAGGTAGAGCTGGCCACTGAGAATGGGGAGGGATTTGCTTTCCTAGAAGTCTGGTACTGTGATGTCTCATGTTTTCAGGGTCTTCCTTCATCGTCCTGACCATCTATTCTGTTTATACTAGCTTCCTTATCAAGAAGCCATTGGATCACATCTCAATTTACTCTTCTGAAGCTAATCTGTCAATCTTTATCATATGCACAGGCTAAACTTTTCCCAATTCTTCCTGCCATTTCCTTTTTATTTATAAATTCTTTGTCAGTTCTCTGTTCTCTTGATTCACTGTAGATAACCACAGCCAGTCATTATTCTAAATCGCTGCATCTTCTGATGGATATTCTAGTTTATCATGTGACTTCTGGATTTCATTTAGTCCTAGGGCATGCACACGATGCAGCCACCCCTTTGCTGCTTTATAACAAGGGTGGCCTTTACTATGGCTTCCATTGCCTTGTTCTTTGGTTCTATCTGAGATCTCACCTGAATGTTCGTACATGTTCCCATGTTTAGCGACATTCTGGTCATGACCACTTGTGTGATCTCTTAGAAATTCCAAATTTCCCTTTTTCTGAACATCCACCAGATTCTTCATTTTTCATAGTTAGGGTATGATGTGTTCCTGCAAAAGGCTCATAAAGGCACTAACTTCATTAAGGCGTTAATCCATTGATGCATTTATATGGGATGGAGTGTGTGTGTGTGTGTGTGTGTGTGTGTGTGTGTGTGTGTAGCAGGACTTTGGAAGGTGTATCTTGTTGCTTACCCCTTCCTTGGTTTTCTCCCTCCTGTCGGCCATGAGGTGAGTCTGCTTGCTTCATCACCTGCTCCTGGCCGTGATATTCCGTTTTACCATGGAGGGCCCCACAAACAACAGGGCCAAGTGACTATGGATTGAAACTCCTGAAACTGTGAGGATCCCCGTCCCCACCCAAAAACTTTCTTTTTAAATTGCTTCTCTTTTTAAAATTTTTTATTATTTTTTATGTGTATGAGTGTACTGTCTGCATGTAGGTTGGTGCACCCATGTCATGCAATGACGCGGAGGTCAGAGGAGGGCATCAGATTCCCCTGGAACTGGAGTTAAAGACAGTTCTTAGCTGCCATGAGGGTGCTGGGGATCGAACCCGGGTCCTCTGCAAGAGCAGTCTTAACCTCCGAGCCATCTCTGCAGCCCCTAAATTGCTTCTCTTTTAAAAAATTTTTTTTATTAAATTTATTTATTTCTGTATGTGTATGAATGTACTGTCTGCGTGTAGGTTTGTGCACCCATGTCGTGCAATGCCGCGGAGGTCAGAAGAGTGTGTCAGATTCCCCTGGAACTGGAGTTCTCCTGGAATTGGAATTACAGACGGTTTTCATCCACCATGTGGGTGCTGGCGATCGAACCCGGGTCCTCTGCAAGAGCAGTCGGCACTCTTAACCGCCGAGCCATCTCTCCAGCCCCTAAATTGCTTCTCTTAAGTTGACCCAATGATGCAAAATTATTGGCCAACCCTTAATGCTCTATGGCAATAAAAGTTTTTTCTAGCATCTTCTTCAAAACTGTCCCAGCCTCTACCAAATCACCCTATTCTAAAGCCACTTGTACGTTTTCATATAACTGTTTAGTAACAATCCTACTTGTAAAAAATAAGGTTTTCATTTATTTTATTTTCTGTTCCTATTATTAGGCACTTGAGGCTGGGTAATTCATAAAGGAAAGTTTGCCTGGATTGCAGTTCTGGGAGCCTGAGATTGTGATGCTAACATCTAATTGGCATTTGGTAAAAAGCCTTCCTACTGTATCATAGCACACAGAAGCGCCACACAATGAAGCACAAGTGTGCTAACTAAAGTCTCTCTCTTTAAAAAAATTTTTAATTGAATTTTTGAGTATTTCATACATAACGTCTCAATTAGTCTTAAGCACCTTTATGCCTGCTTCTCCGTTGGCACCCTCCCATAGCTTCCCCAACTGGAATTCATACACTCTGTCATTTGTGTTAAGGCCTATTGTACCAAATTAGTCTCCCCAACTGTTCCTCAGTGCAAATTCATCCACTTAGCTCTAGTCATCCTGTCCAGAGTCCCTCGCTTTAAGAAGACCAGTTCTTCCTCACCTAACAGTAATCAGCTGCCAATATTTCTTCAGCTAATATTGGGTTCCATTTCCCCAATTCCGTGCTGCGTTTTTGTCTGGTTGAGCATGGGTCTTGTGCATTCTGACACCAGTGCTGTAGGTTCATATGAGCAGGGTCCTAGGAGTTTGTAGGATTATATTTCCATATGATCATGGATCACCTCCCTGGCTCCTACAATCTTTCCGCTCTTATGTGCATGACCTACAAACACAGAGATAGACATAGAAAAAAATCAATAAAGCCCATTATCATGTCTTCGAGACTAATAAAATTTTAAAAATCCTAGCAAGAATGAATAATAGAAAAGAAAACACAGTTTACCAACAGCAGAAATGGAAAGACATGATACCACGATACATATGCTAGACCTTCAAAAGATAGAAACTGAGGAGTCTGAAGATCACTTAGTGGTTAAGAGCACTGCCTGATCTTGCAGAGGAACTGGGTTTGGTTTCCAGCACCCACATGGCAACTAAAAACTGTAATTCCAGTTCCAGGGGATCTGACACCATCTCTGGCCTCCATTTACATTGCATGGCATGAGTGTACTTACATATATGCAGGCAATACACTCATACGCATAAAATAAAAATAGTAAATAAAATATTTTTAAAAGATAAAAGTGGAAGGAGAAAGGAGGAGGGCGCTCCTGGCGACAGCGCTGCAGACGCCATTATCCTCTGTTTCTCCGCTGCACGGACGTCGACATCTTGCCTGTTTCCCACTCGTTTGCGGCCTCAGATTGGTGTGTCTATCTGATACAAGAAAATGGAAACCGAACAGCCGGAAGAAACCTTCCCCAACACTGAAACCAATGGTGAATTTGGTAAACGCCCTGCAGAAGATATGGAAGAGGAACAAGCATTTAAAAGATCTAGAAACACTGATGAGATGGTTGAATTACGCAATCTGCTTCAGAGCAAGAATGCTGGGGCAGTGATTGGAAAAGGAGGCAAGAATATTAAGGCTCTGCGCACAGACTACAATGCCAGTGTTTCAGTGCCAGACAGCAGTGGCCCCGAGCGCATACTGAGCATCAGTGCTGATATTGAAACAATTGGAGAGATTCTGAAGAAAATCATCCCTACCTTGGAAGAGGGCCTGCAGTTGCCATCACCCACTGCAACCAGCCAGCTCCCGCTCGAATCTGATGCTGTGGAATGCTTAAATTACCAACACTATAAAGGAAGTGACTTTGACTGCGAGTTGAGACTGTTGATTCATCAAAGTCTGGCCGGAGGAATTATTGGTGTCAAAGGTGCTAAAATCAAAGAACTTAGAGAAAACACGCAGAAAACAATCAAGCTTTTCCAAGAATGCTGCCCTCATTCTACTGACAGAGTTGTTCTTACTGGAGGAAAGCCTGATAGGGTGGTAGAGTGCATAAAGATCATCCTTGATCTCATATCTGAGTCTCCCATCAAAGGTCGGGCACAACCTTATGATCCTAACTTCTATGATGAAACCTACGATTATGGTGGTTTTACAATGATGTTTGATGACCGTCGTGGACGTCCTGTGGGATTTCCCATGAGAGGAAGAGGTGGTTTTGACAGAATGCCTCCGGGTCGAGGTGGGCGTCCCATGCCTCCCTCCAGAAGAGATTATGATGACATGAGCCTCCGACGAGGACCACCGCCCCCACCTCCTGGTCAGGGTGGCCGGGGTGGTAACAGAGCTAGGAATCTTCCTCTTCCACCACCACCACCCCAGAGGAGGAGATCTAATGGCTTATGACAGAAGAGGAAGGCCTGGAGACCGCTATGATGGCATGGTTGGGTTCAGTGCTGATGAAACTTGGGACTCTGCAGTAGACACATGGAGCCCATCAGAATGGCAGATGGCTTATGAACCACAGGGTGGCTCTGGATATGATTATTCCTATGCAGGGGGTCGTGGCTCATACGGTGATCTTGGTGGACCTATTATTACTACACAAGTAACTATTCCCAAAGATTTGGCTGGATCTATTATTGGCAAAGGTGGTCAGCGGATTAAACAAATCCGTCATGAGTCTGGAGCTTCTATCAAAATTGATGAGTCTTTAGAAGGATCCGAAGATCGGATCATTACCATTACAGGAACACAGGACCAGATACAGAACGCACAGTATTTGCTGCAGAACAGTGTGAAGCAGTATGCAGATGTTGAAGGATTCTAATGCAAGATATTTTTTCTTTTTTATAGTGTGAAGCAGTATTCTGGAAAGTTTTTCTAAGACTAGTGAAGAACTGAAGGAGTCCTGCATCTTTTTTTTTTTTTTATCTGCTTCTGTTTAAAAAGCCAACATTCCTCTGCTTCATAGGTGTTCTGCATTTGAGGTGTAGTGAAATCTTTGCTGTTCACCAGATGTAATGTTTTAGTTCCTTACAAACAGGGTTGGGGGGGAGGGCATGCAAAAACTAACATTGAAATTTTGAAACAGCAGCAGAGTGAGTGAATTTTATTTTTTGTTCATTGTTGGTGGTTTAAAAAAAATCCTCCCATGTAATTATTGTGAACACTTTGCTTTGTGGTGGTCACTGTAACATTTGGGGGGTGGGACAGGGAGGAAAGTAATTAATAGTCCACATGTCCCTGGCATTTGTTCAGAGCAGTGTGCAGAATGTAATGCTCTTTTGTAAGAAACGTTTTATGATTTTTAAAATAAATTTAGTGAATCTATTTTTGGTGGTCTTTTTTTTTTAAGGCAATTTTAAATTGGTGGTTGAATTTTCCAGCCCACCCCCAAACTAAACACTAAGTTTTATTTTCAGCTCCTCTGTTGGATTTAAGTGCACCTCTTGGATATAGGCAAAATATATTGGCAATTCAGTTTGGGTGATTTCATGCTTGGGAAGAAATTCCATCACATATTCATGCTTATAATAAGCTGGGGATTTTGTTTGCGCAAATATTTGCTCCTACTTTTCAACAATTTTCTCTATTAGTTGTGGAGAGCCAAGGTGGGGCAGCACTACAAGACTTAACAATCTAGCTATACCAGGCCTGATGGATGCAAGTTTGATTAATCAGAACAACACCTTGGTTATGGAAGTGGCTGATGCTGGTAATTCTGGTTATTTTTGTTAGCTAATTTCTCACCTAAGACTTAACTGTCTACTTGCTTAGTGGTTTATTAGTTGAACCTTGTAAAAATATATATAGATAGATATATATATATATATATATATATATTTTATCCACAGAGTATTTTGCTCATTTTTGTCATACCACAGAGCATTCATTCTTTAGTCTGTTACATCTTTTCATTAGCATGATATAGCTGTGATCTGTGGATTTTGTGTATATCACTAGCATATTACTTTTCATTCCTGAATAATGTATCCTCATATGAATATTGTATAGGGTACTTTTACTGATGGGTGTTTATTTTATTTATTATTAGATATGAACATCACAATAAAAGTCATTGTAGGGACACCTTTTCATTTATTGTCGGCAACTATATAAAAACAGAATTGATGGATGTTAGGGTAGGTGTAGATTTAAGTTTAGCAGAAATGGTCTTTTTTTTCAAAGGGAGTTTTGTGGCTTTGCATTCTTTCTTCCTCCACTTTCTCCTGTGTCAATATATAGTTCCTAATTCTGGAGAGACCTATGGAGACACTGAGCTATGCTTTGAAATAGGGAACTTGGTTGGTTCTGTAATAGGTGTCATCAGAGAGTCCCCTTCCTCTTCAGAGTTCCTCATTTCCCAGCAGTCTGCCTTCATACCACTCAATAGTCATCACATGGGGACCTTGCTGGAACAATGTGGGCAACTGGCAGCACAGCTGTCCTGGGGATGGTGACTTCTGAGTGCATCCTTAACTCACAGGGTCAACAACTCATGTTCATTTTTACCATCTGCACATGACTTGCACTGAGACATCCTATTGAGAGCCTTTTGCTAATCCCTATATGATCTCATTTAATGAAGTGATAGATTGTTGGGCGTTTGGTAACAGCTAAAAGTTAGCATAACTATTTAAATTAATATCTCTACAAATACACAGACATATATAAGAATGTTTGTTGTAGCAGCACTGTGATGCCTTTTAAAAAGTGGAAAATAAGTGTTTATTAGTAGCATACTTTGCTGGCTGGTGTTTGCTAACTTGACACAAACTTAGACATGCCTGGGAAGAGGGTCTCTCAACTGAGCTGTTTCCACTGTCAGACTGGCTTGTGGATATACTGTGGGTCATTTTTTTGGATTGTTGATTGATGTCGGAGGGCCAGCCCACTGTGGGCAGTGCTAGCCCTGGGTAGGCCCAAACTAGGATACATACTAATTAGATAAATATTATAGTCGTTATATACCTATATTTATTAAATATTCAGTTCAATGTGGTTGATACTTAATTGCGATTTGGAAAAGTTCAATTCATGCATGCTCCCACTCACGCATACATATTTACATATATAGCGACATGATGGTGTGGTATTCATGGATGACTGTGTCCAGGACTCCCTGCATAGCATTTTCATATACCAAACAGCTCATATTCTCTTGTATCCTAAATGCATAAAGGATGTACTTTAAAAAGGATAGGGCAGGCTATAGAAGGTAACTGTCCCAATTTCAAGTATCAAGTACAGGACACTGGGACATTTACATTTTATAATATGTCCTTAATATTTCTTCTTTTTTTTTTTTTGAGTCAGATGGTGCCTGTGCACTTGTTTTTGTCACCAGGGTGATACTGAGTGGTGTATATTTTTTCTTTTTTAAAAAACTATTTTATCTGTTATTTTTTTGTATGTATGAGTATACTGTCTACATGTATGCAGTGCCCAAGGAGGTCAGAAGAGGGTGTCGGATTCCCTGGAACTGGAGTTACAGACATTTGTTAGTTGCCATGTGGGTGCTGAGATGTGAACCTTTGTTCTCTGCAAGAGCAGCCAGTGATCTTAGCCACCAACCCATCTCCCCAGGCTCCCTGTTTCTTTCTTCTTCTTTTTTTTTTTTTTAAGAAAAACATTATTAAAATTATTTTTTTTTAAATTTTATGTGTATGAGTGTATTGCCTGCGTGTATGTAAGTGGACCCGTGCCATGTAGTGCCTGTGGAGGTCAGAAGAAGACATCTGAACCCTTGGAACTGACCTTGTGGACAGTTGTAAGCCACCATGCGGGTGCTGGGAATTGAAACTCAGTCCTCTGTAAGAGCAGCCAGCGATCTTAACTGCTGAGCCATCTTTCCCACCCTTTGCTTCTTATTTCTAAAATATATATTTTTATTAAGTCTGTGGGAATTTCAAAGATGCATACAATGGATTTTGATCATAATCATCCTCCAGTAGTCCTCACCAGATTGACCCTTATTCTCACTACCTCCCTCCTACTCTTTCTCTCTCTCTCTCTCTCTCTCTCTCTCTCTCTCTCTCTCTCTTCCTCCCTCCTTCTCTCTCTCCCCATATATACATATCCCAGTGAATCCAACTGTCTTGCACATATACTCATGTGTATGAGGTCATCCACTGGAGCACAGTAAAACTGACTCTCTGTCCTCCAGCAGCCTCGCTTGTCCACACCTTCTCAGCTAAGTGCAGCAGCTCTTGAGGTCCTCCCCACTCCATGCTGGAATGTCGACTGGCTTACTACTGACCTGGATGATTCATCTTTGCTGACTAGCTTTCATAGTACCATAAAGTATTATGTACTTATCAACAGTCTTACTGAGCTGTAAACCCTGTGAGCTTACAATAATGACTAGCTTAGCAAGATATGCCCATGGATGCAATAAAGCGTGAGTGACTTGGAGGTAACCACTCAATATGAAGAAGCACGTTTTCGGTACTGTAAACCTGACCAAGAACCTGTGGCTGGGGAGCTCATTTATTTATGAACACTGTATCAAACTAGCTTCTAAATTTGTATCTCTGTACTCAGATTACGGCAGCGCTCAGAACTCATTAGAGGTGTTTTTTGGTGCAGTTGATGGTAATTAGCAGAGGAACTCACGACTGGTCTAAATGTAAAGAATAAATGCCTGTAGAGTGCTTAGCATAAATGGGACATTTGTCTCACACCCTCTCCCTGCAAGGCTCAAGGACTATTGGGAAAAGAGGGGTTGGGAAGATCATAAGAGCCAGAGGTCGGGGAGGACCAGGGCAAAACAATATCTTCTAGGTAGGACAGGACCACTGCACTCAGGAACTGTAGTTATCTGTATAAGACCTGCACAAGAGCTCTTCCACTCACTTGAAGTTCACCCATTTGGCAGACTGGCTGTCTAGGAAGGCCTTGGTCCGCATTGCAGGATTCCAGGGGTGCTGGGGATCTGAGCTTGGGTTCTCATGCTTATGCAGCAAACACATTATCGATGAGCCATCTCTCTAGCCCTAGAGTCTTTTAAATTTGACTGTTTACTCATATTGCAGTATCATCATTTTTATGCCACCTCTCAATATTGGTTCTTTACATTTTACCCCTCAGTTTAGACAGGTCAGGGAGACACAGCACTTGTATTTCTTACAAAAGAAATCCATGGCTGAGCTGAGCAGCCTCTGTTGGAAAGCGTGCAATGGAGAAGCTAGGGTTGGCTGTGGCACTAAGAGTCTGTGGTGCTGCAGTGGGAAGCAGTTTTTCTCCATTTTTTTTTTACAGTATAATTCACATAACTCCAGGCATGGCGTGTCTGTCTGATGGGAAGGGTACAGACATCATCTGGGAAGCCAAGAGTCATAAAATCTTGGAGGTGCAGAGAAATTTTTGGCACAAGTGCATTTGGTGACTTCAGATTTTTAGTTTCTGTTTCGGGACCATTAGTGAAAGCCCCAGTCTGGGATTAGCTTGGACTAGGTGGGCTAAACTGCATTAAGACAGGCACAGAGCTGACTTGGAGGAGGTTACCACCTCACAGTGTGTTGTTTCATCACAGCTTAGAATCTGGAAGCAAGGTGACCAGAGGGGTTGAGAAGTTCCTGAGGAGGGAAGCGTTGAGTTTCCTGACTAAGCAACTTTTCAATGTTCTAGAACTTGATTAGCCTCAGGAGGGAAGGGAGAAAGTTCTATTCAGCTTTTCCTTGCCAGCATCCCTGGTGTGTCTCTGAACTTTTACAAATTGTTCCTTGGTGAGTAGCTATCCCTGGGGGTGGATTCAAGAGAGAAAGAAGGAAACGAAGAGTATAAGAAAGGAAGACATCTGGGCTTTCTTCACTCCTGTGATTTCAGACTGTTTCCTAAGGGTGTCTGTGTGTGGACAGTGCTCATTAGGGCTGCTGCTACCCCAACCTCCGGTTATAGGCCTGTACTAGTTAGGAGATAGAAGGCCCAGGCAGTCCCTGGAGAGCATTGAACTTCCCAGTGTAGCCTTCTCTGGAGGTGACTGTCTTCCAGGGGCTCCTCCCTGCGAGGTACCAGTAAGACTACACGGAAGGGCTGGGCTTGGGATCTTCTGGAGCAAGGATACAGACAGCCTAAAGAGAGGACTAGGAGAGCCAGCTGTGCAGAGAGTGAGGTGGGAGTCCAACCATCCTCTGTAGCAGAGAGCTGATCCACGTCTGCTCTGTCCAGGGCCCACATGCTGATCTGCCTTACTTCAAGATTCCCAAGATCCTGCCTTTCACTTCACCCTGTTCTTCCTCTACCTGCTCGCCATTTTGTACATCGCCAGAAAGAGATCCTGCAGATTGACTGGCAGAGCTTTAGAAAGGAGTGAACAGAGATTACTCTAGCCATGTTGCACAGTCTTTTGTTCAGTCTCTGGCTTTTTGCTCTATTCATTAGTATAGTCATGTAAAAACCACAGAGTGCATATATTACAAAATGTTTCTTGGTGTTTACAGTACAAGGAAGTGTAAGTAAGAAAGAGAAAGGACCTGCCTTGAAGTAGTAACTAAATGTGAGATTCTGAAGATCAAAGAGAAGCATCATTTGAGATACTAGATGATAAGGAAGTGCAGCCTGACAGAGGTTTAGACAGTGAGGCTGTGCTATGCTGTTTTAGAGAAGGAAAAGGGTCATGGAGAGATGTTTATGCAAAGACCTGAGTGAGGGGAGAAAGCAGGTAAGACAAGCTGAGCTGCTCAGGTGACGACCCATTTCGCTGTTTTCTGTTGACTTTTCTTTCTTCCAGGACTGTGGAGAAAATGAGTGTTCACAGTAGAGTCAATGTGGAACTTCCAACCTGCTCATTGGTACAGAGCAGTGGCAGGTTGGACATAGGAACACACTGGTTATTCGAGGTCATATTTCCTCATGAAACTAGAGTTTGAGTCTCATGGGGTGTAGGAGATGTTGTCTCTACTACACAACAATTTTCTTGTCTTCTCGTCCCAAGTGGAGACTTTATAGGACAGAAAGAAGTTGAGGAGTAAAGTTTCAACACCTCATTCCTTCCGGATGCCATTGCCCAACTTGGATGAAACACATTCACTAAGGTAAGATGTGGAAGAAGACAGTCTACTCCAGGGAGCGAGCCCCAGAGTCAGGAGGAGACACAATACTTTATTTCAGAAGAGGTTATAGCTTATGACAATGTCCTGGGTAGATTTTACTTCCCCACACAATCCACAGTGGAAATGGAGCAGTATAACAGAGGTGAAAACTTTCAAAGGAACACAATGCAAGTGGGGCCTGGTCGATAAAGCAAAGAAGAATCCGTGTCTGTGTGGGATCCACCAGTCGTACTTGTAATAGTTGAAATGCAGCAAGATGGGGACAAAGTCATCAGAGACAGTTTAATTCCAGTCAAGAAGAGGTGATAATATGGCAATATAAACAAGAAGCTTGTGATCAAGTAACTAGTAGGTTAACTGATCTCAGCAGACTGGAGGAAGGGTTTCTAGTGCATTGAGGGACAGGTGCCTGCTACACTGGTAGGATGTTGTGCTCATAGTATAGTGTTGATGACTAGCATGCATCTACTGGAACTTGCATACTTCTTTTATTATGTATGTTCACATACATTAATTCATATATCTATTCATATATATGTTATTACTTAAACAATAACATCAACTAGAGATAGTAGAAAATAGTAGCTATATTAAGTATAAAAGAGGTAATTTTTTTTTGTCTTTTCGAGACAGGGTCTCCCTGTAGCCCCAGCTGGCCTGGAACTCGCTCTGTAGACCAGGCTGGCCTTGAACTCACAAAGATCCGCCTGCCTCTGCCTCCCAAGTGCAAGGATTAAAGGCGCTCACCACCACGCCCAGAAAAAGGTAATGTCTTTAATGCTTTTGAGGTGAGAAATAGTTCTCTCTCTCTCTCTCTCTCTCTCTCTCTCTCTCTCTCTCTCTCTCTAGATTTTACAAGGGAAAAGACCTCAGAACTAAATGTTGGGAAATTACACTAGCGCCACTGAATTCTATCTCATTGGCTTCCCTGGCTCTGAGGAGCTACACCACATCCTCTTTGCTGTCTTCTGCTTCTTCTACTTGGTGACGTTAATGGGAAACTTGGTCATCATTGTGGTTGTGTGTGTGGATAAACGTCTGCAGTCCCCTATGTATTTCTTCCTTGTTCATCTCTCTATCCTGGAGATCCTGGTCACAACCATAATTGTCCCTGTAATGCTTTGGGGGCTGCTGCTGCCTGGGATGCAGACAATATCTCTAGCAGGATGTGTTGCCCAGCTGTTCCTGCAACTTGCTCTGGGCATCACGGAGTTTTCAGTGCTTGCAGCCATGGCTGTGGACCGTTACGTGGCTGTCTGCAAACCTCTGAGACTCAGTGTGATCATGAGCAACCGCACCTGCAACTCTCTGGTAATCATGTCATGGGTGTTTGGGTTCCTTTTTCAAATCTGGCCAGTGTACGCCACATTTCACCTCACCTACTGCAAGTCAAATGTGGTGAACAACTTCTTTTGTGACCGAGGACAGTTACTCAAATTATCCTGCAGCAATACTGTTTTCTTAGAGTTTATTCTCTTCTTGATGGCCATTTTTGTTCTTTTTGGTTCTCTGATCCCCACAATCGTCTCCTACACCTACATCATCTCCACCATCCTCAAGATCCCCTCAGCCTCTGGCCGGAGGAAAGCCTTCTCCACCTGTGCCTCTCACTTCACCTGTGTTGTCATTGGTTACGGCAGCTGCTTGTTCCTCTACGTGAAACCCAAACAGACGCAGGCGGCAGAATACAACAGGGCCATTTCCCTGATGATCTCAGTCGTGACTCCTTTCCTGAACCCTTTCATCTTCACGCTCTGAAATGACAAGGTCTTAGAGGTCCTTCAGGACGGGGTGAAGCGCTACTCTCACTTACTCAAGAACTAGCCTTGCCCCGAGGCTCTTAAATGGCCAACAGGTATTCTAGAGAAACCTGGAAAGGACTTATCTTTGAGTTGCACTGTAATCACTGTCATTGTCAAATAGTCTGTGTTTAAAGACTTCTACATCATGACCACATATTTTAGCACAGTGAGTTGTCACTTGAAACTCACTATATTATTTTATTTATTTTTAAAAATGTTTTATTTTATTCTTCATGAATAAGAGTGTATTGCTAGCATGAGTGTAAGTGCACCCATGTTATGCAGTACCCACAGAGGCCAGAAGAGGGTGCAAGATCCCCTCCATGTTGGTCCTGGGACTGGAACCTGTGTCCTCTGCAAGAGCAGTCTGTGCTTTTAACTGTTGAGCCATCTCTCTGGTTCCAAAACTCACTAATTATTTTAAAGATGTATATAGACACACACAACATGCTACCTTCCTCAAGTTTGCAATAAAACTTAAAAAAATCCCTATGTGTCAAATGATGTGTCTGATATTTAGATTTCTGAGCAGGGAACACCAGGCAGTGTTCTCTGAATGTGGAACTGGACTTGCCTCTTCCTTCCGAGTTCCTTCATCATGTTCTGCTATGCGTTTTATGTCCTCAAACTGTGTAAAGTCTATTCCTTCTTTGGTTCAAGAATACTCTCCTGATTTCTGCCCCAAAGTTCAGTTCCCCTTAGTGCTTCTCTATGTGTTTCATTTATAGATAGAGTTTGGGCAAGGAAGAATTTTGGATAATTTTATAATCCCAAGGGTGGGATTTTTACGAAACTGAGAGGGATTGTGGAGGGGGACTCGGGAGGAATGAGAGGGAGAAGGAGAAGGGTGGAAAAAAGATGTAAATGGAGTGCTTATGAAATTCTCAACAAAATAAAAATTTAATTATTAAAAAAATCTCCTCTTCGATCTGCTGCCACAAAGGAGCTGATTGATGAGCTGAGTTCTGGGAGCAAGAATGAGAAAAGAGAGATGCCTTTCTATGCCCCGGGTTAGGGGTGCCGTGCACAGGGCAGAGGAGGAGACGGCTTCTGGCTCCAATCTCTGGGATTATGTCTCAATCCTTTTGAGGTCTGTGACACCCCCTTTGTTCCCTTCCCCCTTCTTTTGGTGGTCCTCTGCTGCCCACACTTTCAGATTCATGCATGTTCCTCTTTTGGAGTTCTATGTGTAACCCTGGGCCCCGCTTTCCCCTCCCACTCACAGATCCCGAGTTTTTCATGCTGTTGTCCACTCTCTCCAGTGTTGCTATTGGACCCAGTTTGTAGCATCGCTCAGCTTCCTCCTTCAGGCACCCACTTCACCCTGCTCCTAATCAACGTTTCCATTTCTTTGCTCGTGGTCACTTAAAAAAAATCCAGCATAGTATAGTATATTTAATAATTGGAAATAATTGGAAATTGATACTGAGTGGAATATCTGTAAGGAATTGGTTAAACAGTATTTCATTTTCTTAATGGAATTCTTTCCAGCTGTAAAAACGATGAAGTTCTTTCTGGAATAATTAGAAATTATCTATAAGCTATTTATTCTTTTTTTGATTGATTTATTTTTATTTTATCTGTATGATCATGTGTATTACCTGCATGTATGTAAGTGCACACGTGGCATTCCATACCTGCAGAGGTCAGAAAAGGGCCTCAGATCCCTTGGAACTGGAGTTATGGATGGTTGTTAGCTGCTATGTGGGTCCTGGGAATTGAACCCAGGTCCTCTGTAAGAATAGCCAATGCTCTTAATGGCTCAGTCATCTCTCCAGTCCCCATAACCTATATATTAAAAATAAAGTGCTGGGGCTGGAGAGATGGCTCAGCAGTTAAGAGCACTGACTACTCTTCCAGAAGACCCTGGTTCGATTCCCAGCACCCACATGGCGGCTAAGAACTGCCTTTAAGCTGGGCATGGTGGCACATGACTTTAATCCTAGCACGCAGGAAGCAAGAGGCAGATGGATCTCTGTGAGTTCAAGGCCAGTCTGGTCTGCAGAGTGAGTTCCAGGCCAGCTGGAGCTATAGGGAGACCCTGTCTCAAAAAGACAAAAAATAAAATAAAATAAATCAATCCACAAATAAAGTGCTGAAAATAGTGTTAAACCCTTTATGTAAGAAAGAGATAGAGGGACTGGATGATGGCCTAGTGGTTAAGAGCACCGACCGCTCTTGCAGAGGACCCGGGTTCTATCCCCAGCACCCGTATGGTGGCTGAGAACCATCTTTAGGTCTAGTTCCAGGGGAATCCAACACCCTCTTCTGACCTCCATTGCATTGCACAACACGGGTGCACAAACCTGCATACAGACAGTACATTCATACATGTAAAAATAAATAAAAATTTAAAAAAAGAGATAGAAATGATTGTATATTTATAGTTGCTGTATTTCCTTGATGATTATATCATAAGAAAATGACAACTATTTGTGGAATTATGGCGGTGAAGTAGGCATCAAGGGAAGGGAAGGGGAAGACCATTCACTGTGTGTCTTTAAGATTCTTTTTATTTCTGCAAATATATATTAATTTCCTATACAAAAATAAATAACTGAATTTCTCTGATTTGTCTTAAAAGATGTATTAAGTCAAACTCTTAACCTCTTTTAATATGTATTGTAGAACCAGGAAGTCCTTATTTTTTTATTTTTTAAAATTTTTTGTTATTTATGTTTGTTTATTTATTTATTTATTTATTTATTTGAATGTATTGTCTGCATGTAGGTTTGTGCACCCGTGTCGTGCAATGTCGCGGAGGTCAGAAGAGGGCATCGGATTCCCCTGGAACTGGAGTTCTCTGGAATTGGAGTTATAGACGGTTCTCAGCCACCATGTGGGTGCTGGGGATTGAACCTAGGTCCTCTGCAAGAGCAGTCGGTGCTCTTAACCACTAGGCCATCTCTCCAGCCCCAGGAAGTCCTTCTTAATCACACATATTTGTCCAAATAAGTAGATATTTGGTTAAGTGGATCTGATGCTAAATCAAGGCAGTTTGGAGCTGTTTTGGAGTGTTGATGTACATCTGTAACCCTAGCACTCAAGGGATAAAGGAAAGTTGGAAACTCTCCTGGGTTAGATCCTATCCCCCAGACAAAGGAGAGGGCTGTAGCTTCATGGAAGAGAGAGATAGGTGAGCATGTTCAAGGCCCTGGGTTTGATCTGTAGTACTTTACAAAAACATAATTTTGGAGACATTTCTAGAGCTTAACATAGAAGCTAGAAATATTAAGAGACTAAAGTGTGTGTCAATGTGGCCAAGCACTGTCCTTAAGTCCTAAGTCAGAAAGTCTGATATGGAAGAAAACATTCTCAGCAGAAGAGGCTATCGCAATCTAAGGAAGTCTGTGTGATAGATAGCATCTACCTTATTCATGTATTAGGTACTAAGAATCAGAGAGAGCTATCCCTCCAGAACGCATTCAGTGCATAGAGCTACTGTGGACCCCAACTGGAGCAGTCCTGTATCTACTCTGTTATCTCAGCTCTTGGGGCAGTATCTTCGCACTGTGATGACCACTTCTCTGTATTTTCCCAAGGTGATTATAGAGATACCTGTTTTATATGTTTACTAGCAGCCTTAGAATTACACTAGCAAGCAGTATTTCATATGGTGCCTGTTAGGTATACCCCTCCCATATGGCCCCATGACTTCTGATCTCATCTGGAAGGGAAATACAGGCCTCCAAGCAGACATCGTAGAAATTCTGGGGATCTTCTGTCTACTAGATAAAGTTCGATGAATGAAAATGGAAGAGAGTAATGATTTTTCCCCTTCTCCCCATGTCATGGTCATGATACTTGAAGATCAACCACTTAATCAGATTTTGTGGCATCAAGCTTTACAGTGAAAACTTCTATTGGCTTCACACTTTTCTTTCTCAGGGTAATATCCTTTGTCACTCATGCTTGCTGACTTAGAATGTATTTATTATTGTAATAGCTCCCAAGTCTCTAGCCCTCTGAGGGAACCCATGGTAAGAAATAATTAAATTTGGTGTTTACATTTACTAATAAAGAAAGAACTCATTTAGACCCTAGAACAGCTCTAAGAGTGCGCAGTTGAACAAAACTATTAGTAAGGGGAGACAGGAGACAAGTTAGAAATTGCATGAATTAGCTTGGCTGGATAAGAGACAACTGCAAAAGCACCAGTGGTACCCAGCAATAAGCTTTTATTTCATATATAGAGTTCCAGCTGCCGGTGGCTGGGCTTATCTCAAGAGGGTTTGCTGAGGAGCCTAAGAGTTGGATGGGAGTTGAGTGACCCAGGCTGGGCCCACATTTGTAGATATAGAAAGTAAGATGTGTCTTTAACTGAATTAGCCACAGAATTTTTGAGTCACCCTCTCTGACTTGCCCAGATTTTAATTTTCATATTATAAGTGAGTAAACAATTTCTGGGCAATTAGGTGGCTTCCTATATTCAGCTTTTAGCAAATAGAAAAACTACTAATTGGATGAAGATTTCAACTTCAAATTCTCCACAAGTTTCTCCTCCCAATGTTTATCTCCATTGAGATGAACTAAAAAGGAATTTTATTTAATATGTGCAAAATTTTGTGAGATGCATATTACCGCTTCCAGCGATACACAAGAGTGTCAGAAATCTATACAGATTCAAAGAGCACATTAGAAGGAAGTTCAGAACTCTAACTCAAATGGTTTGCTAAATTTCCATTTCTTAAAACTCTTGTCACCACCTGCCAATAAAGGCCACATTTACCTGCCCTTTTCAGCCCCTTCCCCAGTAATTAACGTAAAGCAAAGTCCTGCACAGTCCCTGAAAAGCTCTTTATATCAGCCTTTTGGGGCTTCTTTTAGAAGCTGCACAAAAGTTCCTTTTCATCTTGGGGGAATTCAGACTTCAACCATAGAAATCCTTATGTGTCTACATTTCCTGACCTCAAAAGTCTGCAACTAGTCTGTCATCAAATAGGAAATGTGGCAATGAAATTTCTCTTTTTTTTCAAAACAGGATAAAGATTTCCTTTTTGTTGACTCAGTTCTAGTACTACTACTGCTTCCTCTGGTTAGAATCCTGACGAGTCTTCTCCACCACACACTCAGCCCACCCAACCTGGCTATGACACTATGTATTAACCCTGTTGGAGAACTTGTAGCCCCACAAAGTACTAACAATCCCAATAGCGGCCAGATCATTTCTGATGGCCTCCTTCAACCAGGTTCTGATTGCTAGTGTATCAATCTCATTTTTAAAACTTGTAAATGTGCTCACACATGGAATGTTAGAGAAAGAACTTAGTATTGTAATGATAAAATTTATAACAATTTATTTTTCACTAGTGATATACATACACATTGCTTTTAGATGCAAATGGTGAGTTGCTTATTTAGGTGACTTTAATTCTTATAACTACATATAGACTTCCTGCAATTATTGTTACTCAAAACAGCCAATGCATCTTTGTTGTTTTTTATGACTTTAGGGATGCTTGTAGCTGAGGTCTTCTTGTAAGTGCAGAGAACAGATAGGGTTCCCAAGAGTTTTCTACTTCACCCTTGCTTTCATTGGGACTGAATGCACTTCCTGTTTCACCTCCCATAATTTCCACGTGTACACTTGCTCTTCTTCTCTATCCTACTCCCTGTCTCCACTCAGCAGTCCTTGTATCCTCCTCCTTGTTGCACTACTTTTTGGTCACCTGGATCAGTGGTGGGTCAATGTGGTGCTGCCTGGGGTCAACAGGCCATATGCACCTGGTGGCAGGGTCTCAGAATGGAGTGTATTGTGATCATTGAGGTCCCAAAGACTATCATACCAAAATCTTAAAATACAGCCAACAAACACGGTCAGGAAATCACACCTGGAGAGGGAAAGGACCCCACTCAGACAAATTTTTGGAGGTGCATATGCTATAAGAGAGCTTTATATTAAGCCATGAAAAATTTTAACGAGTGAGTATCTTTTCAGGTCCTTCTCCCCTTTTCTTTTTCCTCTTCTCTCTCTCCATCTCCCTCTCCCTTTCCTTTTCCCTTTCTCTCTCCTCCCTCCTTTCCTCCCTTCTCCCTCCCTCCCCCACCCCTCCCTTTCTCCCCTCCTTTCCCTTCCCCTCCCTTCCTCCCTCTTCTTTCCCTTCTCTTCTCTCTTCCCTTCTCCCCTATCTCCTCTCCTCCCCTCTCCCCCTTTCTCCCCTTTCCTCTCCTCTCCCTCTCTCTTCTTTCCTGTCTGCTGTAGTTAAATACTATCCAGTTCCTTATCCACAGGAAGTGTGGTGTGGGGGAGTGTCTGGCACAGAAGGAGAGTTTTTCTAGTTGCATGTGAGTATGATTGTAAAAAGGAGTAGTATATTGGCCCCCAGGATTCATTAGGAAGTGCCAACAACAACATGCTGAGGACACAGTATTTGGTGCTCTGTATTTCCTGGATTGGTTTCAGTTGCAGCTGTTCTCTTTTGCTGTCTCTGTAAATCTATTTGCTCTTGCTGCGGAGACCTGTGATCATTTGGCATTCCTTTCACAGATCCAGCGGTAGCTGACCTCACATAACGCAGCATCGAATGTCTCTGTCAGGCCTATGGTGACACAGTTGAAGTCCTGATTCAGGTTGGTAACACTAAATGAGAAGAGAAAGGATGGTTAAGTTTCCTGGTTCAACTTTGATTGTGGAGTGAGAGTTTCATGAGAGCTGTGTGTGGAGGTGAAAAGAGCTTATGACGTCACATGGCCTCTTCCTCTGCACTGGGCCTTCCACCCAACTTAGACCCCTCTTCTCGGTATATCTTTCCCAATCCAGCCCTGTTATATCCATGGCTCCTCTCAACTCTCCTGTGAACATTCATACATCCTAACAGTCTAAATCATTCATGCCTTAGGTCAGAAATATCTCATACAGTGTCACTTTCACGTCAAGAAATCATATTTTAGTATTATTTGCATGTTTATGACAGGAAGGCCCAAAGAAGGAGGAAAGACAATATTTTCATGTTTTCCTGGACTCTAGTTGGCTTTAGGAAAAACTTGATGAAGACAAGCTGCTAGTTATCTCCCACTTCCTTTTCTGTCATTCAGACTCTTTAAATCTGACTGCGGACTCTCATTTTATTAAAAAGTTGCATGAAATTTGGGCTCAAGTGACTGTGGAATCCAGTCGCATCTCTATCAAGTTTTAACTCTGAAATTCAACACATTTCTAACCTTTCTTGTGCTCAAGTCAACTGTTAGGGAGCAATAAAAGCTTTCTCTGTGGCATCCTGGTGAACACCTTGGGAAATAATCTGTATAAGTGCTTAGCATAGTATAGTGCCTGACATTTAATATATACTTAATGTATATTAATTTCCCCCTCCATAAAGAAACCCAGTTTCAGGCTAAAGACCCGACTCTCTCCTTGTTTGAGTCAGCTTTTTCATGTGAAAACTGGAAATGCTACATTCTCATCCAAAGTTTCTTTGTAGAATGATAGACTGAGATAGCTCTTGGGAGTTATAGATTTAACTTAAGGAAGAGATATGTTGTTTATAATAAACTTTCTTTAAATAAAGGAGCTCCACCCAGGGAAATATGGATGCGCTTATCAAGAAAATGTGATCTGTAGTTTAGTGAACTATGCAATACTGGAACAGCTGCCATGTAGAAAATTTATTTGAACAAAATAATTATAAAATACTCTTTTCTTTTCTATTATGTAAAATGTTTGCTATTTCCCATAATGAAAAATTTATAGTAAATAGGAGATAAATGGAGATAAACCAGAAAAATGGAGCAAAGAGTCCTTTGAAGTATCTCAGAATGAACCTCGGGTTTAGTCTTGTGTCAACCGAGATCTCCAGGAAAATTCCGGATGCTCACGTACTTGCCATTGAACACAGAGTTGTTGATCCAGCGCCACTTTTTCTGTCCAGGCTGACGTATTAAGCCAATAAAATACTTCTCAGCATCAGCTATATCCTGAAGATATTTCTGGAAATTCAAAAATAAACAGCTCAACAGTGGTGAGAACTTTGCTGCTACTCTCCTGAGCCAGTGGCCTGAGACCGATCTGATTCTGTGAACAAGGAAAGCTGCCAGGGTGAGACATGGCTATCGCTGACGCTTGTCAACCCTATAGGACTTCTTTGACTTTGCAGGCAGTAGGATCACTTGGAAGTCTGGCCAAAGCACAGACTGTGGGGCTTCTGACTCAGAAGTTCTAATGGAGAAGATGAAGGATTTAAATTCCTAATAAATTCTCTGGTGCCCAGTATTAGCCAGAGCAAATGGGTTAGGAGGAGCACATAGTCAAAACCAGGTTGTTTCATAGTGCACCATTCACATTCGATGTGCCTCTCTTTGTAGACTTTTTATCATCACCAGAAATTTCTATTCTAAATTAAGTTGAATCAAGTGATAAAAATATGTTGAGAGTCGTCAGCAAACCATGGATGTTTTGAACCTTTCCTGAGGTGAATATGGAGTGTAAGCTGTGGAGAGTGGGATGGGTGGACACTGGATACACGGAAACGTAAGTATGCGAGAGGAAAGGGGTCACCAGTTCCTCTCATTCCCCTCTTCTCTTCACCCTGTTTCCTCTTTTCTGTTCTCTGTCTTGCTCCTGATTTTCTGTCTGAAGGCATCTTTCTTTCCCAGTTGGGTGTTTAAGGAATTTGTAGCATCCTGATCTCTGCCCTTTTTTGGTCATCTGTTCAGAGTAAAAGGCCATCTTACAAATTCTGCTCAGCTGCAGAAGGACATTTTGGAGGAGTGAAGGGGTAGGGAAGAGACATGAGAATGGTGTACAGCGTTCTCATGAAATTTCCAGCTAGGCATATCTCTACTCCTCACCCTCATCCTACCTCTACTGCACCAAACTGTCCTGTTGCCTCCACCTTCTGAGGATGGTGTAGGGCAGATTGGCCTCTTACAACACCCTGTGCTCTTACCAGCTTCTCTTGTGTGTCAACGATTGCCAGTGTGGATCCTTTTTTTATACAGTCATCCCTGCTGTTGTTCCAAGGTAATTCAGAGGCAGAGAAGAAATAACATTTTCCTTGCTGCAAATACCAGTTTGGGGGACAGGCTGAAGAGATTCAGGGGGAGGTGAAGAGACAGAGATGGAGAGAGAATGAATACATGGGATTTGTGGTTTGGACTGTCATAAAATAAAGGGACATGAGTTTCCTTGTAACTATTGATACACTTTGTTCTCAATCTAGAAAGAAATTCAGGGCTGGAGAGATGGCTCAGTGGTTAAGAGCACCGACTGCTCTTGCAGAGGACCTGGGTTTGATTTCCAGCACCCACATGGCAGCTAAGAACTGTCTTTAACTCCAGTTCCAGGGGAATCTGACTCCCTCTTTTGACCTCTGTAGCATTGCACGACATGGGTGCACCCACCTACATGCAGACAGTATACTCACACACATAAAAAAATAATAAATAAAAAAGAAATTCATCCGTTATAGTCTGTTTTCTTGTTCATAACATGAAAAGAATGGACTAGAAGTTCTTCATGGCCCCTTTGAGCAAAAAAGTTCCATAAGCACAGAGCCAGTATCCCGGAGAAGTCAGTATTTAAGTACTGAGATGGAGAGGAGCTCACAATCACGACTTTACCTGTTCCATAACTCCTTGTAGGAATGATGCTTTCGGTATTTCGCTCAAAAATCTGTGAGACTGAAATGAAAAGACCCAAAGGTTACTATGTGGTGAACAGAACACAGTCATTGGGGTATGGGCTGCTGAGCCCTGTCTGTCTCTAAACATCCTGCTCTTCTAGGTGATTCAGAAGTTAGTAAGAAAAACCATCTTCCTTGATGAAAACCCCAGTGTTTGGAGCAGGCTGAAGATATCTGGGAATAGAGGGAGGATATAGACAAAAGGAGAAAGAGAGGGAGGGAAAGAGACATGCTAGCAAATGACATGGGCTTTGGCCTCTCCAAACTAGAATTTTCAATTTTCAATTTTTTTTTTTTGGTCGTTTTGAGACAGGGTCTCCCTGTAGCTCTGGCTGTCCTGGAACTCACTCTGTAGACCAGGCTGGCCTCGAACTCACAGAGATCCTCATGCCTCTGCCTCCCAAGTGCTAGGATTAAAGGCGTGCGCCACCACACCCGGCATTTATTTATTTCTGTATGTGTATCAATGTACTGTCTGCATGCAAGTTTGTGCACCCGTGTCGTGCAATGCCGCGGAGGTCAGAAGAGGGTCTCGGATTCCCCTGGAACTGGAGTTCTCCTGGAATTGGAGTTTCAGACGGTTCTCTGCCGCCATGTGGGTGCTGGGGATCGAACCCGGGTCCTCTGTAAGAGCGGTCGGCGCTCTTAACCGCTAGGCCATCTCTCCAGCCCCATCAAATATTTTTTTCCTTGAAACTTTTATCTAATTATTATCAGGATTTATTGTGCTTGACACTCAAGTTCTATTCGTTTCCCTCACCTCTTTTGTGGCAGATGTGAAATGCTGGGGGGAGGTGAGGAAAATAGAACAAGAGAAAGAGGACGGTGTTGGAGCTTAGTATCCCAGGAGGCCCTCATTCCTGTCTCATCTACATCTTCGACACTGTTATCCCCTAAGAGCTGTTTGTAGCATTTCCCTCTGGGCTCTACACAGCATTTTTGCTATTTCCTTTATTGGTGGCGTCCCCCAGCTCCCTATGGAAATCTATAGCCTTGGGCAGCTCTTAGATGCTTTTTCACTAGGCGTTCTCCTGCTTTAAGGATCATCATTGAGGAAACAGACTTAGGATTCAGGCATTTATAGCGGATAAGGAAGCATCTCATAACATCATAAGAAGAGAAGGGCTGTTTATTTTTTTTTAATTTAAATATGGGAAGTTATGGATCTATAGGAGGCCCATTTTTTCCTGGGAACATTGGCTGCATGGACAGGCAGTGTAATGGCATCAGTGGCCAGTGAAATCTCCCCTCAGGGGCCTTAATTATTTGTTGGTTATGGTTAAAAAGTACTTTGGTTTATGTACATATCAAGTAGCCAAGCAAAATTACATTAGTGAAACGGATATCAGCATTCACTTTTTATTTTCTTCTCCAATTCAGAGACTTTGTAATATTATAATAATCTGATTTTTAAAATGTGAAACTACTTAGAGATTATAAGTGAAGAACCCAATATATTTCTCTAGTATTTTTTTTCCCATAAATTGCTGTACTGGGAACTTCGGATGTTACACTGATGAATGAGAAATGGTCTTTCTCCTAAAAATCCCAATAGTAACCTATATCTTAAGAGGAAGTGAGAGACAGTTCTCTAAAAAAGCTTCAAGAAGAGATGTGTTTAATGGAAGAGCCATACCCTCTTTCCCTGCGCTTTATGCTTTAGAGATGAGAATTGATCACTATCCCATTTTTATTCTTCTATGGGTGGTCTAGCATGAGTTTGGCACATAGAAGGTGTCTAATATGGTTATTTTTGTGGGACATGGCTCCTTTCTTCTGTGTGTGTAGGCTGGGTATACATGTACATGAGGCTGTCCATGAACTCGTGTGCACATGTGAGGTTGCCAGAGGTTGATGTGAGACACTTCCCTCAGTCACTCTCTGCCTTATTTATTGAGACAGGATCTCTCCCTGTCTCAATAAATAAGGTAGATCATGGAGTTCATGATTTGGCTAGCAGTGAGCTCCAGAGATCTGCCTATTTCTGCCTGTGTCTGACAGGTCTACAGTCATAGGCACACATTACAACACCTGTCTTTTACGTGGGTGCTGGTGATCCAAGCTCAGGTTATCAGGGTTGTAGGACAGACCTTTTGCCAAATGAATCAACTCTCAAGCCTAGAACATGGTTTCTTTATAACCATTCCTTGTAAGAGTCCATTTCACACTGTGTGACAGGACTCCCATACGAATCATTCTGAAGCCCAGGAGGAAAACTGAGGATCATCAACTTCATGTAGGGACCTTGGATGTAGCTTTGTACCAGAGTTTGTGCTTTGCATGAGCAAAACCTTAGATTTGATCCCTAACAATAGTGAGGGAGAACACCAGAAAGACACAAAGAAATGTCAGTGAGTTTGCTTTTGGTTTACACATTCGTAAAAGGAAGAACATTAAAAGAGCTTTGTGGATTGTTTGTATACGAGTTTCTAGGGAAAACAAGGCCTTGAAGAAGGTCTCTAAGACTTCACCACATCGAAGCTGGATGGGAGCGAGATTACCATTCTGCACATTATGAGTTCCGTAGGTCTCTGTGGGTCTGAAGCCATCATTTCTTTTGTCAAAAACCTGTGGGACTGCAAAGAAAATCAACTAGTAGCACAGTCCAAATGTGGCTGCAAATGAATTCATCAAACAAGCCACAGGGGATGCCAGGGCACTGTGATGGCAGGGGGAAGCACTGAACTCCCTGGCACAGTGGAGGTGTATGTATATTTCTGAGATGCTTTCACTTACTTATATCTATATTTAGTTTCTGCTCTCATGATAGTAATCACACATGAAATGGGTCACAAGGAGCAGGATGGAGAAATGGCCCAGGTTCCCATGGTCATTCACAACCATTTGTAACTCTAGTTTAAGGTATATATAGCCAGAAGGGCTTGGGCTGATGTCCTACAAGTCATGAAAAAAAAAAATGCAGATTCCAGCTGGAGTACTATACCCAGCAAAACTATCAGGTTATAATTGAAGGAGAAAGAAAAACTTTCCATGGTAAAAAGATTTAAAGAATGTCTACAAAGCCAGCTCTACAGAGAATACTTGATGGAACACTTTCATCTGAAGAGAAGATTAAATACTCTCAAGAGGGCACAAAGGCTAAACAATTCCAAAGCAGTTAACCAAAAAGAGAAAACAACACTGCAACGCCAACATAACATGAATTAATAATATTTGATCAATGATAAATCTGATATTAATGCTCTCAATCCCCCAATAAAATGACATGGACTAACTGATTGGATTTGAAAACAAGATCCATTGATTTCCAGAGAAACACACCTCATCTTTTATCTGACCCTGCAGGAATGAAGCTAGATGTAAACAACAATAGAAATAGGGCAAAGGAAACAAAGTTATGGAAACTAAACAATATACTACAGAATGAAAATTAATTCAAGCCAGGAATCAAGAAGGAAATTAAAGCATTCCAAGAATTTAATGAAAATGGACAAATAGCATGTCCAAGTCTATGGGGCACAGGAAAGGCAGTCTTAAGAGGAAAATTTATTGCACTCAGAAAATTAGACATCTAATATAAATAACTTAATGATACACTTTAAGACCTTGGAAAACAAAAAGTAAACAATACCTAAAAAGAGTAGATGGGAAGGAATAAATAAAGTCAAGATGAAAATTAATGAAACAGGAACAAAACAATACAAAATATCAATGAAACAAAGTCGGTTCTTTTAAAAGATTATCAAGATTAATAAACCTTTAGCCCAGTTAATCAAAAGAAAGAGACAGGGGACCCAAATTAATAAATTTAGAAATGAAAAGGGCAACACTACACTAGACCTTGAGGAAATTAAGAAAACCATAGGATATACTTTAAAAATCTATATTCCAGTAAACTGGAAAAATCTAAAGGAAATGAATAATTTTCTAGATATATATGGCCTGCCAAAGTTAAACAAAAAATGGCATAAATAACTTAAACAAATCTGTAACAATTAACAAGGAAGAGAGGCTAATTAAAAATCTCCCAACTGGCTGGGTGTGATGGTGCATGCCTTTAATTCTAGCACTTGGGAGGGAGAGGCAGGCAGATCTCTGTGAGTTCAAGGCCAGCCTGGTCTATAGAGTGAGCTCTAGGCCAGCTGGGACTAAAGGGAGACCCTGTCTCAAAAATACATAAAAAAAAAATCTCCCAACTGAAAACAGCCCAGAACCAGATGGACTCAGCATAGAATTCTGTCAAATCCTCAGAGAAGAACTAACCAATATTCCTCAAATTATTCTGTAGAAAAAGAAAAGGAGGGAACACTCCCAAACTCATTCTATGAAGTTAGTATTATTTTGACAACCAAACCAGACAAAGACTTAACAAAAAATAAAATTATAGGTCAATCTCTGTTATGAACATAGATTCAAAAATTGTCAATAAAATGCTCAAAAACTAAACACAAGAACAGATCTAAAAGATTATACCTATCATGATCAAGACTGCTTCATCTCAGAAATATGGAGATGTTTCAATGTACATAAATCAGTAAATGTAATCCTCCAGATAAACAGACTGAAGGACAGAAAACACTTGATTATCTCATGCAGAAAAACCCTTTAGCAAAATCCAACATCCTTTCGTGATAGAAATCATGGAGAATCTGGGGCTACAGGGGGCATATCTCAACATAGAAAAGACAATATACAAGTCCATAGCCAACATCTAAATGGAGAAACACTCAAAACATGCCCATTAAACCCAGAAACAAGACGAGGATGTCTATTCTTTCTAGTCTTGTTCAATGCAGTTCTTCAAGTTTTAGCTAGAACAATAAGACAAGTGATATATATATATTATACTATATATAGTACTATATACTACTATATATAGTAGTATATATATGTAGGAACTGGAAAGGAAGAAGTCAAAGTACCCCTTTTTCAGAAGATGTGATTATATACCTAAAAATTACATCAGAAAATTTCTATAGTGGATAAACATATTTAGCAAAGCAGCAGGATACAAAATTAATACCAAAATATCAGTAGGTTTCCTATGTAGCAACAATAAACATACTGAGAAAGAAATAAGCAAAATGACACCATTCACAATGGCCTCTAAAAACATATCTTGGAACAAATCTAACCAAGGAAGTGAAGGATTTGTATAATAAAGACTTAAACACGTTAGAGAAAGAAATTGAAGCTATCAGGAAATGGAACTAACTCCTATGGTCATGGGCCAACATCCTGAAAATGGCCATCTTGCCAAAAACCATTCTACAGATTCAGTGCAATCCCCATTTAAAATTCCACGCAGTTCTTCACAGAAATTGAAAAAAATACTAATCTCAAATTTCATTTGGAAACATGAAAATCTCGGGACAACCAAAACAATCCTGGGAATAAAAGAAATACTGGAGACATCACTATCCCTGATTTCAAATTATACCGTGGAGCTATAGTAATAAAAGCAGTATGGTATTGGCATAACAACAAGCACACTGGCATGGCTGTGGAATAGAACTGAGGACTCAGGTTTAAGTTCATACACTTACAGTCACCTGACCTTTGACAAAAGGACCAAAATACCCACTGGAAAAAAGACACTAGTTTCAACAAATGGTGATGATCAAACTGGGTAGGTACATGTACACAAATGAAACTAGACCCTTATCACTCACCCTGAACAAACCTGAACTGCAAATAGACCAAAGACATATGATCCAGTTCTTTGAATCTAATAGTGGGGAAATAAGGGAATACAATAGAATTTAAAGGCATGGGAAAAGACTTTCTGAAATGGACCCTGATAGAACAGGCATTAGGAACAGCAATCGGAAAATGGGATGTCATGAAACAAAAGGCTTCTTTCTGTTCAACGTTAAAGTATACCATCAGTTAAGTGACGAGGTAACCTACAAGGGAGAAAAAAGTCTTTACCAGCTCTACTTCTGACAGATTTAGCATCTAGAATATAACAAAGAACTAAAAAACAAACAAACCCCTAAACATCAATTCTCAGCAGTGCAGCTTACTCATAGTTTTCCAGGAGACTGGGAACTTGCTCATATGAACTAACAGCGATGGTGACACCATGCAAACGACCCATGCAAACTCAAACCAGACAAAAACCAAGCATAGGGTCAGAAACACCAACACTGGTTGAAGAACTATTGGCAAGTGATCACTGCCAGGTGAGGGAGAGTTGGTCTTCTGTCAGGGAGTGAGATAGATAGGGTGAGCAGGCTCCAGTGGATGTACTCACTGAGAGACATTTGGAGACATGAACTTGACTCAATAGGTCTTGACACATATGAGAGAAAGCATGAAATCTTATGGAAAGTCTATGGGGGGTGCAGATAAGGGAGGGAGGCCTAAATATTATCAAGAAATATTGTCTGAATTGCATAACAATTCAATAAGAAATTAAAAAAACCCACCTAAATATCAAAAAACCCCAAACAAGCTGGGGTGGTGGTGGTGGTTGGGGGGTGCTGGTGCATACCTTTAATCTTAGCACTCAAGAGGCAGAGGCAGGTAGATCTCATTGAGATCAAGGGTAACTTGCTCTACTTAGTGAGTTCCAGACCAGCTGAGGCTACAGGGAGACCCTTTCTGAAAAAAAAATGAAAAATTTGGGTTATTACTAGAATTAAAAGGAGACTTCTAATTAAGCCACCAGCCCATTGAAAACAGAACTTGGACAGACCCAAGAGTTTGATGTGTTACCTTAGAGAAAACGTGGATCTTCCTGTCTCTCATTCTCTCTCACCCTCCCCTCCAAGGCCCAGGGACTCTTGTGGAAGAGGTTGGTGCCTCAGATTTTAAGGGTCAAGGAAGGTGGGTGAATTGTGTGATCACAGCAAAAACGGACTGGACTTTTATTTGATCAGGCCATTGTGTAAGCAAACCTCTTCAACTGTACTTGGGGACTCTGGGTTGTACAAGAATTAGAGTCAGATATTTGCTAATTGGGCCTATGTTTACTAGCTGGTTAAATAAAAAATTAAGAAAGCTAAAAAAAATTGGGGCAAGGATCTGAGCAGAGAGTTCTCAAAATATGAAATACAAATGGCTGAGAAATATTTTTTGAAATGACCAATATATTTAGCCATCAGGGAAATGCAAATTAAAATCACTTTGATGGAACTGATGGCTTAGAAGTTAAAAGCACTGGCTATTCTTGTGGAAGACCTGAGTTTGAATCCCAGCATTCACATGGCGGCTAACAACTGTTAGTAACTACAGTTCCAGGTGATCCGACATCCTTTTCTGACCCCTGTGGGGGACTGAACAACTTGGGTGCATTTGCATACATGCAGGCACAACACTCATACAAAAAATAAATAGCCAGGCATGGTGGCTCACGCCTTTAATCCCAGCACTTGGGAAGCAGAGGCAGGCAGATCTCTGTGAGTTCAAGGTCAGCTTGGTCTACATGGTGACCAGGGAGTAAAGGGGGACTAAAGGGAGACCCTGTCTCAAAAAGATAAAAAATAGATAAATAAATAATAAATAAATAAAAGGTTAAAAAATTAAAACCACTTTGATATTTCTTCTTACCCCAGTCAGAAAAATACTAAGATCAGAAACAAACGAAATGAAGCTAACCCAAAGGACCAACAAAAAATTGACAAATGTTAGTGAGGGTGTGGGGAAAGGGAGACATTTATTCTTTGCTAATGGGAACACAAACTGGTCAGCGGGTATGGAAATCAGAGTGGAGATTCCTCAAAAAGATAGAAACAGATCTACCACATGATCCACCCATACCAATCCTGGCCATTACCCTGAGGACTTATCACTTGTAAGAGATGCCCATTGACCCTTGTTCATTGTTGCTCTATTCACAATAGCCAGAAAATGAGAACAATCTAGATGTCTGTCAACTGAGGAATGGCTAATGAGAGTATGGTACTTTTATACAATTCAGCTATTACCAAAACAAAAATAAAATGATGTTTTGCAGGTAAATGAATGGAACTGGGAATAATCATCCTGAGTGATGTAATTCCGAACCAGAGAGACAAATGTTATATGTTATGTTCTCCCCGTGAGTGGATGCTAGCTTAGGTATGTTTTACTTGGAAATAATCCACAGAAGCCAGGAAACTAGTAACCAGAAATGTGGGGGAGGCCTCACGTGAGGACAGACAGAATGTAGTATTGCAAAAGGAAATAATGGAGTAGGGTGTGTTAAATGGGCTGGAAAATGGAGGGTAGGGTAGCGCAGATTAGAGTACAGGGAAGCAAAACTGTCACTAAAGACCTTTAGAAAAAGTCATATGGAAACCTACCACTAAAGAAACTTTAGCAGTTTATATATATACAACAAGAATGTAAAAGAAGTTACCTTATATCAAGTGGACGTTGCCCCTATCAGACATTGTAGGCGATCAGAGAAAAAGTCCAATACCAGGAATGGACCCCCTCTTTTGGAACTGTTGACCAGGGGTCCCATAGACCCTCAGACAATACTGGCCACTGCCCTGCTCGTTACCTTCCAGACTGCATTGACAGTAAGACCGCATTGCTGAAGATGCTACATACAAGCTACTAACTGACTCCAAAGCTTCATCTCTAACTGGTTAATTTTCATAGTTCTGGAAGGTTCTATGGATGAGGAGAAGAGTAATCATCAGTGTTGCCCAGCTGTAAATTCCTGGAGCTACAACAACCGACCTGACAAGAAATGGCCACTGGTGCAATAGCGGCACAAATGGTATGAGAGTAACCAACACTTTCTGATTGATTTAGGGTCTGCTTTATAAGATGCAGCCCATACCCAATACTGATATCAAGCCTATGAACCTAGACAGGTCTCAGGCAATAGAGGAGAACCTACTACTATTATTCTACTAAATGGACATAGTATTAAACCAGCTCCTAAAGATTTATTGTTATATCCATAGAGTAATGCATCTCCCAACTCTCACCAGAGAAGCTTCCTCAGCACCAGATTAACACAGAGACCTACAACTTTTCAGTGTGCAGGGAATGAGACTACATTGTGCTGTTCTCTGAAGAGGATCCCTATATTAAACCTCTGCCTTCCAAGGCTCAGGGACCATTGCAGAAGACGGGGTCAAAGACTGTAAGAGCCGGAGGTGGTGGACGACAACCAGAGTTCTCCAGACAACTGATGAGTTACTCATGGGAACTCACAGCAATGGTGACAGCATGCACAGCACCCACGCAAGCTCAAGCCGAAAAAATCCCAGCATAGAAGTGGGAAGTGGGTAAGAAACCCAACCGTAGCCAAGGAACTATTGGCAGCCAGTAGCTTCTAAGAGAGGGAGAGTCTGTTTTCTTCAAGGGTGTAATGCTGGGTAGGTTAATAAGGCTCTAGTGGGTGGACACACACCACAGGACATCTAGGGACACAAATTTGGCTTGATAAGCCATATATATATATATGTATATATATATATATACAGGAAGTTGGGTGAGAGTTATTAAGGGGGTACAAATAGGGGAAGGGAGGTCTAAATACAATCAAAATACATTGTATAAAATTCATAAATTCAATAAAAAATGAAGAAAATCTTATAAAAAACAAAGAAGCTATGTCTTGTTCAATGATACCATCATGCTGGGTCAGGTGATTAATGCCTTTAATCCCAGCACTCGGTAGTGAATTCAAGGCCAGCCTGATCAACATATATGTTCCAGGCAAGTCAGAGCTATATAATGAGTCCCTGTCTTAAAAAAAAAGAATTATGCAAAACATATTGGATCATCAGGAAGCTACCTCTTACCCAACTGCTGCAACCTACTCACATTTCCTTCCTCATTTATTTTCCTCATTGGCTTCAGGGGTTGGAGCAGAGTCTACTTACTGAGTCACAGTAAATCCTTTACTATGAGGTTTCTTTTACTAATGGATTCATTTGGATGATCAGTTAATACATTTCTTCCTCAATTAAATCTTCCCCTTATAGTTCATCTCCCCATCAGTCTTACCCTCTGGATTGAAGTGGTGTATAATTTGAAATGTTTCAAATTACAGAAACAATAATAGACCCCATTAGGTATTTCAGTTCAGATTATCTATTCAGATTACAGTAGCAAAAGCTTTGTAACCTTGGTAAAGTTGGGTATCTTTATCATAGATCATGGGGCCTGGTCCCTTGTATCTGCTAGTGGACACTAGCCATTGTGGAAGGGCTTGGGTATTCAACCTGTACATTCAACCCAGCAGTCTGAGTAGGGTCAAACCATAAGGAGGCTCAGGAAAGGGTGTCCAAATACTCACAGTACAACAGAAACAGCGTCATTCCGACAGCTTTGATTACAACCACAATAAGCCCTGGGATGATCATGTGCCAGTTCATGATGATGGGACCTTGGGAATCAAAGAAACACCATCACAATCTGGGAACTGAGGCTACTTTTTCTAAGACCCCTGCCCCTTGCTCAGAGGACCTGAGGGAGGGCTGGAGGATGGGTATGCTATTAACAGGAGCAAGTAGGGGACCCAGACATGCTCAGAACACTGATAGGGTCTTATGCTGCCTGGGAACCTTTGAGCTTTATATGTTGTCTCTCCTTCAATTATTCTTTAGCTTTAGGTCTTAGTCTTGTCCCCATTTGTGGCCACTCTGTCTACTGAGTAAACCTTTAGTTCAAGTACTCTGTCTTGAAATGACCCTTGCTTGCCTGCTTATAGTCCTGGCAATCCTGTCTTCACTTGGAGAACTCTCACTCTTCAATCAGTTAAGGGGAGGTGAAAGATGAATAGACTTACATAAAGGTCTTGGCACTGGAGAAGAGCCAATAGTTTGGCCAGAGAGGACACATGGACAGACAGACAGACAGACAGACAGACTTACTTACCTGATCTTGGCCTGCAAATGAGGATCTTTTTGATAGTCTAAGGCTTGGTGTGGTGGGCAGGGTGCCTGTTTCCTGAGACTATGCTCCTGTCCGGGAACGTCCTTGTTCACAGTGTCTCTGTCTGGACAGCATCCCTGACCAAACACTTCTTCCTGTTCAGTGCTCTTGGCAAGCAAGCAGGCGGGGCAAAGAGGGCAAGGGAACCTCTAGCTCTGCAGGAGGAAGGTTCCTGCTAGAGGAACATTTCTAGGAGGATTTGGAAGATTGGATGCCTCAACACAGACTCATCTTTCATCTGTCAACTCCAGTGCTCTTAGGATGAGGCTGGATGTCTTAATGTGGTCTAAATCTGTGCATGTCCATTCTTTCCTGGATAGTAAGCACTTAACCAGGTAGTAGGTTTTCTCTTAGGCACTTGGGGTATATGTGCTTGTTCCGTAGCTCTCTCTCATGGGGCTCAAATCTACCCTAGCCTTATCTGTCAGCAACCTGAACTTACAATTGTTCATGCATTTTCTCTTTTGATCTCATTTTCTCATTAATATTCAGTTGACACACCTCTATCGACCACATAACCACTCAGCACTAAGAGTGTCCCCTGCCTTCTCTCAGATACATATACAGACTTCTATCTGTTCTCTTTTTCCTACTTCCTGGCCACCACGAGGTGAGTAACTTTGCTCCATCATACCCTTTCTGTCCTGTCTCACCATGGCCCCTACACAATGGAGTTGGCCAGCCATGGACTGCATCCTCTGAAACCAGGAAACAAACTAAGTCCTTTTCCTTTAAGTTGTCCCTGTTATGCATTTTGTTACAGAAATGAAAAGTCTGGCTGAAATAGCGCACCATAGTCATCTAGGTAGCCCTCTGTCAACTTCAGAGTAGAAAAGCCATGTGCCCTCAAGTGCCTTATACATAAGGCATAGTTTTTGCATAGAATTGATACAATCCTCTTGTATACATTAATCATTCTTAGGTTACTGCAGATGAAATTTTAAAATATGTTTTTAACTTTTAATCATTTTTTTGAGAATTTCATACATGAGTACTGGATTCACATCACTTTTACTTTTGTCCCTCAACTCTTCCCATGTCTCTGTCTTCACTTTCAATTTGTGACCTCTTTAGTGATAATTGTTACACACACGTGGGCATGCACACTCACACACACATACTATACTAAGTTTAGTTAGTAGTGCTTATGTCTACATGTGTTTAGGGATGACCTCTTGGGAATGGATAACTTTTTGGGAGCTCCTCTCTGGAGAAAACTCTCCTTCAGCAGCCATCGATTACCTATAGCTCTTCATCTAGTGCTGGGGCCTTGTTAAATTTCCTGCATCCATGTTGTCCTTTGGTGCTGTCATTACGCAGGTCTTATTAGGCAACCATGTTGTTGAGATTTCATGGGTGCAGCTTCCCTTCCATGTCTGGAAGACACTCTCTAGCAGCCATAAGGAAACATTATTTATAAGCTTACTTAAAAATATACACATGTACAAGTGTATAGCCAAAGGCTATCTAACAAAAATCCAGGGAAACAAATCTCCCTTGGGGTTTTTGGCCTGGGAAGTAAAAAAGACTCCCCAAACGTTATAGGCTATTGCCATAGTCCCTGGTTGCCTCCCAGAAGTTGAAGGTAAGATCTTATTGTTGAAGCCACTACAAACTTGGAACACAGGACATGGAGAACCGGAGCTGGAAATGACCTGGCAGCCTCCTCCCTGAGGACTAGCTCTCATGGTATTAACAGCAGCTGTGCATGCTGCCAACGGAGAAAACCAGTCATTAGTCCTGCCCACTCATCCTACCCCACAAACAACAATGATCTGCCCAGCAAAAGATCCCAAATGGTGCAATAGCAGCACTTGTGTCTTGGGGGTAACAAAGATCTGTCTAATTGGACTTAGCACTCTCTGAATAGGAGATAATTCACACCTGGTGCTATAAACTTAAACAAATGCCCACAACTAGAGAGGAGCCTGCTACTGCCACTTTCCTCACCCAGTATAATTTCTTACTGTATTATAAATACTTATCCTTACACCCACAGATAAAAGTGTAGCTCTCCTTGTTTACCAAAGAACCTTCTCTTTAAAATGGATGGAGAAGGGGCTGGAGAGATAGCCTAGCGGTTAAGAGCACCGACGCTCTTGCAGAGGACCCGGGTTCGATCCCCAGCACCCACATGGCGGCTAAGAACCGTCTTTAACTCCAATTCCAGGAGAACTCCAGTTCCAGGGGAATCCGAGACCCTCTTCTGACCTCCGCGGCATTGCA